>CM021769.1:15865506-16018240 GCA_011076525.1 Nettapus auritus | reverse complement strand
CTTCCCTTCCCTTCCCTTCCCTTCCCTTCCCTTCCCTTCCCTTCCCTCTCACCCAGGGACCACTTCCCCCACGGCCGGATTTCACCCCATTTTTACCAGGATAGGATTTGCCTCCTTGCCTCCCAGGGGTGGTAAATAACACGCTCTTTCTTTCTGCCCTCCCTCATTTTGCAGCTCTGTCTCTTCCCGTGACAAACGACGTGAATAAAGGGGACACCAAGGTAAGGATAAGACTATAGTAAAAATGTTGAAGGGTGCGATGTTTAACCTCCACCTGTCTGTCTGACTTTTGGCTGCTTCTGCTGCAATACCCCGTAGGAAGTGACAGCTGGGGGGGATTTGCATGAGATATCCCCACAGCGGGCTCCATCCTCCCTGGCTCCCTCCCGACCAGGATTTACCCTTTGTGCTTGCACTCCTGGGCACCTGAGCAGGACGGGAGCCCCTCAGAATGTACCAGAGGGACCAAACGAGCTGGTCTGGAGCACGGTGAGGTTGGGTGTAGAGGTTGGGTACGACCCTTCCTCGTCCTACTTTCGGCTTTTCAAAGCTCCCAGCAGGATGTGACTCAGGGGGAGTGGGGGAGATGTGATTCAGGAATGGGCATCGCAGGAACGGTGTGTGTTCGGGGGCGTGTGTGCATCTGCCTGCCTTTGTACGTGCGCTATGTTACTTAGCTGTGCTCCTGAAAAACAGGCAACCGGCCACTCTCAGACTCCTAATCTGTGCTCATCATCCTGGCTGGGTGGCCGCAAGCTGTGTGACTTGGCTGACCTCTTCAGCCTTCTTTTATAGACTTGTGCCTACATCCAGGTGCCTCTCTGCCATCCATAGGGGCACTTCACACGTATGTGCACTCCCCAGTGGCTTTTGGCAGCTAAGTGCTTGGATGGGTGTGTGTGTGCCTGTGCTGACCTGCAGCAGAGACCCCCGCCCCCTTCCCGATATTACAATGCCCATAGGCTTTCAGATGAGCTGACCCTCTAGCTGCTCAAATTAACACTTCTACAGAAATTAATGTCCAGAAAGCAAACGTCAGACCGTTCCCCCTGCTTCCTGAACCTCTTTGTTTTCTGAAATCTTCCAGACACGTGGTTTTTTTTGTTTTTCCCAGGCATCAATAGGGAGGCATGCTCCTGTCACTCTCAGCCACAGGTTCCAATTTACGGTGTCCCTGCTCATTATTGCCTACAGGGCAGGTGCCAGGAGAAACTCCTCCCCATCCCACGTCAGATGTGCCTGGGTCTGGAGAGCTGTAGCCTTGCTAAGACCTTTAGCCTGCTTAGCCCTTCCTGGGGCTGAGCCGTGAGCCGCTGGGTGCCAGCTCCAGGCTGCGCACTGCTAGCTGGGAGGGGAGACCTGGAGCCAACACTTGTCCCTTCCAACGGGCTGGGCCAGAGCAGGATGCTTGCTGGGCATCCGGTGGGAAAGTCCATTAATTCCACAACTGTCCTTGTGAAGTCTGTTTCCTGGTATGTTTCACCATGGCAAGTCCCAGCAAAACACATGTAGTTTTTATGGAAGCTGGTTCAACTCCATGGAAGTCTTGCCCTCAGGGAAGGCTCCTCTCCCAAGCCTGCCCCCTCCCCAGGTGCTGCACTGGCACGGGTTCTAGCTGAGAGCAAAATCAGAGCACAGCTTTCTTTTGGATTTTGCTGCAACTGGAGGGAGCCATTAGAGCTCTTCAGCCTTCGCTGTCCCCTGAGACACAGCATTTCAGTGAGGGACCCCTGGTCTCAGGGGACAGATACCACCGCGTAGGTACGGCACTGGGCACCCAGCTCTTCCTGCCCACCACGCTGCTCTAGACATGCTCTGCCACCTGTGTTTGTGGGTGGCTCAGGGCTGTGAAATGAGAAGTGAGCACCTGCAGGACTTCCCTGGGCAGCTCATCAGGCTTCCCTTGCAGCAAGGGCTTTCCATGGGGAGCTGAATGCAACCACGGCATTTACAATAGCTCTGGTGTATGCCCACTCTTGTACTCAAAAGACTATTTCACACTTACTTTCTGAAACATATGTTTCAGAAAGGGCCTGAGCATCCCTGAGCTTAAATAGGGGGAAATCTTTCCTAGGAAGGACGTGGTCCTAGGGAAATTTCTGTGTAGGGACCAGCTCCTAAGGCCCTACATATGTACTCGTGGTTAGAGGACAGCTATGGCAAAATTCCAGGCTCAGTTTCTGCACTGGATTAATTACATTCATTTGGAAAGGATATCCTTCATTTCCTGGTGCTGGCTGTTCTGTGACCTTGTGAAGCCTCACTCTGCGGGATTTGCTTTTACAAAAAGTCCTGGAAAGTGTTGGAACGATTGCGTTCCTCATTTCTTTAAGTTGCATAATTCCTCCACAGAGCTGGCCAAATGTGGCTGATGTGTTTCTGTGTGTTCAGACAAAGACCCTAAATCATCTGACAAATCTTCAAAGAGCCTGTAGAAGGTGTTTCATTGGACCAGGTTCTGATTTCTCATGCTGAGAAAGTGCTTGCTTCTGAAGCTGCACCAAATTCTGCTGCAGTAAGTGGCTCCAGAGGTTGGGAAGCATGGGAAGGAAGTATCAGAACCTGTCTTTTTCTTTCTTTCTTTTTTTTTTTTTTTTTTTTTTTTTTTTTTTTTTTTTTCTACTTAATGGTAGAGCAAAGTAACTCTAAGCCGTCTAAAATCAATATTAATGGATTGTTTGTGGCATAGGAGAAGGATACCGGAGAAATTTCTCAGCTCTCTTTCTGTGAGACCTTTCCTGCAACATTTTGATTCCAACAGGCAATCCCCTCAAACCCAGTAAGCAGATAAGAGCTCAGCATTTTATGGCTGCAATCTGCAAAAGGAGGCTTCTCTCCTTACAGGGGGTGAAAATGGACCCGTTCTGGCTGGTCAATGGATATATCCAATTGCTTGAATGAGCTGACCGAGAACTGCTGACTGTTTAATTTCCACTGCAGCTCTGCTCCCCTGGGAACGGCACCTTGCCAGGGAGCTCAGGGCTCGCAGGGCTGCCTGCAGAAGTCATGAGCAAGAGGTTCAGCCTGAATTCTGTTTTTACCCCCGAGGCTTAATTGTATCTTTTTGTTTTCTTAGTTTTTGTTTGTTTGTGCTTTTTCATTATTATTATTTATTTATTTTGTGACTAATCATCCGTTTGAACTGGGCAGCCTAATTCCTGCACTCTTAGTTGCTGTGAGCTGTAGCAAATGCTGTTCTCTCACCCGTGTGACTGTTGGGTCCACCCCATGACCACTGGCCACCCCATGGGGTTCCTGCAGAGGTGAGGCTGCCTTCGCCCCTGCCAGAGTGCCACCCTGCCCTTGTGCCTGTGGCCTCGAGTCTCCTACCACACCCACACCGCGCTGGGCGATCCCCGTGGGAGCAGCGGTGCTGCAGTTGCCTGGGTAGAGTTCGGCCCTTGATCTCAGTGGGGGTGATGGGGATAATGTCCTCTGGTTACACACTGAAGAAAAGGGCTCTGCAGAGGGCAGGCCCAGAGTCCATCCCGCCTGGGAAGCTGCCTCAGGCAGCAGCAAACGCTTCGGATGAAAGTGTGGAAACGTCCTTAATTTCAGATGACCCACGGCCATGTACAGCTCTTCCAGGCTGTAATGGATGGCTTGCACTCCAGCAGAGGTCAAACACTTCTCCAGTGTTTTGTCTTTCTCTAGGACTTTGCAGCAGCATTTCTCAGCCTTTCCTCACCCTCAGTGCCTGGCTGCAGTCCAGCTGGGATGCCCCGAGCTTGAATAGGTTGCAAGATTTCAAGGTCGCCAGTTTAAGAGCTATGGACAGTTGTTGCTCTCCGTGACCTCCCCTGAGTCCTTTTATGAGATGTGGGTTGAGGTGCGTTGACTTAACATTATTCTTACCCCAAATCCCAACCCCAGCACCATACCAGCTACCAGGAGGAAAACCAACACCATCGTAGCTGAAACCAGGACAGATGGGTTGGAGCTCCCTGTGTATTTCTCCGGTTTCCCTTCAGTTGCTTCTTGTGCCCAGCCTCTGGGGTGGGCTGGAGTCATGAGATCCTCTGCTGAAGCATTCAGCATGTTGAGAAAGCTCCTTCCATTGCCATGTGTCATTCCCTTGCTTCTCAGTTTCGGGAGGTACCTTCTGTTCCTGCATTAGGTAAAATGGAAACCGAACGTTCAGTTCTGGCTCCCCCAGAAAAGCAAGAGGATCTGTGCCATCATCTGCCGCGTTCCAGCCTTGGTAACAAATGGATTTGGGAAAAAAGTTAGAAAAGCAGTACTTTAATTTGTGTTTGTCTCCTTCTAGGTGATGAAGTGCATTGTAGAGGTCATCTCTGATACTTTATCGAAGCCAAACCCACTGCCAATCAGTGAGGAATGCCTGGAAACACTCCGAGGAGGTATGGGTGAAGATTTAATGCTGGGTGTCAAAAAGAGCAGATCTGTCAGGGCACAAGCAGGGGCTGCTCTTGCTCCCCATGTCCCAGTCTGGTGCACACTCAGTCAGGGCCTGACAAGGGGTCCCTGACACTTTCACCTTCCTGGCAGTGACCCCACTGGGCTGCAGCACGCCCAGGCCATGCCTCACCTGGGCACCATGGCTGGGTGAGGCGCGGGGTGGCACCAAGCTGCCTGGTCTCCTTGGGATAAGAAATATCCCATGCCAAGCACCATTTCTGCCAACCACATGGCTAAGAGATGTGGCAGCAAAGCAGGCCAGGGGAGAGAGAAGAGAAAATGGAGAGGGAGGTGGCGTTTGGGGTTCCGTTGTGTTTCCTGAGGGTGGGGGAGTTGTCGCTGACCACCCCTGTTCCAAGTCTCCCCTGTTGCAGATGAACGCATCATTTCGATCCTCCGCCACCAAAATTTACTGAAGGAACTCCAGGAAATTGCTGCTCAAGGTACAGTAGTTTGGGAAAAGGGGGCTCATCAGCTGTAGTTCCCTGCACAGTTTTCGTTGTGTATTCACTTTGTTTTGCATTAATTTAATATGGTATAAATGTGCCATCGGGCATATAGCTCCAGGATTTCAAGAAGAGACTGCAGGTGTGGGGGAATTTTGCTTGTAGTAACTCCAACGTGTATCTAATGATTTACATGACCCAGTGCTCACCTCAGCAGAGGTATGTGGGCAGCATCTGGAAGGAGGCATTTTTATCCTTCAGCGTTGCAATGCTTAGGTGTTTTGTTGGCCTCAATGCACTGCGGTTCAGCATCTCTTATTCCCTAGCTCCCCATCAATATCGCTGTTTTCCTAGCAACCCCTCTTCTCTGAGTTCTTTCAGAGACCTTTTTCTTTCTGCAGATAATGTTTTTGATGAGGGCTTTGTTCCTGCAGTTGATTCACGTATCCTCCAGTCTCGGTTTTCCTTGCAGCTCTCCTTTGGCATTGTAGAAAACGCACACGGAATTATAAAGGGCACAGAGCTATTGTGCTACCTGTACTTTGTGAAAGACACGCGGGGATGTTGCTTTTTGCTACCTTTTGTTACCTGACACAGGTGCCAGTGAGAGGACTCAGCAGCAGAAGAAAAACAATGGCTTTGAAGATGAACTTTCTGAAGTCCTTGAAAGTCAGAATGATGAGAACAAGCAAAGAGGTCAGTGTCAGCCTCCCCCCGGGGAAAGCGCGTCAGGCTGTAAACAAGGATGTTCTTTCTAACAGCCTTGGTGTGTCCATCTGCTTCTCGTTTGGGCCTCTCCTTTGATGTGACACGCAGGCAACCCTCTTTGCTTCGGTCTTATTTACCAGCTTAAACAGCATGTCAGTTGTGAGCTCCAGTAACCAGTCTCCAGGCTGATGCTGATCTCTCCCACCTTGCTGCCAACACTCCTGCTTAATGCTTGCAGTGGGTCACCGCCAGGGAAATCCCGTGCTGAAACACTCAGCACGGAAAGCAAGAGCAACGTGGGTCTGCTCCTGCCACCCTTGTTTGCAGGGCATGTGGCTGTGGGGCTCTGAAGGGCGATTTGAGCCTTGTGGACTCGCAGTCCACACACACACAGATCGCCTGCATCCTGAGCAGACTGCACCAGCCAGGACGTCCCCTTGTCCCCTCATTCCCACGGCCTGGCTGCAGAAGGCAGTGCTGAGGGAGGGAGGGTTGTTGGTCCGCTCCCTTTTTCACCTCAGGAGGCGATGATGCCCCTGAGGGGTGCAATGGTTTCTCATCCTGCAGAGCTGGCTCCTCTTCTGCCTGGTGGGGTGGGAGATGGGGATGTCCAGTGCAGTCCTCTGGGAGCAGAGAGCTGCACATGTGTTACATACAGCCCTAAATCCTTTCTTTTTTTATGCTGTTTGGTTTCATGCATGGGAAATATGCTGCTGACATCTCGGGAGATGGCTGCGAGGTCTGTGCTGCAGCAGAGCTCTCAGGCACAGGTTTGCCTTCAGCCTTGTGAGGCTCTCCAGCAGAGCAGGCACCGGTGAGAGCACCAGCTTGCTTGAGTGCAAGCATATGTTGAAGTGACTTGCAAAAGGATGAGCCACAGGCTGGTTAAGCAGATTGCTGAGCAAGGCTGACGCTCCCTAGGAAACACGCAGGCTCCCCTGTTTGTGAAACGAGCTCTCAGGAGAGGTGTTGCTTCTTGCTCCTCACTCTGCAGATGCAGCGTGGCAGCACCCCGAGGAGGAGCAGCCCACGGAGTCCCTGGCTGAGCTACCAGCACAGAAAACCCAGCAAAAAGAAGATTTGAGAAAGGAAGGGAAGAACAGCCTGGAGGAGAGGGAGCCCAGGCCACGGGATGCTGACCCTGGTGAGAAGGAGGACCAGGAGGAAGCAGACAGCAATGAGATCAGGGACACGGAGGATGCCCGGGGAGAAGAAGCTTTGGAAAGCCACATCAGCAAAGATCCGAGTGAGGATGAGCTGCAGCCCCGAGAGGATGAAGAGGAGCAGCCCGGAGGCCCCAGGGACAGCCAGGAGATGGAGGAGGAGGGAGAGCAGCCTTCCAGGCAGGGCCAGGAGCAGAGCAAGGAGGCAGTGGGGAAGCGCATGGAGCGGGAGGACGACGGAGAAGATGCTCCTGCGGAGGAGGACCCTACTGAAGCAGAGAGGTCGCTTGACTTGGCTGAGGAGGACGTGGGGGCTGAGGAGATGCAGGGAGAGGACAGTACGTATCTCAGAGACCGCCCCAATACCTACCCAGGGTGAGCTGACAGCACTGAGACAGACTGATTTGGCTTTAAATCCCAAAACTTCAGGCAGGTGCTTACAGGGGTTACAGAAATAGCCCGTGGCAGTGGCCCAGCCCCCCCAGGCACCCTGGGCACACGCAGCAGTAGCACAGGCCCTGCCGCTGCCTCGCTGCCTGCTGCCCAGCTGCCTCCTGGGGACAGCTCCTTCCTTTTCCTTGAGCTTCCTGCATGGTTTTTGGCTGCTGCCTCCAGCCCCCCTTACGGACGCTGTGACCTCAGAGTGGGTTTTTCTAGAATCCTGGGAGGGAGGCTGAGTCAGGAAACCCACCTCGCATCACCTCTGAAGGCTTGGTTCGAAGGTGGAGCCCAGCCAGGTTAAAACTTGCGCTCAGTGTTGTGTACAATGCTCTTTCAGGTAACGACAATGCTCTGGGATTTGGCAAAGATGGGCAGAGCTCTGAGGAGGAGGAGGAGGAGCAGCCACGTGCTCTGAGACGAGGAAGGCATCGCCTGGAGGATGAGGGGATGCAGGCGGATGAGGACACCTTCCAGCCCAGGGATGCCAAAAGCGAGGAAATGGAGGACGAGTCCTCCAGGGAGTGGGAGGACTCCAAGAGGTGGAACAAAATGGATGAGCTGGCCAAGCAGCTGACATCGAAGAAGCGCATGGAGGAAAATGATAGTGGAGAAGACCCAGACAGGTCCATGAAAATGGCATTCAGGTCCCACAAGTACGACTTCAGCAGCCCAGAGGAAGGTGTGAGAAGGTCACGGAAGCATCACTCGAAGGAGGACAGCAGTGAAGGAGGCTTTCCGCTTGCTCCCATGCCTGAAGAAAAGAAGGACGAGGAAGGCAGTGCTAACAGGAGAACGGAGGTTGGTGCACATAGGCTTACAAATAAATTCGGTCTGGTTATTACTTGGGAATCCAAACTGTGCTTGGAGATGTGAATACCTTGGCCTTATGCAGCCAGCATTGGTTCTCTGTGACATTAAGAAGAGGTCTGGTGACCTTTTAGTTTTCTAGACCTAGGTTTTATTGAGGTTTTCACCTGTCTGTACTTTGGCTGATTTTTCTTTTAGTATCTAGTGCAAAAATTTCCCTGTCCCAGACAGCCTTAAAAATGTGAGAGAACCTTTGTGCTGGCCTGCAGTGGACACGGTGACCAGCCTGGGGTGGGTTTTGTGTCCCAGAGCCCTTTCCACTCAAGGGTAAGGCTCTCCCTGGCTCAGGTATGGAGTGAGCAGTGTCAGACCTCCTGAGGAGGCAAACCAGGAGCAGCACAGCAGTGGTGAGAGAGCTGGGGTGTGGAGTGGAAATGGCTGGAGGGGATGTGAGTATGTCTGAATATACTCGTTCCCTGGTGCCTTGTGTGATGCTGTGCAGTATCTCGGCAGGTCCCCTGGCAGCCAGGAGCTGTGGTTTTGCCATGGTGCTGAGAACTAGTGCCAGTTTATCTGAGCCACCGGGGGCTGGGCACAGGCTTTGGGACAAGCCATGCTCAGGTGCCCAGGAGCACAGCTGGTTCCCTGCAGCTCTCTTGCCTCCCAGACACCTCTTGCCTTAGCTATGCACCGACATTGCCCAGAGGTCACCCGTCAGCATCCATGAGGGTGTCTTCTGGCTGTAGTCCCCGCAGTAAGGGGTCTTCTTGTTGTTGTTGCTGTTTTTGAATGTGAGGAGGTGTCAGACCTGTGGAAGGGCAGAGCTACTTTTTCCTCACAATGAGAACAGCTCAGGGATGAGAAAAAAGTGCCTTTTTAAATATACCTGTTGTTTTTTCACACTGGCCACACACAGTGCAGGTTGGTGGTTTAGCCAGCCCGTGCTTCGCTCTGCATGAGGGAGATGATGTTTCTTTAGCACTAAAGAAGTAGTGACAGCACAGTCACACAGCACCAACCACAGAAAGGCCACCCTGGTAGGCAGACGAGCCTCTAAAGTGGTCCAAGCTTATTTCCAAACTGAAAAGCCTCTTTTGATAGCAGAGGTGCCTGTTGGTGCCTGGCACAGTGTGCAGAAAGGTGGCACAGAGGTGACACCAGTACCTAAATGTGGGTGTTCAGCACTCGGTGAACTCGGACAGCACCTCTCCTGCTCCCCCTCACTTCAGGGAGCAGAACCCACCCCGGCAGCACCTCAGGGCTCGGGGCGGGCACTACCCCTCTCCCTTCCCTCAGGAGCAGCAGGGCTGACGCTTCTCCTGGCCTCTCGTTGCAGGACCAGGAGCTGGAGAGCCTGGCGGCCATCGAGGCCGAGCTGGAGCGCGTGGCCCACAAGCTGCACGAGCTGAGGCGGGGCTGAGGGCTGGCGGCCGCCCGCCTCCCTCCCCGCCGCGGTCTCCCTTCCCGATCTCTCGCGAGTACGACGGAGCAGCAGCAGCGCGCCTCGACGCCGGCCGCGCGGGCGCCCAGGCCTGCCTCCCTCACAGTAGTGTTGTGCCCATCACCGCTTCTTGCCCCCACGCTCCTCTGTCCCCTACGGATATCCAACCGCCCTGACGGGCCACCGTAGCCAAGAAGTGCGACCTGCACCTGTATTTTCTTTCTTTTTTTTTTTTTTTTTTTTTCTCTCGCGCTTCCCCCCCCCCCCCTTTCTGTTTTTTAAATGACAGGACAGCTTTCTAGAAAGTTCTCCTCTCACCGGTAGTTTCACTGGGTAAAATTGCAATAACTTGTTACCTTTTGATTAAAGCTGAGAACTCTGACTGTAATATATTCTATATAAAAAATTTATCTAAGGAAAAATAAAACCGTGGTGGGCTCCATGTTTTATTTGCCAGCTTCGGTCTCGGTCGACGGCAGGGCTGTCTGGCCCCTGTGGGGAGCAGGGAGCCGAGGTGTCTGCTCACCACGACATAGCTCAGTGGCGTTTCCAGCCCTACCACTGCCCGGCACTACGGGCACCTCCCTGGGGTCAAGGTGGGGGTTTTGGAGCTTCAACATTGGGTAAATACTTGAGAAAGTCAGGTTATTCAGGCAACATGAGTGGGTTTTAATAAAGAACTGATAAATGGGCTAGTCATGAGGAAAACCGTGAGGTGCGGTCTGGTGACGCCATCTTGTGCTTTCCCTCCCCTCAGGCACTGGTGCCTGTGTCCTTGGGCGTGGGCTGGGCAGTCTGCGGCTGGGGAGATTTGCCCCTAAAAGTCTCTGGACATGAGAATTCACCCTGCTCAGATGGAATAAAATGTTTTTAGAGGATGTAGGAATGTCCCTAATAGCTATGATGGTGAGGTCAGAATTAAACTCAATGTATGCCTGTATTCTGTTAAAAACATGAGCTGTGTTGGCCCATGCAGTGAATTGGATTGGATTTGGGCGTGTGGACTTCCCTCAGCACAGAGGTGTGTATCACACAGTGAGCTTCCCCTGGGGGCTGGCAAAAGCTGCTGCGATGTGCAGTGCTCCTCGTGCCCTCCCAGCCCATGCAGCACCTGGAGGAGGAGGAGGCAGCGGAGGCAAGGCCGAGGCACTGCCTGAAAGCTGCCCTGCACACAGGGTGCAGGCTGGGATGAGCCACAGGGTGAGTGATACCCAAGCCAAGTGTGGGTCAGGAGGCTCATCCTGACGAGAGCACACTCATTAACCCCGTAGAAACACGCTTAGGAACAGAAATGAGATCAAAGGTGTTCCACAGGAAACATACTAGAATTTCAGTAATTAGGGAATTCATCTGGCTGCAAACACCTTGTTTTACCTACTGCTCACTATTTAGACTTTACTTTGAATATTGTACTTAATTTCCTGCCTTTAGCACTACCTATACAACCCCTTGCAAACTGAGGTCTACATATGGCAAGGAATTCAGAGAACCCCTTCCTCCCCTTCCCCCTCCACCCCCAAAGAAAAACCAAAAAACCCACAAGAGAATGCAGCCATTTCCAAAGAAGTTAGACAAGTTTTTTTCCATAAAGGATGGTGGTAGCAGACAGAACTTGTCTTTCACAAAGGCAGCAAAAGGGAAAATGTGTTACTTGACAGATCTACTATTAACATTATAAACAATCGTGTCATGGCAAATGTTTGGGAGCCAGAGACTTTCTTCAAAGGAAGATGGAGCTGAGGGATGGGAGGGCACCCAACCAGCAGGCAGATGCTCATCCTCCGACCAGCAGCAGTTCTGCTTTACAGCCCCGCTCACCTTCCCTGCTGCACGGCTCGTCCTTGGAGATGACACAAAGTGCTGATCTGCAGGCAGGGTTTCCACGAGGGTGCTTGCCAAACCTGCCTGTTGCTTAGCAAAATGTCATACTGCTGGGCGAGACATCCAGCTTTCCTGCGCTAGCCCAAACACGATCCCGATTGAAAACCCTGTGAGGTTTTGAATTCCCCGTCCACGGTGATGAAGGAAGAGTCAGCCCAAAAGGCTGCATGAGGAATAAATTCCCAAGTACAGCCTGGATCCCAGTGCTGTTTAGATGTGCTGTGTAGTAGTTACATAAATAGACTATCCACTAGTCTTGGAAATAAAAACCAAACCAAGCCAGCCACTAGTGGTGCTAGCGCAAGATTGTCCGAAGTAACCGCAACCAACTGCACTGAGGAAGCTTCCCCCAGTGAGCTGCTCACCTTGCTGCCCTACCCACTCATAAAGAGAAAGCAAAGAAAACTTGTTATAAGGCATTTATTTTCATTATGTGTTGGAAAGGGACAGTTCTGTCTTCAAAATGATTACAGAGAGAATGCCACAATACCTACTGTATATTGCTTTACTGGTGAAATCAAAACATTGTCCATCACAGGTGCTTGTAAAGTAAAGTAAAAAATAAAAAGAAAAGAGAAAAAAAAAAGATATATTACCATTGAAATCATTGCTGTTAGATGAAAGCACCATCTTCATTGTCAGATCTGATCAGTCATGCAATTGAAGACGCCAAATAGCAAATACTTCTGTTTTTTACAGGAAGCCATGATCTTTTAAGGGCTTTTATCATTCTATACAAATTGAAGTACAAAATGGGAATTATGTTTCAGAAATCATAGTGAAGAGGGCTGAGGCAAATCACAAGACACACTTATTAACACTGTACAGCTGGATTCGAACACAGATATCGACGACCTTGCGGCACCTAGCACACATGAAGAATGGTCCCAAAGTTTCAGCCATGCTTAAGTGGGGAGCACGGCTGGCAAGTGCAGGAGAACATCCAACACGACTCACATGTGAGGGGCCAGTTGTCTCAGGACTGCCGAGGTCCCAAGGAATTACTGTCACTTGATTTTAAGAATGACTGCATTTTAGTATGTCGTCCTCACAAGGGTACACACAAGCCATATCACATACTGAATGAGAAATAAATAATAAAAGATACATCTAATACAGCTTTTATTTTTAATTATTTTTTTTACAGCACTGACTTTACAAGAGGATAAACAACTCATTTTTAGGGGCTGCTAACATCAGAAACAAAGAAGTCACTATTTTATACTCAACATATACTCAACCTTTTAATAACTTTATATATGTATATATGACTTTTCACACAAAAATGTTAAAATAATTTATACCTAAAAACTACTGTGTAAAGAATGAAGGAGGAAATAAAATGTGGGTTTCCTTAAAAAGGATGGAAGAGGAAGACCTGATTTTCATGAACTCTGTTCACTGTTTCAGCTATTTCTAGACTGTCAAGAGGTTTCCAGGCCATCAACAAAAACTTCACAATGCATCGGAAGCTCTCTGCAAACTCACGGCATGCTGGGGAAGGCCACCTTCAATTGAGCTCATGGCCCATGGCCATCTGCTGGTGTCAGCGCCAGTGGGTTTGGGATGAGAAAAGTGGAGAGGAAAAGTCTCCCCAGATTGTTACACAAACAGGTGGAGAGAAATCCTGGCCTATTGGTATCAGGGTCCACTGGCCAGGACTTCACCCCCAAACCCTACCTCTCCTCGCCCCACTTCAGCATCACAGATAAAGCACATTTTGTAACACTGTTTTTTTTCTTCCACAGGGAAACTGCACCACCAGAAGGGATGGACCTGACCCCGAGTCCCCTACACACAGAGAGAGAACAATTCAGCGCCTTTGCTTGCTACAGGTATTGTTGTGCCTACATTGCTGAGGGATGATTCCAACACCTCCATCTCTACCTGGATCCTCTCAAACCTCAACAAGATGCAGCAATTTCTGTGGCCATGTAAACACGACAGAATCCATGGAGGATGTGCAACTCACCCAGTCAAAAGCTCAACTTTTGATGGCCTGGATCCACACAGAGTGAACAGGGAAAGGAAAGGTAGTGAAGATGTGGAAAGTACTTTTCTGGAGGTTACAATCCTCTGAAATAGATATTAAAGCAATATTACAAATAAAATCAGCAATGTGATCCGCAACGTGTGTCTGTTTATCTATGAAAGCGAGAGGAGATTATATTAAAGGAAATATTTTAATCTACACAAAGCATTTTCACATACTGCTATTACAGAACATACGGCTGCAACACCATAAAGTAATTGTATACTGAATACAAAAATCAATACATCTCTTACTAAAAAGGAGAGAGGGAAAAAAATAGCGGGGTAATGCAAGTGAACTCCTGCAAGTGTGCACATGGGGAGACTGCTACAGACTCAAAATAGACTCTATTCACTAAAAAAATACAAAACCCAAGATTTCTGCACGGCTGTGGAAGGCAAGGCTGTAAGCTAGTGTGAAAAAGCCTGACTCACTTGTCACTGCTGCCACACGATGATTTGGGAAACCAGTGTTAGTCGAAGAACTGATAAGCCTGGAACTTATTTTTGTTGGAGGGAAACAAAAGTTTCCATTTTTCCTTTTTTGCTCTATTATTATTATTATTCATTTTTGCCGGTCAGCTCAAACACCTCTGGCCACCTTTATTCTGTTGCCTTTGGACTGTGTCCTGCCGCTTCTGTTGACACTGCTCCAACCACGGCTCCCTCGCTGGACACGGCCCGTGGTTAGCAGGAGAGCTTTAGGCCGTATCTCGAGCCATCCTCATTACTGTCAGCACCTCCTGAAGCCCAGGGTGAGGTTCTTGGTTCGTATCCATCTGTTAGGACAGCAAATTAAGCTGCTGGTTCTCCATCTGAGCAACCTGCTGCAGACCTCTGTGCAGATACTGACGCATTTCAAATGGGGATCGACAAGTCAATTTTGTCATGCCAACAGCCCAAAGAGAATTAATAAAAGCAGCACACCTCGTCCACCAGCTGGCCCAGCCAACAGGCTGCTACACGCGGAGCCAGGAATAGCCAGGCACGTGGTTAGCCAAGGCAGAAAAGCATGGGCCAGGCAGTGGGTGTGATGGTGTGATACACGAACCCCAGGCGTCAACACCAACACTCACGCTTCTGCAGGCTGATTTCTGCAGCTGGGCTTTCTGTAAGGATCTGAACGTCCTGGTGCCGTCATTGCAAACCCGACTGTAACACGGCAAAGACAGCTACAGAGGGAGGGCGACGGCGATGGCTTTGCGCCACGGGCACTAATGACACCGTTCAAGTTCTCTTCAATCGGGCAAAATCTCCATCTACTGAAGCCAAGCACATAATTAGAGCGGAAATCACAGTCCAATCTCCTCCCTCACGCTGACATAAAGCCTGGAGAAGTTCCAGTCAAGGTAATGGTGGTTTTGTGGATTTATAACAGTGAAGCAGAACAGAAATAGATCCGTGAGAAGCTAACTGGTGACCATGTAATTTTAACGTAATTGCTCCAATCAACACAGCAATAATAACTATGCCTCAAAAAACGCAGCAGAACCTTTTCTAACCCACAATAACAGAGTTCAAACAGACATTATGGAAAATCTCCCTCAGATTGTCTGCAATTTTAAGAGCAAGGGCATTCTGATGTGGTCTAACATTACTACACGTCCTTACTTGTACAAAAAGAAAGAAGAAAAAGAGGCTATGGAACATTAACCAACTCACTGTGAAGCTTATCGTAAATCAAAACTATCCTGAACTTATCAAATGAGGCAGCAATTCAGAAAAGCACTTTAGCACAGGCTTAATAACATACGCATGCTCGAATGTTTCGCAGTAATGTAATTGTACGTCTGAACACCTGGTAATTTACAGTTTGGGCTTTCAAAAGTCGGTCTCCCTATCTGCCCATGTGATTCAGCAACAATCTAGTATACGCGCCACAACAATAATTTCTGCAAGGAAATAGAGTAGTACAGCAATTGCATGGTAATTTATGAGACAACTCTATTGTAATGCCACATCGCAGCAGGTACCTGCGTATTTGCACCTGGTAAATTAAAGTGATACCAATACATCTGATAAATAAAAAATAAATTACAGACTATGGGAAAAATGTCACTGATCACACCAATGACCTAAACTTGTTTTCTAATTACAGCCAAGGTCTGGAGTAATATTTAAATATAGCATTTCTGTAAGCCTTCAGAGAATTACAAAATAAACTTTTAACAATCATTTGTAAACAAGTTTAAAATGCACAATTATATTTCAGTAGTTTATTTTGGAGAAATAAAGCAGTGCAAAATAGGCCAACCAAAATTCAGAAGGCAGCCAGGAAAATAAAATTCTTATTTGATGTTCTAACTAGGAAACAGCATACAGACATTTCAATTGGATCCGACGCTCAGATTCATGTAAACATACTTGGTTTGAAAGGTCTTGAGTTACTAACCCAGTTTTAACATCATCACTTCTTCCCCACCACCCAATTAAAAACAAAAACAAACCAAAACAAAAAAAAAGCCCAACCCCAAGCCATTGTAATAAAGGGAGCAAAAGGCAAGTCTACAAACACTCCACCAGCTGGTTACAAGAAAGTACCATACAAAAATAAGCACTGGCAAGTTCCTTCCTGAGGGTATCGTTTGTTACACACGTAACATAAAAACACTTTTTATTTCAAACAAACAAAAACAAACCCCAAACTGTCGATGTCGATTTTATTCATCATGGCTTTACGAAAGGTTTGGTCTATCAGGAATACTCGTACAAACCCTTACCTATGTACATCTACCTGACTCACGCACACCACCGGCACCCAGACCCGCAAGCTGCAGTCGAAGCACACCAGGGTTGTGAGGGGCGCCCCGCTCAAACTGCTCTGCGGCAGCCTGGGAGCGGGCTGGAGTTACGTGCACCCTGGGATCCAACAGATACCACGCTGACGGGGTCCTCCCAGTCCTTACAGCAACATCTCAAAGTTAGTAACCCCTCTAGTGGTGGAATCATCTCTTGAGTAGATCACCCACAGAAATCCAGTCCCGGCTACAGAAATTTCCCTAGAATGGCACTTGGGGAACAAACCCAATCTCTCCCAGGGAAAACCCAGTTTGCACAAAGTAATTGCTACACAACACTCATCGAAATGTTATCCCCGCCAGGACTGGTACCATCAGGTAGGGGGGTGACTTATTTACGCAGTTCATTCCTCTCTCTGTGGTCTACCCAGGCTTCAAACTCTGGATCCTTTCCTTCTGAGCAGGCACCTAACACATGATACTGAACAAAGTGGTATTAAACGCTGCAGTGATGGGTGCTTTTCACATACCTGCTATAGAAAAATGGAGATTGCCATATCTGTAAGCTAGGAGCTGAACTAAGGACATTTTCTTAACACCACCCCTCTCAGAAGTATTAGGGCTTGTAGAGGGAAGGACAGGCCACTTAGTCTACCAAGATAGTGTCTACGTTCTCAGCACTGACAGACTTGGATATTTCCAGTTTAGTGTTCGGAATTGGCAAAAGCTGCAGAAATTCTCAGCAGCAGAAGATGCTGCCATGCTGGAAGGTGCAACAGGGGGAAACACTATAGCTCTACTGCACATCTCAAGAGATAAACGAGGCTGCGCTATAGCTTCCACCTAGCACAAAGCACTCCTGCAAATTACCACACGGCCTCATCTGGTAGCCCCACCTGGCAGCTGGCAACACAAGGACGCGGTCCGTAAGCTAGGACTGTCACGTCCTGCCATCTCATACACACGTACACAGTTCTGCTCACGTTTACCTTGCAAACGAAAAAAAGGCAGTGACTGTGTTACCCCTTCGGATCCACAGGCCAGGAGTGCTGCTCCAAGGAAAGCGCGCGGCTCTGTCTGGCAGCCTGCTGGCAGAGCTGCCCCAGAGCCCTCCCAGGTGCACGAGGGAGAATTAAACGCTCTGCTAAGAGATGAGCAGCTCTTCTAGGATTTCACTGCTAGCGAACGATTGAAAAGATGATATTTAATCAACTAAATCACTCAACCTAACTATCTGCACCCCTTTTTCAGACTCCGGCCTGCCTGGACACACCTCACTGTTGGCAAGTGTAGCTAGAAGCTGCTAGTGAATGAAGCCGTGAGGCCTGGGGGGAAAGCTGCGGAGCTGGAACCGGGGCGGCCCCGTCAGTCGTGCACCCTGAACAACCAACAGCCCGGCTGCTCGGTCCCACTCCGAGTGCTGCAGCTCACGGCAGGCTGCCTGGCAACACCTCAACAATGTTTCAGGAGATTTGGTTTAGTGACACTGAAGCTGTCTTAGCTTTCTTTTGCAATGGCCTACCTAGAAGAGGGGAATAGGGAGCATTTTAGGCAAAAATCTCTAGCACTGTTACATTCATACATTCCTTTCAACATTATTATCTTCTTGATACCATGAGGTCCGATTTTAAAATGCTGGTCACCAGTGATTACAAAGAACAATAGAAACGAAAGAGCAACCCTCCCACAATGAAAGGTCTAGTGTTAAAACCCACGTGTGTGTAAACTCACTACAGATTTGCAACTGGAATCTGATGAAATGGATCTGAATCACCTTCCCACCCTCCACCTCTCAGTCCATTTCATCAGCAAATCAGGTTAAATCAAATGGAAGTTGGTTTTTTTTTTTTTTTTTTTGAATTATTTTGCTTTTTTTGTGTTGCGTTTTGTTTTCCTTTTTTTCACAATTGTACTGTTACAGCCTGATCTGGTTCTGGGACCACAATTTGTATCCCTGCGGCTTCTCCTCAGTCCATGGCATTGGCAAGTTATTGGGAGGAAGCTTTTGTCGCCAACGTAGCGACGCAGTGCTGCTGGAAGCTGGGGGACACTGCCGAGTTGCAGCCTAGTCTCTGGTGTTGCAGTTTTACTGAGCTGTTGGTCTCGCTTTCCACAATCCAGGAGGAGTCTTTTCCCATGACGCTGAGGCAGCCCGTGCCTGCGCAGCATATCCGCTCGTCCATGATCCCGCCGGTCTGCTCAGCCAGGAGCTTGCTGCGGTTTAGCTGGGTCACCTCGGGTGCCTGACCCTGCAGGACAGCAGCTATGTGGTTCAGGAGATCTGTGAAAAACTCAGAAACGCCCTCGTAACCTGAAAAGGGGGAAAAAGAAGCAGAGGAAAAAAAAAAGGCAATTAAACCGTTTACGTAAGTTCTTTGAAAGGCCTCTTCTACCGGTTTATTTCTTGGGCTTTCCTTGCCCTGCAACTTAAATAAAATGACTTTTTTTCCACGATGTCTCTGTGACTGAAAGCAGTCCAAGTCCAGGTTTTTCCCTAACATACAAGCTCTGTGGTGTAACACTGATCTTCTGCATCCTGTTCCAGGATACACTGCAGAGACTAGCTCTAAAGCACATTTTCCCTGATGGTCTGGACCTTCTCTAAAATTTCCCCAACAATGTTGGGGAAACCTCAGTTAGGGAAACCTCGGAGAACAGCTCAGCATGCTTTACACCCTACAGAAAAGGCAGGGGGAAAGAAGCAGTGTGATGCTTGTCTAATCTAACCTACCTTGCAACTTAAAACATGTTCCCCACCAGAACAATATCTGAAAAATCACTCAAGAGACACTAAGCATATGTTGATGATATAGTACTTGGTAGAAACACCGGTGTTTGTTTTCAGCACTGAAACCATATTTCTGCGTGGTTCTGATAAGAGATTCTAGACAATTTGCACTGCAATTTAACAACTATTTCCTGGTTTAAAAACTCAGTTTTAAAAAAAGGGGGATGGCAGGTGTACAGAGCTTCTGGTTCCATTTTAAACACTCAGGTATGGGTGCAATTTTATCATTACATTCATGTTAAAATTGAATGAGACATGCACCGTGTCTATACAGGAAAATTTTTGAAATAGATCCTAACTATTACTGCATTAACTGCAATTGGCATCGATCTGATTTAGTATTTAGAGAGGACACACGACAAGCAGGGTATTTGATGGGCTAGGCTGATTGTTTTTGTCTATAAAAGTATTCTGCAAATGACCCAACATTAGTACAGGGGACTGAAGCAATAAATAACAGTTTAAAAGTTCCATGTGAATAGCACACATTCAAACAGATAAGCACATGAGCAGAACCGGAGACCACAAAGTAAATGTATATTTTAAAACACTTTTAGTGACGTGATCACAGGGCAGAAGAGTCCCTCAGAGCCATAAATAATTCAGTTTTAATCTCCCTTCTCCTGTAAAAGCCAAATTCCTTTGGCAGTAATAAACCAACTTCCTGCAAAACACAAGGTAAGAGGATAATTTAACCTTGAGATAAATGTGGTGGTTTTATGGTGTATTTATAACTCATACATTAACCAATTAACTCTCATTTAGGCTGCTGCATTGCTTTGGATTTTACTGCACTCGACTGTAATTCTCCTAGGTGCTTTGTAACAGGTCCCGTACTGCTAGTGGCTTGTGTGACAACAGCTGCCCGTTTTCTTTTCTCAAAGCCCCTTAAAGAAATTCCCCACACAAATCGGCCATTTAAAAACTTCAAGTTTCCCAGTGCCCCCCACTATAACCCGTTCCTCAGGGACAAGCAGGGCTCTCATGGTCGGTCAGGGGAGCCCAAACAAGATCTCCACCTCTTTGACAGAGGTGCTTGTTACGCTTTCTTGCTTATGTAAAAGCCATGGGATTAGCCTTCAAATCTACTCAGAGTGCTTCCAACTCCCTGGGAATAAGCCATCTCCATAGTAACAGCTTTAATATTCAGCGAGGAGACCCACAGTACCCTAGAGTGTTTCACGTCTGCTCGGTGAAAACAAGCCAGCCTTGTTTGAGGGCACACGGCAAACTCACGAAGAAGTTGCATTAAATATTTACTGGGAATAAGGTGGCTAGTTATCCAGTCCTGAAAGCAGCAGATGCTACAGTGTAAGGAGGCTATACATTTCGGGCAAGCTTCCTCTGTGCCGGCCCGCTGCATGCTGGATGGGAAGGCCCAAATAGTTCCGCTTGGTCACTAAGAAGAAGGTTCACACCATTAAAAAAAATACAGGGAAGGGAGGAAGAGGGAGGGTGTCTCAACTCATGAGCCACAATACAGGGAAGGCTGCAAACTCTGTTGGTATTGCCTCACTCTCTTCACTGGCCGCTGCTGCTGCAGATCTTTCAAAAGGCAGGGCTGAATTTTGCTATGATGAAAAGAGTCTCCAGAGTCCTCTGGTAGTGCGTGGATAGGAAGGAAGTCACCCAGCAAACAAATGAAAACAGGCACCCTGTACCTCTGAGCTCTGCAGCGCCAAGAAATGTCTGAGAGCACTTTTTAGTGCTGGAGATGCTACACACCTGACTGGAACAGGCCTTCCTTGACCTGGCACCTGCTCTGGTTTTCTGCATCTTCTCTTGGGCAGAGAACTGGAGAGCCCAGGGCCTGCGCTGGCAGCAGCATGCCCACACACACAGGCTGCACCTCCAGATCTGATGCTTCCAGCTACCAAATATAAGCACGCAGAGCCTGAGGTTCACACGTCCTGGTGACAGGCAGCTCAGTGAGATCCCCGGGAGATCCGCAGTGAGAGCCCAGGCTCAGGGAGACCCCAGGAGATCCCCAGCTGCTGTGACACAGCAGCGCGCCCCATGGAGCCTCTTCTCTCAGTTACCTGAGGTCAGGCCAACACAAAATCCACGCGCTACGTGACCAGGCCTGCAGTTACACATCTCAGCTGGTAACCACAGCTAAATATAGCCCAGGCGGTTTCCTATAGAACAGCAGACACAATAGGCCTTTTGGGCATTTATCTTTAGAATCTTTTTGAGGCTTAGCTGGTGCTAAATGAAGCAGATAACAAATAGCATCCTCCTACAGGTACATCTTGTTGTGTGGCAGGCAGCTAAGCACCACAGAGCCACTTGCTCGCTCCCTCCTCCCCCTCCACAGTGGGATGGGGAAGAGAATCAGAAAAAAGGTAAAATTCATGGGTAGAGACAAAGACAGTTTAATAGGACAGAAAAGGAAGGGGAAAAAATTAATGGCAAAAGAATACACAAAGCAAGTGATGCAATGTGCAATTGGGGTGCAGCAGCACCCGAGTTTTATTGCTTGGCACATCATGATGTAGCATGGGACATCCCTTTGGCCAGTTTGGGCCAGCTGTCCTGCCTGTGTCCCCTCCCAGCTCCTTGTGCACCCCCAGCCTCCTTGCTGGCAGGGCCGTGTGAGAAGCTGGAAAGTCCTTGACTTAATGTAAGCACTGCACTGCAACACCTAATGCAGCATTATTAAAACAGCAGTGTGTTATCAGCATTATTCCCATCCTAAGTCCAAAACACAGCACCATACCAGCTACTGGGAAGAAAATTATCTCTACCTCAGCCGAAACCAGGACACATCTGCTCTAAATTCTAATGTTAAATTAATCTCAAGACGACATCCATGGATTGGCAGGTTCAAACAAGCTTCAAACCTGATAGACACAAAAGACAGGAAGCCAATCCCCGGGGCAGCTGTACGTGGCTTTGGTCAGGCCTGGACCATGCCGGAGCTTGAGCTCCATGAAAGAGGCTTTGAATGCTCCTGAAAGGGCACCTCTTCCTCCCCCTTCCCAAAATGCTGTGGTGCATTGTAATGTAACAGGTCCCCAGGGGATCTAACTTGGCTCCAATTTGGCTCTTCTGCAATCCTTGCAGGACAGGATGACCTGAGGAGGAGGAATGAGGGAAAGGCCCTTCCTGGGACTGCACTGAGCCAGGAACAGTGCAATCCCATTGCTGACACAGCCCACTGGGGACTCTTGAGCAGGGCTGCATTTCAGCTTCTCATTTACAAGGTGCTGACTTCATTGATGAAGTCAGTCCTCGAAGCTGCTCATCCTCAAATCAAACCGGCCCCTGCAGGGAAATGCATCTGCCTGGCCTGAACGTGCCTTTGAGCAGCAGGATATTCCACGTTGAGATGTAAATTTTCTTCTCTGTTGTATTTTACCCCATTACTTTTTCTCTGATGTCAGCAGCCCTTAAAAGCACCTCATCTCTCAGTTCTGCTATCTTCTACAGATTTGAAGACAGTTTTGTCTACTCCCAGCCTTCTCTCTTTCACATGTCTGGTCCCTGCTGCTATCCTCTGGACTTTCTCCAACTGGTCTTTAACACCCTGCTGCATGGTGATAAAGCCAGTAGCTACCTTCACTACCCCCATGTTCACCACCCTAAAAAAAAATCCTGTGTGAGACACAATGTAGAACTGTCCACAAAAAGCTATCCTGTGCTCTCAAGTATCTTGAAAGGACTCTATTAAGTTGACGTCTTTTCAAGGACCAATTATTGTGCAGACTGAAATGCAGGACTTGGGTTGAATATGAGAAACTATTGCCTTAGGGCAGAAGTACAGCAGAGCATGAGCATTAAAAGGAGACACTACTCTTCTTTAAATAAAATAGTTAGGTTTGCCACTAGCTGTCCCCCAATCTGGACTTTTCAGCATTTCAAGAAAAGGTGAAGTTCAGTCTGTGCAAAGTACCAAATCCAGAACAATGCTCGCAAATAAAAAATGACCCCATTGACAGACTGCAAAATAGGAATGCAAAATTCAGGACTGCACAGGGATATCTTAGATCGCTGATTTCAATACCCACTGTCTGAAATATTCACTCATTCATGAAACACATTTGGCTCCATCTGACACCTAATTTAGGTTGTTTCACTGCTCTTGACAGCAGACTGTTTTCATAGATTTGCAGATTGCATCAACACCATATGGTAGGACCAAGCAGCAAAGTGACCTTAGAATAGCAGGGCTGGAGGTTTAAAAGGAAGCCAGTCACTGCAGAGACAGACAGGCAAGGCACAACAGGGCAGCACTGGGACTGAGGACTTGGACTGGTGGATCAGGGCAGGGCTTCTGGATGTAAAGATACTTCAGCCATACTGAAAATTCAGTCTTCAGGGACAGGTTAAACTATGTAAGAGCCTGCCTGTATCTCTGGAAACAAACAAGACTATTCAGGTAACAATACAAGATTCTCAAAGAGAAAAACCCCATGTAAAACACCATTAGATGAGATAATCTTTTCCTGTGATAGACAGGAATCCAGCACAAGTGACAGAGCATCGTTGTCTCCTATTATTCACACTTTTAACTCGTTCTACAATTCCAGTGGTCAAGGAGCTTGTTTAGCTGTTTCCACGACATACTGCGCTAACAAGGGGGAGGACAAATTTACCCATTTTCACAAGGTGTATTCTATTGTTTCACTCCAGGATTCACTTATGATAACATGCAAGGATATTTAAACCTTTATAGCAGCTCCTGTGAACCTGCAATTTTATTACCTTCCTCAGATTCCGGGTACTGATTTTGTGCACAAAAAGTGTTTTCATGGGGAATCAGTTTGCACAGGAAGAAATTTTCTAGGGAACAGTTTGCTGCTTCCACCCCCTCAATACTTTTAATGGCTCAGATTCTGGAGAAAAATAATCTCAGAGGCTCTCTTAAAATAGAATGTATTATTCCTCTCTTCATCTTCAGAATGAGAGACAGGGCTAGAAAGGTCAGGTCCCAGCACACAGCCCATGCTCCAGTTCCTGGGCAACTCCAGGGAAGAGCATGAAAGTCCAGTTACAGCCAGCCACTAAACTTCGTATCTCCTACAAGCTATTATTTCAGTAGCCTGTTCCACATCTAGGTTAGGGTTGTGCCCTTGCTAGATTAAACAGTGTCTGATCTCAGGATAACTTTGTCTGCTGCTCTCCCTGTCCCCACCTGAAAAGCAATGACGTGAGACACCTGCAGCAAAACTTCACATTAAGCACACACTGCGTGGCTTCTGCATAGCACGAGTGGAAAGGCCTTTCTCACCTGGGAATGCATTAATATCAATGACTGCATGCTGCCCGGTCTGATTGTTAATGATGATATCAATTCCAAAGAGGGAAACTCCCAGAGCTTGCCGCAGTGCCTTAGAGATTTCCCGGATGACGTCGTCGTTTGGCCGCTCAAATACTCCTTCGATTTTATCCAGCTATAGTGGAAAAAGACACATTACTAAGGGACTCTGAAACAGTCTTTTCAGTGGAAAGATCAAATTTCATTTTCCAGGTGTACATCCACCAAATCTAATTGCAGAAAACTGGGGGCATGAAACAGAAAGAAACAAAGAGAAACTTATTTTGTAATTCAGAATCCTACGTGTATCAGAAGTTCACCTTCTCTAAAGCACCTAGCTCTTTATTTCGTATCAATGCAGTTCCTTGAATGACATGTCAGTGCAGGAATCAATCACTATTTTAAGTACTACTTCTTTACCTTAAAAAACAAACCCAGCTGACCAGTTTAACCCTGTGCTGCAAACGCTCTGGATATCAGTCTGTAATTTCAACGTAGATTAAGGCCTATGTTGAAAGACTGATAAGACAGACTCCTTCTACTAGTTTCATCTGAACCATACAGAACAACCCAGCTGGTATCTTCAAGGCAGCAGCTAATTCAGAGGGGGTATCTTTCATGTGAGTTTTCATCTGTAAGTTATTCCACAGACATTTATTATGAAGAATAACTCAGGTTACTTATGACTGGAAGATGTCATTTTGTCATGTTTTGAACAAGACTTTATGCAGCAAAAGTATATGTATGCCTACAGAAGCATGTATGGAATAAGTATGTGTCTGACAAGAGCATATATTCTCCGTAAGTTTAAAAGTAGATTAACCTACAGAAGGATTTACGACTAGCACAATTACAGCTTTAAAATTTAACATGCCCATCAGTCATTTACACAACTTAAATTTAATCATTACTACTACCAAAACTACTCCCAAATAGAGCTTGTGAAACAGAAAAGAATCTGGAGATTCAGAGATTTAAAGGACCCAGTCCTGCAAAGCGACTTTCACAGCAGTTGAGTACCTTAGGCCGTGTTTGGGCCTCATTACAAGGACTGGTAAAGCAAGCATTAAAGCATGGCACCTGCTTGCACTGTGGGACTCAGAAGACCCCCAGAAATGGTCCTCTGGTTGCAGCTCAGCAAAGCTTGCACTGCAGCCATTTACTGTCTGTCCCTCTGTGGTCATGCCCAATGCAATTTCTCTGCTTGAATTTTCACCATTTGTCTTTCCTCACAGAACTGAGTCCTAAAAGGCTGATTTATGCTTATGAAGCTCTCTGGACAGGAAAAGGGCAGATATTTGTATTCAGAAGCTTCCTCTTCCATTTGTCTAGATTAGATTTGGGGAGTTTAAGCCTGGTGAGCAGCAGACAGGCCTGTATCAGTGCTTCCTCACCAGAGCTCGGTAAGGAATACCAGAGGGACACACAGTCATGCTGGTTCGTTGTACCAAACAGACCTCAGCCTGCAACACAGAAGCAGACAACTTGTGAAGGAGAGTTGCTAGCTACTGATGCTTTGATAAGAAAGGACTAGATAGATTTTCAGCCATAACAGAACAAAAAAGATCAAGTGTACTTACTGCTGTTAAGACAGATGATGATTCTGGCTTTGAGACATTGTGGCTGTTGAAAAATATCGATTCTCTGTCTGGAATTAAAAGAAGGTTGTAAATAACTTTTCCCAAGGATTAGTGCAAGGAACAGTAGATGGCACTGCAGCCCAGGGAATCCAGACTTGATCAATACTGGGCAGTCCCCCGCACCATCCACCTGCGAGCCCGCTCATACAACTTGGCTGTGAGCACAGGCAGCAAACCATGGCCCGGGTCAACCACGGCTTCCAGACCTCAGCTCACGGATAAATAGAACTATAGGGAGTTAACACAAACCAGTTGTGATTCCTCCACCTAATTAATGATGGAGTTAAATTTCTACTAATTTGATACATTCAACAGGACTGTTCAAATGGGAAGGCAAGCAACAGAAGAGAAAAGCTGCTGTCACTGCAGGCAGCAGACTGATAGCAGCCAGTTTACAGTGAGGGCACTTTTGCTGTGGAGGAAAGCAGGAAATTTTATAGTCTGGACCTGACTTCCTTTTGGAAGGACCTAAGGAATGCAGGAGACACCTTGAGATGACCAAAGCCACTAATGTACCACTGTGGAAACCATGAGGAGAATTGCACCAGCACCTCCCTCTCCACTCCATCTGCCCTGGAGGTTTCTAACACCACCACCACGTACTCTTCTTGCCTCTCCTCCTGTCTAAAAAGGCCCTATGCTTTCAGATGGTCAGCTCCTGGCAGTGCCTCAGAGCCACTGGATCTGCCTCATCATTGGTCCTGCTTCGTCAGGTACCTGTAGCTCAGCCCCCTTGGGACCCCCAGTGATACAGGTAGGAAAGCCAGACACTTATCCTAATCTGCCCACAAAACTTCTTTTTGTGTGGGCTTCCAGACAACTTTAAAGTCTGACACTAACTGATGAGACATTAGCAAAGCCATTTTTAGAAAGATGCCTTAACATGTTCTCTTCCTGCAAAAGTACAGACCAACTGTCATGGTATTTGATATGAGCACAGATCCGGGACTACTTCATTTGGTCAGGACACCCAGCATGCCTGAAACATCCACACACGGCCACAGATAAGGCTTTTTACCAGGATCCTACTGAACCTCACGTAAACTAATCAAGTATGTGCTTGTGTGTGGAACACAATGGTGAGCACACACTGACACATTAAGATCAGCAGAAACACAAAGAAAAGTGACAAGACACTGGCACTTATTCATTTCCTTCAGCTTGCTACCTTCCCCTCCCTCCACCACCTGCTGGATTTGTGCAGGACTCCATCCCCTGGGAGCTCCAGGGAGCACCAAGCACCTTCACAGCCTGCAATGCTCAGTGACAGCTGTCTAGCGACATACAGGAGGGTCACTGTCCTTACTGACAAGTCTGTTCCTCCTGTCCTTCAACACAGCTGGTACCCACACACCAAAGGAAGCTTCCCACTAGGGTTTACAACACTGGGCCCCACATGTACAGAGAAGCTAATTTAAGGGAAAGCACAAGTGCTCTTTAATTTAAACACACATAAATAATCAAGGTAAAAATAGGGAGAGGAAGTTCTGAAGCGATGGAATCCAGGAAATTCTCTCCAAAGCACATTTATAAACAAACTCCGGAACAAATGACATATGAACGTACTGTGAAATTAGAGAATTTCTCTGTCTCCCCCCTTCCACATGACATAAAACACTGTTTCTAACAGGTAAGACTCAGGTTACTGTTACATAAATATTTACTACATGAATGTCATTCATATATATTCCAGAGCGCATGAGTTATCTCCCTTCCTAGTGAAATAATACAGGAGAGGTAATATGGTGTATAATAACCAGATGCCTTCATCTCAGCAGCCTTTTCAAGGTTTTTTTTTGGAGATAGTAATTGCCAAGGCTGTAAGAACTGACCTTTCATTTCAAATTGGCACAACGTACCTGAAATTCCAGCAGAGAAGTTTTTCAAAGACGGTCTCTTCACCACGGTGTAGGATTCCCCGACCACGAACACTTTATACAGCACAGCGTTGTGATTGATGAAGCTCTGAATGACACAAGGGGGGCGGACAGCCTTCAGGCCCTCCTGGTTGAAGATGATTGCCATCTGAAAACACACACACACACAGTTGTGCACAGGCCTTTCAATTACTTCACACTTGCACCAAGCAGCGAGGGGGAAGATCTCCTGGTGGATATATATTGACCAAGGGTGAATCCCTTCTCAGCAGCTCATACAATTTCATTACATTTCATTTCACTGACACATAACTTTCCGGGCACAACTGGCAGCGTAGCTTTCACTTTCAATGATTTCTTTTTCTCAGCTCTGTGAAATTACATTCACCCACTTCTAGTTAGGACGCTGCTGCACTTGCAGGTTTTTAGAAGAACAGAAATGGTAAAACATTTGACCAGTACTGCCAACAAAGCCTGCATCAGACACAAGCTTCTATCACAGGAACAAAAGAAGTGCAAATGAGCAGCTCTGTGTATTACCAGTACAAGTCCTTCTCTGCAGCTGTTTCCCGTGGTTTGGTGCAGTCCACTTGCAGTGTCCTAAGCAATAGGGTTTCACCCACATCGTCAGAGAACTTTTTCCAGCATCTAGCAGTTCTTACTAGTAGCAAATGCTGGGGCAATGATTTTCTTGGCTTGGCTTCACCTCATTATTCCAAATGTATAGTCCCCTCGAAGGGACTGGAAAAAATATGCCAAAAAGGAAGTCATTTATGGGGCCTTAATGATGAACACCAGCTGTCTCAAACAACCAAAGTGATGCTGGTAGCTGCAGAGGAGTACAAGCCAGCTTATCTTCAGCACATTATGCTCCGCTTTGCAAAGATCCTTCCACCAGCATGCTTACATGCACATTAAATTATTGTGAACACGGTGCCCTGTCTTGAGGTTTGTTGTTGGGGTCCAAATGCAGCCATGGCTCTCATGCAAGCACTGGCAGCACAAGCCGATGAAGTTCCTCTATAGCCAGGTGCCCCTCAACAGCAGTGAGGATAAACTTAGGATTGTTCTCAATCCTCCAAACCCTAAGATAGCTGTGCTCTATTTAGCTGCACATGGACCTCTGTTCATCATTCCAGTGACACTTAGGCCTTGTTATCCACAGAGGCAGAAGGGAGTTTTGGCAGTCAGGTCAGTGTGAGTAAGGACTATCCAAGGCCATAGAATCCGACGTAACATTTATCTTCCTTCTTCTGAGCAAAACTGCCTCCCAAAGGTAGAGATGCTTTGGTTGAGCACCTTCCCCCACTGAGGAGCTGTCAAGACAACAGTTAACCTTCCACTTCTTGCGCCTGCACCTACCTCATTCAGTGCAGGATGCCCAGCACTTGCCAGAAATATCCCTAAGCTCTGAAAATGAGTTTTTCCTCATTTGTGTCAGTATTTTCTCACTGGCCTCCTATTTTATTTGGGATGTAAGAGTCCAGAGAGGCTACGAGAATTCCTGTGGGTCCCACAATGACTCCGCAGCAAGATACAGAATAAAATTGGAGCTTCCTGCCTCAGCACGGCACAGATGAGTTATCTTTCCATATGCTTCCTGTCAGTTTTTGTGCCTTCTGAGATCAGCTGCATCCTAGTGAAGTCAGAGTCACTGGAAGGATTTTACAAAGAAACTCTTCCACCTTCTGCTCTCTCACTCATACTTTATAATATGTAAGATCAGCTGCTCATTTGCTGTACAGTGTACAGTCAGACTGAGTTCTTGCTAACACCTTTGCTCCTCTAATAAAAATAGTAAATATAGCAGCTTTGTTGTTCAAAACTATAGCCATGGTAAGGGATGTAGTGACTACCCATTTATAGTTAAAAGTCTAAGCACATTTTTATCTCTACCTGACTATTTATTATTCCGTTTTCCTCCTTATCTGGTAGACCACTTAGGATCACATAATTGTCTGCAAGCATGCACAATGACTCAGTAGATTAGCATTTTCTGAGCTCAAGTCAGGGTGTGCATTCAATGACTACGTGCAGCTGATATTCTCACTCTGTCTCTATTACACCAGGTGCTACCTGCTCGACACACAGCCTGAATGTGTGAGTGGTAATAACCTGTGCAAGAAGCCCACTGTAACCAGCAGAGCTGTCCAACAAGATGATTCACAGCCCTAACATCGTAACTCATTTATTTCTCACTGGTGGCAGAACCACTGTGCTTTTCCTCCTGGTGCACAGACTGTTCATTTTATAATGTCTACAATGTCACGCTGGTATAATCTATACTGGT
This sequence comes from Nettapus auritus, assembly GCA_011076525.1. NCBI lineage: Eukaryota > Metazoa > Chordata > Aves > Anseriformes > Anatidae > Nettapus > Nettapus auritus. The sequence continues at coordinate 15,988,310 of CM021769.1, read as the reverse complement.
CCTAACCTTCAGGTCCTCTTTGCAAATATTAGTTAATCAACTACAGCAAGCCAACTGCTTCGTAAAGCAAGCAGGTACTTATCACCCTTTTTTTGCAGTGTGGAAATCCCGAATATTTATCTTCTCAGTACAGAACTGACCCAGTGGAAAACCATGTGAAACCTTTCTTCTGCAGAGCTCGGTGCTGACAGCCCGATGGACTAGCACACAACCCACCCAATTCCCATGGTGCAGCGTTATGCTGGTTCACTGTGATGTCTCATGACTTTTAGCATGCATGAATACAGCTCCAAGAATTTGCTTGCAGGGTGCACTTGGTCTTTGTCATCTAGCACAGACCTGCTGTCTCTGGCAGTAACATGGGAACAATACTTTATATCATAATTTCCAAATGGCGTTCCTCATTATAGATGCAGAGTTCTTTTGAAGGCAAAACAAAACATTTGGCACCAAGAAATATTACTGACAAGGTCCTTAAGGAATTCAGTCTGAAAAAACACAGTGATTCTCTGCCTTTCCATTCCAATCTGCTCCACGTTTAGACAAAGAGCCATTCAGGACACATTTCTTCAGGTTACAGGTCCCAGTGATGTCTTACAGCAGGTTCACCAAAGGGCAGTTGTATTCTGACCTACTGGCAAACGGGCAGGAGAACCTTCAGGAATCGCCTCTGTTCAATTCTGACAGAAGCGGTGCTGGCAAAGCAGGGCTCCAGGGCTGCGATGGCTGATGTGACTCGGAGAGCAGAGACCACGTGGGACTGCGGGACACCACCAGAAGACTGACCACCAGCACCTTGGCTTAGCTAGCTTGTGCCTTCACAGCACGATGTGCTGTCTGCCAGCCAAAGCTGGCACCAAGCCCAAACCGAAGCCTGCACCTCCAGCTGTCCCTGTTAGCCAGTACTGGATCTTTCTGAACAGGCATCTTAGGAAGAAAAGCAAGTCCCCGGCCAGGCTGGGTTCTAGTTTCAGTGTCAGCTTTGCAGTGGGAATCTCTCTACAGAAAATTAAGCAATTTACTTGAAGTCAAAGGAGAAGCCATTAATAAAACAGGCAACAATTTCTTGCTCCTAGACCTACGGTCCATCTTTTAGACAGGCTCTATCGTAAGCAGACTATTTATTCTATGCTCCCCTTGTCATTACTGTCTATAAGATAGCATCTATAAGACAGTTCCTCTCTGATCATAAATACACTTACGGATCACTCCTGAGAACACAGCAACTCCAAAAGTTGCTAAAAATACTACTACTACATATGTAAAGTACCCTGCCAGACTTCAGGCTTTTTTTCAGGGGTCTCTTGTAAGCTCTAGTTATAAGTTCTTGTGATAAAGTGCAGCCTACAACTATATTTTAGCCTATTTTTTGCTCAGAAAATGGAATTCTGGCAGAAGGCTGCGGTATGTCTGCACTGTATAAAGGAAAAGCAAGGAAATATTCACCAGGGAGATGTAAGTCCCTGAAAGCTTCACACATTTCAGGGTGCAGATGCAGAGGAACTCTACAAAAAAAATCAGCAGAGAACCAGGGTTTTAAATTCATTAACGATCCCCTCCCAAGTGCTCTCAGCAAAAATTTATAGCAGCTGCTCCAGCAAACTAACAGGACTGTCTGTCATGCTTGTAAAATGATCCACGCTAAGGCCTGAATGAAAAATCTAGCTGCATTTTTAAAAGTAAGTGCTGGCCATTCAAAATTTCAGCTGTAGGCATTCTGTTAATCCAGACTGACATTTCACTTCAGGGCCTTCAGTTTTCAGAGATGCTGCAGCAGCATACTGCACATTTCAGGAGCAGCTGGGAAACCTGGAACGATTACCATGCTGCTAACAAAGGAAGCCAGGCATTCTCAGAGCCAGCAGGGAGGACAGGATTCTCAAAACCGAGCTGTGGTACGCAGGAAGGCAGGAAGCACAAATGGAAAAGAATTAAATCAGGACTCGGCTCGCCTAAATTTAGAGGAAGCTAAGCTCACGGAGAATGCACTCCTTCCAGGAATACACATCCATTTTAACTGCAGTTGCCTTACGGGAATAAGGGAAAGCAGATAATTCTACCAGCTCTGTTCTTCCCGCAGCTCCAGCCACGTTATTACAACTGAACATGCCTGGAAACTGCCACTATTTGCTCTTCCCTTCCCCACAAGGAGAAACCAGCCTGCCTTCACTCACACCTCTGCTTCATCTGCAGCACAAAGCCATTTCTTATCAGTACCACATACACGTCGGAGGCAAACATCGTAGGGTGGAAACACGCACCCCTTAGTGTAACTTCCCACCAAAAGCAAGGCTGATGAAGGAGATGCCTTGCAGACGGATTGATTAGAGACTAAAAGCTGCTAGAAGGAAGAAAACTAGACAATGGAAGCTCGAAACTGCTAGAAAGAACAAGAGGTTAAAGTCAGATTTAGCTACAATTCAGATAAATTTGAAAAAATAAGGGTGTTACTAAATCCAAGGGAGAGGAGGGGGAAGGAGAATGGTTTGGGCATAGCCTTCATTCTGCCTCCTACAGGACCAGAGAGCACCAGACAAAACACCGTGAGGGGAGTGGAAGCAGGGGGAAAACACTGAAATGTTTTTTTAACTCACCTCGTGAGAGTTGGTTCCATGGGCCACTCTGGTTTTACAAACTGGATAAAGATAAAAGAAAAAAAATGCACCACTGAGACAGGACAAACAAAACCTTTACAAATTCATTCCCACCCACTCCTGCAAACATTGGATTCACCAGACCAAGGCACTGACTGTACCAGATAACACTGACAGCCTCTGCCTCAACAGCATCCTCAGACACTGCAAAGCTTGGCTTGCTCCAAGCCCTCCTCTCTCAACTCCTCCTGCAACCGACGTGCAAACAGAGGTCATTTGTGGGACTGGACAGATTTGCAAAGCATCAGCTCAGGAGTTAGTACCACTGCTGGTACTGCCATCCTGCCCACTCAGAGGGCTTCCTCACAAGTCTGGGACTCTGCCTGAGGCTGGAGCTATTTACATGTAGCACAAAAACCCACTGTATTGGAAACAAGGGAGCTGGGATACAGTGGAAACCAACTGCTTTTCCTGCTTCCCCGTTCCTGGGGAAGGATAGGAAACCAAATGGTCTGAACCAAACTAAGATACATGTTTTTCACAGGCAACCATAGAGGAGGACAAAGAGGTAGAAAGAGTCCTGCAGTTCTGCTTTCTCCTCCGTATTCCTTATCTGCTCTGCATATTCTGGTTCTCATCTCCTTACTAAAACTAGTAAGGGGGGAAGAAAATATACAGTCCTGCTGTTATGAAACCAGGAAAAGGCTGAAGATCCCAGGAGCCGCAGGATGAGTAGAGCTGATGGTATTTATATGCTAAACAGTGGAGATAAAACTTCCATGTGGTAAAAGGGTGGATAAGACAAGACTTCTTTGGGGATTGCTGGAAGAATAAAGCTGCCAGGCAAGAGAACAGGCAGCTATGAAAGGCAGATGACCTGCACTAGAGTCCAAAATAAGTCATAACTGGAAATTTTGGAAAGTGGTGCATGATGTCTCACAGACACATGCTCTGGAAAGCAGGAGAGTTTAGGGGGAAAAAAAAAAGAAAGAAAACCAAAAATAAGCAGAAAAAAGCACTCCCACATCACTCTTGTTATTTTATAATTTTATCATGATTTAGAGGGATTGATTCAGGCCTTCTGAATATGTAGGCTACGCTGTTTGATACAACGCTGAGAAGACAGTGCACATGGGGTGAGGAGGGGGTGTCAAAGCCATTCAGGGAGCTCTAAAGTACTGCTTTGCAATCTAGCTTCAAGAGATCTGTCTGTCTCTTTTTGAGGAGCAATGGCAGCAAGGGCAAAACATGCTTTTTCCACACGACTTTACCTCTGAACCTTACAAATGAGGCAAACACCAAGGGAACAAACACCGACTAACCAATTCAGCTCACTTTATACTGCAAAGAATCAAATAAAGGAATGAATTTAAGCACAAGTTCTACAACAAAACCCGCTAAAAAGCACAAACAGTTCACAGCAGCTGTTTGAGACTGTGGGCCTTTGGTGCCTGGTAGCTATGTTTTACACTCTTTCTTCTACCCTCTAAGATTATATTTGCAGCCTGGATCAGGGAAAGGAAGTAGTGGTGAAAAACAGGGGCAGCCAGCAAGGGAATGATTGTCTCAAGAAAAACAATGAACACAGCTGGCAGGAGAAACTTCTTGCACAAGTTCAGGGCAAGAGGCTAACTTTGTTAGAACTATTAGCAAATCCCAGGAACACACGTTTACTGTAGAGAGGTGTTTAAAGTAACGAACATCAATAAAAAGCAAAAGCTGATAGGGAGGGATTTTGTTCCACATTCCAAGCAGACTGCTACACAGCCATTTGCTTCAGGAAGGTTTTAACCTGTACGCTTTGGCAGTGAACCACTTACTCCTACAATGTTGGCCACAATGTTCCTGAGGGAGTATGTGCAATATTAAGAGCCTGCCAGAAGCACCAATGAAAAACCCTTTTACATACTGAAAGGGAATGCCAGTCCATTCTTCTCTATAAGCTGCAAGGTATCTTCTCCACAGGCACTTGTCAGCTCCATAAAGGGTGGTGAACAGATCCTCTCATCTACAAGACAAAAAGAGTCCACATGAAGATCAGGGATTTACCTTTTCAGCTGCATCATTACAAGTTATCTCCAGACTAACTGCTTCTTGAGAGTCTTGGCTGTAGTTTAACAGTCAATATTAAAGCATCAGAAAGATTATCAGCCAAACATGAATTTGCAATTCTGAAAACATTTCAAAAGACAAAAGGTCATTTTTCAGACATGCTAAAATGGAAATACAAAATCCACGTCTTCACAGGTAAGAAGGCAAAAACCGTCACCCACTTAGGAATATGTAGCTGCACAAGATGTAACCAAGAAAGTAAAAAGCAACTGGGATCTTAGTTCTTAATATTATACCTTCAAGTCACATTTTCAAAAGCATTTCACAAAAATCTGTATGGTCAGCAAATGTGGCTGCAACAGGCAGCCTCCCAAAGCAATCATTACTGTAGGGCCACTCAGGTGGCAGATACCAGTGTGAGTTTCTTTCAGCCACGGTGCCAGACATGCTTTACATCCCACTGTCCATTGAGACATCCCTGTCATGAAAGCAGTACTCATCTGGTCTGGCAAAGCCAGAGTCAGGGTACCTCTTTCCACTGAGACACCTTGGCAGAACTGTTCTCTGGTCTTTGATTAAAGAGAAAAAAAACCACAAAGGAACCATGGTAAAATTGAATAGAGCAGTTCTGGTCTAGGGTGTTTCTGCTGATGTCTTGCTTGTTCAAATGAGGTTGCGGGACGGCTGCAGTCAAGACTTGGCCCTATTAGTGATTCAGTAGGTTGAAATGCTCTAGGACTCACGTCCTGTTTGCTGTGGGAGAACTTTGATTCCTCTACACATGCAGCAGGAATGTGTGGAAAGCACTGTAGGACTCAAAGTGCTCAGTCGTAAATCTCCACCTCTCAAGAGGGCTGGATTGTGATTTCGAGTGCAAGGAGAACTTTGGCTTCAGCCACAGCTCTGGGACTGGTTAGCGAGCCCAAAGGCAAAAGCTTTGCACACATTGACACGTTCAAATCAAGGACATCACCCAAGCAGGAGCAACCATTGAAATTAAACTGTCAGTGAGCACAGTCTTAAAAATACTGTGTCCACAGAGTTTTAACTATGGCCAGATTGACTTTGGAGTCACACATTAGTTATAACTCAAGTTAGTTACACGGTATAGAGTCACAATTCGGAAACGGTCTGCCAAAACTCACTTGTAAGTCTTATTTCAAGAGACACAGCATGACACCTTGCTCCAAGAAGCAACCAGAGACAAGCAAAAATGATGGGAAAAACTATGCCTAGCAAACTCAAGTCACAGGTTTGTATCAACCAGCAACTTGTCTCAAAAATAAGCAAAACAGGGCTTAGTACAATCCATATCTACCCCAGTGAGCAGGGGAAATCCAAACAGGTGGAGGATATGCTGTGCAGATGGTACAGAAAGTGAAAAGCACATGTAAGCTAAAACCCCAGCAAAACTAACTACGTACTCTCAGATTGCTGCACATCCGGAAACCACTTTATAAGCATTGTTTAAATTAATGTTTGTCACTTCATTTTAAGAATATGCTTGTGCATTTTCTCTCATACAGAAGGGGAAATTGCAACACTGAAAATAACAGAAATAGCAGGTATACGTATCTCAGTACCTGCTTCAATGTTCTGAGAACATACAAGAACTCAGGGCACTAGCAATACTGTTGCCGCAAGAAGTTTTCTGTGAAACTAAAAGGCTATTTTCATACATCCTAAACGGAGCAGAAAGATTGATACTTTGAGGTCAGCCTCTAAAAAGCTAAACAAAACATCCCAGACTTCAAAGTTTTCACTTCACTGGTATGAAAACAGAAAGCAGCATCCAAAAGTGGCAGGTACTGTAATATTTACAAGCCTTTGCCAGAGCTAAAGTTCCTTAGCTGGATGAATTCAAGGAATCAGATTTAGTTTACAGATACTTGGGAACAACTTTGCCTTGGCCGCTCTCCTACCCATATGCTTAGGGCTCACAAATAACTTTGCCTTCAGAGTGCAAATGCAGAGGGATGTACAGCTCTCACTTCCCAAGCAAACAGCAATCGGAGACAGAGAGGTTTCAGTGTTACTGCCAATTACAGGACACTTGCATGGAGAGATGAAGGAAGGGGCAAACAGTAATCTCTTTGACTTTGTACTTAGAAAAGACCACCTGGATCAACAAAAATGAGCAGAGAAGACTCTTAGCATCTCAAAGTGCTCCTGCTGACTTTGCACAGCAATGTCATTTTCTCCACCAAGAAGGCAATTCTAGCCCACTAAAGCCTCTAAACCAGACTGTTAATTCACAGCCAGACCTGAGGACAAACAAACCCTCACTCAACCCAAGGTTTCAGTACAGCCTACAGCTAGGAAGTGCTGCTCTGAGTTTAATTGCACACACTGCAATTCTGAAGGTAGCTGTCGGTTTAAAAAAAGCCCTCCAGCTGTCAGTAGTGATCCCTTCTTCCTTCTCCAGGTGGCAAACACACTCTGAAGCTCTCTCATCACCAGGCTCCCGCTAGCAGAGTGACTGCACTCTCAGCACACCTTCTCTGCCCTGAGGTCCAGGACAGACCTAATTCCATGGCTGAGGCTCAATCTCAGTAGTAGTTCATCAGCACGAAATCACCCCATACAATCCATGAAGTGCAAACAGGCACGTTCAACCTTCCCTTCGCCTCCCCATGGGGTCAGCAACTGCAGCAGGATCCTACCAAGTGCCAGCTGGGCACCGGGCACTTGGCCGCTGTCACTGCCCCTTCACAGACCTGTAGTGACCGGTCACCACGGGGAACCAGTGCCAAAAGGACAACACTAAATATACAAACAAATGACCATAACAGTCCAGAGGTGAGACCAGGAGCCTGGCCCCACCACTGACTCTTTGTGTTGACACTAACCCTCCAGCCTGAAAACAAGCACTACTCTAATGTGCATGACAGAGACCTAGTGAGGACTAAACCCTCCTCTAAAAGCCCTCTGAGAACCACTGTGTGCCACTAGATGTGGCACCCTTCCACACAGCTGCCTTACGCTCACAGAAGGGACCGTTTCGGTGGGTCAGGCCACCGAGCTGACCCAGCCCTGAGCCTCCACCACCACGACTACCTCAGCTCGCAGCTGCGGTTTGGGATTTGCCTGACTGGAAGAGACATGTAAAACAGCATGTTTGGAAAAGACTAGCTGTCCTTCTGTCTGTGGAGATGTACAAGTGCCCTTAGTTCTCAAGAGATTATTACAAATGCGATTTCTGTGCTCTCCAGTTTGGATCTGACAATAAAACTCCTCCCTCACAGCGGCGCACACACTGAGGCACGCGATCAGCACTCAGCCATCATTTCCGGCCCCGGCTTCATGCAGCCTCTGGAACTGAAGACATCAGAAAGAAAAATCTCTTCATATGTCAAAGGAGCGCTGTGATAAAAGAGCCTATATATTTTTATAGGGCACATTTGTAGAGTGGTATTTCTTTATTTTTCCAAGTGCCTGGTAGTCTGTCAGAGACCTGCCCTTGGAAACTGAGACAGAGCTGCAGGTGGGCCATGTCAAATCCAGAACCCGCAACGAGGAAAGGCTCCTCAGACAGGGAGAGGGCTCAGCTCAGCTTCAGACAACTACCAAATGTATCTGTAGCATTCTTGTTGTTAGAAACAACACATCGTCATTAAATGTAAGGTCAAAATGTCACTGTGTCCCCACAGCCATCTTTGTCCCTATCTTTACTGTATGCCTTGGCACATACTTTGCAGTGTCTGCTTTCTGTATTTTCTTTAAATTCTTCTCCCTTTTCTTCAAGAGTATCTGATCTCACAGAGTGCTCCCTCTCTCCTTTAGTTTTCACTTTTTGCATTTCCTCTCACCCCCATTCCCCTTTCTTCTCTATGCTGATCTTTTTTAACAATCGTTTCTGTTCTGTTAATCCCAGCCAGGCCTGCTCTGGCCTGAGCTTTGTCAGCGCAGCGCTCCGCTCCAACGGAGCAACCTGATGATGAAGGAGGATCACCCAGCCGACGAAGGCTGGTGTACGGGATGATCAGCACTGCTGAACAACAGGGGAGAGGTGAAGGAGTATTCATACCCAGGTGTTGGTGCCATGGAGGGGATTATTATAGATGAGGTTTAACGACAGTGACAGGAGCAATGGGATGTGAAGATGTGGAGGATGCAGACCGAGAACTGGTTGGGGAAAAACAGGTTTTCTGGCAGTGAGAATTGGCTGATATCTTAATGCTTGAGACTTGCCCAGACAAGAGACATTGAGCAGTGGTCCCCTACTCAGGCCCTGTGCATCGCTGGTGGCCTGCAGACAGACTGCAAAACGATTACAAAATACCCAAACCCCCAAAGGAAGAAGGCACGAGAAACCCAGCACGGAACACACACTCCCATGCAGCAGGTAGGCAAAAGAGATAAAGGAAAACTAACAGTAACAGACGTCTGTTCCCAGTTTAACCAAATCTCAAGTGATAATAAACAGAAACCACCGTGACAGCGCTGTACAAGTCTCTGGATGGTTTTCAATAGGGGTAGTTAGTCCTTGCACTATAACAAGTTGGGAAGCGCAGAGGACAGCTGTGGATCACTGTGGAAAAAATAAACCATAAGAACAAATGAACAGAAACATATTTTCCTATTCAGATTTCTGTGGTCTTTACAACTTTGGAGAGATAAAACAACAAATAATAAGTTGCAGTTCCACTGTTCTGCATTCATAAATCAAAAAACTGCACTTCTTCAGAAAAGGATTTTAAAAAAAAATAACAGAGTCCATGGTCACAGATTTTCTGTGAGGATAGCTCAAAACCTGAGGCTAGGAACAAAACCACGAGGATGCCATTGCCTATTAAACTTCAGATTTATAGTCTCAACATGTATCCCTGCATAGTAATTCACCATCCTTCACTATCTAACCTAGGGATCAGACCCACAGAGGAACAGATATTTATTCTCAGCACCACTGGCCCCTTGCCATGAGACCATGAGCACCAAGCATGTCCTATCTCAGAGTTCCCATTTGCAAAGTGGGGAGAAGGCTTCACCTATCAATGGTGGGGGGGTGCTCTATGAAACCAGATTAAGGAGAGTTTCAGGGAAAATACTTTTTGACGCTACTGAGGTCGTTACACCACCTAAACAAACTACCTGTTTGAAGCTTTGGTCTGAACATCAGCAACCAAAATCCTGAGACAGTTACTAGAAAAACAAAGGGCGTTTACTCAGGATTATTTTATCTTCTGGCCAGGCTCTGTACTGCCTCTTTAGCAGCACCATCTTTGTTTGGCCCCAGCAGACACAAGGAGCAACAAAGGAGGGGTACATCGATGAAGAAAAGAGAAGAGTAAAAGGAGATCCTGCAGTGAATTTCTGAAACAGGTGGAGGGAGGAAGCTGTTTGTTAAAAGAGCATAAGAGGAGGTCTGGAGTCCCCTGGGACAACAGACTTGTCCCAAAGCACCTGGAGGTGTGATCCCCTAATTCTGTGGAAGCACAATAGAGCACAGCTCTGCCTGAGTTGCTCTCTGTGGCTGGAGAGGCTACCAGGATTATTTCTGAAGAAACAGGATGCATGGGCTCTTCACACAATGCTCTACGCAGAGAAGTGACAAAGCTCCTCCTGAAAAGTGCTGGTCTCTGCTGTAAACACCCATTAAGATAAGTAGAAAACCAACCGTGTCAAAATCAGGACTGGCTCAGGTCAGTCACTATCAAACATTCACAGAGCAAATGTTAAACCTTGAGCTAGCTGAAAGATTTATAGCAGACCTTATCAAACTCTAAACTTCCTACTTTAGTGGGAAAAGCCACTCTTTAACAGAATATTTGGCTCGGTGATTTGAAGACGCTTAAGCCTCTTTAAAAATAAATGGAGATTTTCAGTAAACTGTCCTTCACTGTGGCTGCCACCAGTTTGCACTACTGCACTCTGCTCCTATGGGGATAAAGAGGATGCATGGCCAGTACAACATCTTTTTCTCCTAATACAATAAGGGGAGGAAATCTGAACTTCCAGCTCACCCCTGCCTCCTAAGTTCATTTTCAACAACAAAACCTTCAACAACAAAAACCATCAACCAAACACACAGACAAGCTGGCAGGTTCTTTTTTTAGCATGCAGCTGAACTTTGTTTTGGAGGTATCTTAATTTAAATCACTACATGATTTTTTTTTGCCCTTCAGAATCACTTTAATCTCTGTAAACTTTTCATAGCTTTGGACTTGTTACTTCTGCTATGGTCCTGACTGTATGTCAAGGCATTAGCAAAGCTGAGCCAACCCACCACTTGGAGAGACAGCAGCCTAGTCTTTATCATTTGCAGGAATCCTTTCCCTGCCACTTTCTCTGGTACTTTATTTTTCAATCAAAGTTTCATTAAAACCACAGCTTTATAATGTTCTATTAGGCGCATTCTCGTATTTCTGAGCTGTATTAAAAATACTCTCAAGTTGTTTCCCCTTCAGAAATTTCGGTGTCTGTGGAATATCAGCAGAACAGATCTAGCTCAAACAGATGTTGACTCTTACATATCACTGGAGAATCAAACCAGATCTGAATATCCATGGGTTTGCATCTTATTTTTAAGTCTGTAGGGGGGAAATTCCAATTCTTATGACAAAGCAGCTGTATTTGGGGTGCATTTGGCAGCGTGTTACAAAGACACAAGAGGGCAGAGCAGATTTAGCTTTGTGGGCATGATGCTAATCTTGCCATACCTTTAAATACCAGGAATTGTGTACTGCAGATCTATGCTAAATGGTACATCTGCAGAAGCAACAGTCTTCATGTCTAATAAACCGGTGATTTTGGAGTATCTGGCCAGTGAGTGAGGAAATCTCATAATTGAGTATAAATAAGAAACTATTCAAAAATTTTCCAGGAACCTGCCATTTACATGCAGTTTAGGAGTGCTGAGCACAATAAATTCAACTTATGCTGGGGAGCAATGATAATAGCTAAAGAAGAAATAAAGAAGAAAGACAAAGTAAAGCCAATCTAATGGAGGTTTCTGCCCCAGCTTTTCTCGCTGAACTCTTCTTCAGCGATGACCATTTCACAAAGCTATGGTCTGCACAGTGTCCTCGCCTACCTTTTAGATCCAGATTTTCATGTTATGCCCACTTTTCTCAGAAACAGGGTGCTCCTGTCTGATTCCCAAGAAAGGAATTCACCTTTCTTGGGCAGTTAGGTGGAAAGAAGCAGGTTTTGCAAACAAGCGTTCAGCTTACTCACTGCGTTTGGGCCTCACGAGTATCTGGAAGCAGACCAGTGCAACTACAGACATGCCTTAAGTTAAAACAGGCCTTTGGTGAAACACGTTCATTGACACGGCTGATAACATGAGCTCACGGAAATGCAACAAGTTAAGAGGTGAAAGATTATCTCATCCAGGAGACAGATCAGAAGAGAGACTGGGAGATGTGTGTTGATCATCACATTGTCTAATTTTTCTGTGAGTAAGAGCAATTGCCTCCACCTTGCAAACACAAGGAACAGGAAGCTTTGCAGTTTAATTTAAACAGAAAAGAACAACTCTTCCACCCTTCCTGCCTCCCCCCCCTATTTTTAAAGTACATGACTTCAGGTGCTTGAGAATGCAGCGTTTTGGCTATGTTTATACTTACTGTGCCCCCAAATTAAAGCCTGTTCTGTTTCCTGCAGTGTGAGAGGATCACCTGAGAGTGGACTACCTACAAACCTCATCCCCCTCCACTGTTTTTCAGGTTTCGTAGTAGCACCACAAGCAGAGGCTCTCAGGAAGGCACTCCGACATACCTGGCAACAGGAGAAGTGGGGGAAATGGAGCAGCTTTCCAGCAGAAGAATATAAAACCTCTGGCGCTTCTTAGGCTCTGTGTAAAGAACTATCTCAGGCAAAACTCTCCAATAAATCATGACAAAGGGTGGAAAAAACTGCTAGCACTGCTTGTGTTGAAACTGTAATATTTATTCTTTAGAGCAATGAAGCTGTACCAAAACTCAGGGAATCATCTTACAGACTGGAATGTTTCCAGCACTACAGGAAGAATGAAAGCCATTTTCCTCATTAAGTTAAAAAATGAAAGGGATTACTTGGCAGGCTCAAGGAAGACTTTATCTGCATTTTTACCCCAGTAATGTTCCACTCAGAACCGTGGCTTTGCAAGTATTAATATCTGTGAAACCCCAAAGAGACTTCCAGAAGAGAGAATGCAAAATCTGCTCTGCAACTGTGCTTTATGTTAATGTAGAATACCTGAACCCCAATTAAAGGCAACTCAATGGTCTCTAAACAGTAACTTCTACCTGCTCTGTTTCACATACCTACCTATATCTGGGTGTAGTACTGATAGTTACAATTGCCATTCTGCAGACACAAAAGTCTCCAAGTTTAGCACTCTCACCAACCTGGACTGCCTTAGTACACAGAGTGATAAATGAACAACTCCTTCCTCTGAGACACAACAGGTATCTAATGGTCCAGTGCAGCTAATTTCATGCTTCCTCTGCCCAAACACTGAGCTAAGAAACTACTTACGACTGCTACAGAACAATTTCCAAGCTAAATTCCTACCTGCAAACTACACACCTCCAGGTCAGGAGCTGGTTTGCATCCCTCTGGCCTAGAAGGTGGGTGAGAACATTAGATGGTGGCCTGTGCTTCCCTGTACAAACACACACAGCTCGAACATGGCCAGGGAGCACCAGATTCGGTGCAAAAATGCTGCTACATACTATGTGTTGGAATTTGAAAGAAAGGTGTTTGCACCAGGGCTCTCATGTGCCTGAACAGATACTGTAGGATGAAGGATCCTCATAGCCAATTGAGGCACATGAGAAATTCAGACTGCAGCAGAGCAGCACTTTGCTCCATGCAGTAGGATGCTAATCACACTGAGGAATATAAGATGAGCCTTGAAGGCCCGACACCAAAATCCCCACTGTTTTGATTTGCATGCAGCCCTATTGATTTAATTGAGTTACTTCCTGCTGGCTGCAGAATCCATCTCTCCGTGTCTTATACAAAGTACATTGTCTACCAAAAATTAAAACCACCAGTAAGCATAAGTCAGGTGGGATGAGGGGATGATGCCAGACACAACATAGGCAGCTTTTTCTTGTCCACGACAGAGTTCATTTGTAGACGTTAGAGTACCCAGAAGAGCAGAGAGTCAACGGAAGCTCTTTATAGCTCTAATCTAACAGGGCTGATGGCCCTTAACCAGATCAGTTTAATGAGCTTTTGGAAGTTAAATCCTGGGAGAGACTACACAACGCATGTCCCATGCTTTCAGCAAATACCACTTGCAAGCTGTACATGCTGGGTCAGAGGCAAAGCAGCAGCCCCCAAGGACTGTGGTACAGCTTCCCCACGGCAGAGGCTTCTCAGGGCTGGCTGTGCAGGAGCGGGCTCTGACAGCACCAGCCCACGGCCAGATGAAGCCCCTGGAGCATAGCAGAGCTGAGCAGAGCTGAGCCGAGCACCACTTCTGCAGCAGCTCTGCCCCAGCTCACGCCAGGCAGGAACAGGGCTCCTGGCTTCTAGTGCAGAGCACACTGCCGGTGATGGGGGAAATGTGAATAACCACTTACCCATCACTGCCTCACCAACTCGTGTGTGTGAGCATGCCGTGAGGCGGAAGAGCTTACACGCAGACCTACAGAGCACAGCAAGATCTTGGGAGAGCACTTGTAGGAGAGGCTCATCACTGTCACTGTGCCACTGAGCAAGGCTGACAGCAACTGAGCTGAGCATCTCCAGCCTGGCATTTGGAGGGTCCAGCCTGAACCTAACGCAACATGGGGCCACATTGGTGCTGTGAAGTCAAAAGGACTTTCCAGACACTTCAGTGATCGCTGTTTTTATTTGCGTTTCATTATGTAAAGCAGCTTCCCAGAACAAAACGATGCACCAGCAATGGATGCCTCGCTGCATCACGAATGAAACACAAGAACATGGCATTTCAGTAACAGCAGCGGAAATAGCTGTTTAGTCTGAAACAAACATATCTTTAAACAAGAATAGATAAACCCAAGCAGAGACTTAAGAATTAGCTCAACAACATATGCAAATGACCACGAGCCCTAAGTTTACATCTAACAAAAAAGTAACATCCTGCCCTACTCTGCCTTTCCTCTGCCTCCCTACTCTCTCTTTCCTCCTCTATTAGCTTACTCTGCAAGCTAACACATGGGGGATGTTTACCATCCACACTTCTCATAGCTCAGAGCTTGCACTTCGTGGTGTGGAAGGAACAACAAAATGAATATATATATATATATATGTTAATTAAGAAACATTTTGTATTTTCAAATTAATATCTTAAAGAAGATCTATAGACAATTCTGAAATGCTTAGGAAAAATGTAATTTTCCTAACAGGAGCCCTGCTTCTGGCCTCAGAGGGTTCTGTTCTGCACGTGCTTGCAATGGACACGACTGGAGCACAGCACACATCCGAAGGCTGCTGCCTCTGCGGGCTCTGCTGCAACTTGGTCTTCCAAAGTGGAGCGGATAGGGCCCACTTTGAAACCACTGAGAAAAATAACTTGAGACAAACGAGCTCTGGGCGTTTTTATTTAACACTGGAAAGAAAAAAGCAAAGGCCTAGCTACGTGGGAAAGCTTTGTTGGTGTGTGTTTTTCTGTTTTAATTATGTTAGTATAACTAGCAGAGGAATGCACGCACACCAAGCTGTTTACATTGGGTTAATTTCTTCCTTTAAAAAGGAAGATGGCATGCCCTTTTTTTTCCCTAAATAACTGCAAAACACTCTGAATAGGCATTGCAGCACTCCCACTGGATCCTAGACGATCAAAAGCAAAGTACTACACATATGTAAAGGTATCAGGGGCAAGGACCAGCAGACCTCCCTGGGTACCCCAGAAGCTGCGTTGTTTGAGTGAGCTGACACTATTTCCCCTCTGCTGCCAGACTGCATAAAGGAAATACTGATCGCCAGGCCCCTAGCCATCATGAAGAAGGAAAAGCAGTGGCTTGCAAATTCCATAGTGCACGTGTCCGAGCTCTGTATTTCTGTGTGTGTCATCTGCTAAGAGGGCAGCCCTCTGTCAATATCCAGAAGAAAGTGCTTTCCATTTTAATATGGATGGCACAGCCACGTGGTGCTGCTTGGGGAACACTGATGGCCGGACCCCTTCCCTCGCACCGTGAGGCTGGGGCTCAGGCACCAGCATTGGTGCCATCAGTGCCTGAGCCGCGGGTCTGAGGCTGGGCACGTCAGGCAGCCAGCAGCAGCAAGGAGCCTCCTGCTCCTTGGGGAAAGCAGTTGGCAGATGGCTTGCTGACTGTGTCACATACAGAAACCCTTCTGTGGTCTCCTCCTGCAGGAAATGCAAGCACTGGCAGAAGTAACTGGAGACTCAGTCTTCACAGTTAGCGCGCGTATTTAGTACCACTTCTCCTGTGTTTGCTCTGCTGGCTGTTTGCATGTATTTGCCTTCCAGCCCTAGGGAGCTGAATACAGCCATCTCCCTAGAAAGCAACAAGGTTCAGGACCTCTAGACAGGTTTAGATTTAAGCTGATTTAAGGACTCCATAAATACCAATCTGTTACCACAGGAGTGCTGCACCCACAACGTGGAGGCAAAGCTGCCCAGGGGGCCCTGCAGCAGCAGTAGGGTTGGTTCAAAAATTCTCTCGTGTCCACGTCTCTTGTGTCCAAAACAGCAAAAATTAAAGCACACTGAGACGGACGACATGCTTTGATTGTAAAACAAAGCCAATCCAGTCCTTCCAAACAACTCACATGGAGGGACACAAAAGGGAACACCTCTGTGCCAGAAATTCCACCTCTCTCCATGTGTTTAGCATGCAGCCAAACCCCACGTGAAAGCTTTCCCCAGACTATGTAAGTAACTGTACAAAGGGATTCCTCCAGAACCCGGTCTCTTTCACCAGCCAATAATCCCCTGGGTTTGCACTCTGTGCCTCCATGTACTCTGTCAGACTACCTCCACTGATCTGGCTCTTTGGGTGACCTGATCTAGTGAAAGATCTCCCTACCCATGGCGGTGGGGTTGGACTAGATGATCTTTAAAGGTCCCTTCCAGCCCAAAGCACTATGATTCTGTAATACTCTGCGGCCATAGCACAAAAATTCCACCTTTTACGCTGGAGTCTATTGCTGTGTCCCAATCCAACACATCTCCCTCGGGAAGAATCTGGCCATGAAAACCTTGGTGCTTCAAAGCAGCAGGCCTAGCACTTGATCTCCTCCAACAACTTGTGCAGGAGGACTGGCAACAAAAAAGTATGGGAAGGAAGGATAACCCAGCTGGGACAGAGTCCTTCATCTTGTCAGCACCGGTGGCAGCAGCAGGAGCCAGGCGTGCAGCGACCGCAGCCTCCTGCGAGCCGCTCAGCTGCTGCCTGCTGCTGGACAGCCATGGTGGAAAGGGGCATGCATCTCACTACCTGATAAATCATAGAGTATCCTGTGCTGGAAGCAACCCACAAGGATCATCGAGTCCATCACCTTGTCTGTAACAGCTGTGTACCAGCGTAGCCAGTGGAAACGGGCACCCACCTTTGGACCATTATTTACCTTTTATGCTCAATAGTTTAAGATTAATCACTCACAGTCATACGTATCTCTGCTCGGTGATTGCAGAGGAATGCAGACACCTAGCAGTAAGTACACAAGCAAATTTTAGCTAGATAACGTCAGGTACAATGACCTGCCCTTAGCTGCTCAGCAATTACCATCATGTGAACAGTTGCTGCAGTCAGTCAAAAGAATCTTCCTTGTTTTCCTGAAATGTGTATTTCTGCCTTGCACTACACAATGCTGATGTGTATATTCTGAATACTCAAAGAAATACATACCCTTGTCTGGCCTGAGTTACTACACGAAGCCACAATTCATGAACCTGCCACCATCTCCTGTCAAAGAAGCACTACAGCAAGAGAGGAGATGTCTGTATGCAAAAACTCCCTAAGGAAAACCCAGGAATGACAGAGAGCTTGTGGCTGGTTTGCTCAGTTTATATCTGGCGATGCTAGCCAAGACAAATAGTCTCCTGAATCATATTCTCCATGTTAGCAACGATGAACTCCCAAATAATCTTACTAGTTTAAAAGAGAATGAAAATATTACCCTGTTCCATCTGACTGCAAGCATGTCTCTGTGGTTTCATCTTGGGCTCCTCGGCACAGGCTTGCTGCTGCTTACTGAATCTTTTGCTTGTAACATATTAACCCCGGATTACACGTCCTGTCCTTGACTGGCTGGTTGGTATGGACTGAAGCAGTGGGAACAATCTTTTCTCTATGTATCTCTGTACGGCATTAAGTTGGAGGAGTTGTACCGGCTTCAGCAAGTAGTTCCCATCTGCTGATAAAAGGACCAACAGGACTGAGGAGGAATTTTTTTTTTTTTTTTTTTCATATTGGTTTATCCATTTAAGGTTTGATATAAGATCTATCTCTGTGATGTCTAAAACCCAATTAGTCAGAATTGAAGGTGCACAGGAAGTGCTTTTCCTAAAGATTAATATACTTTAAAAAGCATTGCTGTGCTTTCTACATATAACGCCCATGTCCTCATTATCATCCTCCCTTTTTCCCTTGCTGACAGGAATGCTGGTAGGAAAGCATTCTCTGTCTTGGCCCTCTCATCCCGGGGGCCCTTTAGTTAAAGGACTGTCCCCAGGCCTTCTCACGCATTGCTGGTTCGGGCCTCTTGCCCTTCCTCCCCTTCCCCTACCTACCTGCACTGCCTTCTTTTCTCAAGGATATACTCTTTCTGTGACAGCTCTAAAACCAGGTCTTTCCTCAAGCCCCCTCCGCCGAAACTCAAGCTTATACTATCACTTTTTTCTCCTTTCCCTGGATGGTTGGGTCTCTCCGACATCTCTCCTATTTAATAGCTTGAAAGATGTACAGAAGTGTCTTAAGTACGTGAGTCCTCTCAGTGAAGTACATATGAAAAAGACCAACAATACCTCAAGAGGAAGAAGCCTCAATTATCAGGAAGGAGTCAAAGAAAACCGAGCTACAATGCAGCCACAGGGTGGAACGCTGAAACATTAAAGGGTGCTGAGCGAGTGTGGGGAGCTGTGTAAGAAAGCTTTTGAACTCCTGGCTACCTATCCGTAATTCCTAGAAGCACTGTGCCTATACCGAGAAACACGGGAACACAGCCTCCTACCAGGTCAGCCTGTCCCATATCCGTCCATCAGCTAATTCTTACAAAGGGGGCTGAGAGCCCTAAAAGTCTGTAAGGAAATAGCAAAATTTTGCCCTTTCCCACCAGTCACTCCCAGGATGCCTGCCTGTGACATACTGAAGGCCTCTGCAAGATGCCCTGAGCCGCACAGGCAGATCCATGTAGGAACACCCCCTGCTGCAGCTCAGCTATCTATCTGATCAGCACAGAGCAAAGTTCCCCTTCTGTTCAGTGTCAGTTCCCAGTTTTTGCCTTTTCTACAGGAAAAGAAACATCCTTTGTCTTCAGGAAATGTTTGTCTTTGAGAAAACCTCATTTACACCTGCTGACTGTCCTCCCACCCACACTCTGGACGGCAGCAGCAAAGGTGTGCTGAAATCCCACGCTCTACTTAGGACACGTCCTGCACAAAGGAATTTACAAGTTACTAACAGGGTAAGTAATATCACAGGCTAAACTCTATTGTTAATTATGGGAAACAAACGAGCATTAAGGACCATCCAGTCAGGAAAATACCGGATTTACACCACGCCGGTTGTAGAATCTGAGCTCTGCTGTGTAGGTGGATTAGAAGTTATGGAAAGAGCTAAATTCTTGGCCAGTTTTCAAGGAGAGAAACATTGCTAAGCTCAACAAGCTAGACAGCTCTCAGCATGACCCATCATGGTTTGTATAAAACATCTTTGATTTCGTAGACATGCTATTTCCTTTTTGTCTGATGTAGTTAATGACCTTTTTCCAGGCTTCGGGAATCTGGGTAGTCATTTTCTTTCTGACAGACTGAGAATGCTGTAACGAAGTCCGGGCGACAGAAGACATTCAGGGCAATAGCAGCTCCAAAAGCAGGAACTTGTCGGTAGCTCCGGGAAAGCTAAATACTCCAGGGCAATTAGTAGATTTCTGAGACATGCAGTCATCTCTTTCATTCAAAACTTTGCTAATCTGATTCCTATTAAATGAAAAGAATTAGCTTGTATTTGCAATGGTTTTAAAAAAAATGAAAACAAAGCCACAACAGTAAATACTAAGAATAAACATTTCAGATAGCTAAAATGCTCGGGAAAGAATGCTCGCAGAAAACCCAGACGCCTGTCACTGAGGTACATTTCGTTTATGTTAATTTGTTCAGATACACAAAGCTCCACACCCATTAAGGATTCTTCCCACGTCCCTGGGCTATCCAATGGGACTTCCACGTTACTCCCAGGGAAGCTGAAGGGGACCTTCAGTGAACTGAGCACAGTTACAGAGGGTGTCAGGACCAGGTTCAGGACCGGAATCTAGCAGCAGTACTGCCGAGCCCTCTCACAGCACCCCTCATTTGGAGATCGTGCCCTTTTACAAAGGCACCCCCCAGCACCACTCCATGTCACAGTCAGTGAAAATAAGAAACAAAACGCTAAAAGGCTGCCTGCCCAACAGACAGCCTGCAGACGGGCAGAAAGCCTCACCTTTTGTGTGTGATTTCACCTGAACCGCAAACCTCCCAGCTCCTGAGCCCCCAGCCTCAGCGCAGCTGCTGAACGAAGCGTGGTGAGGCAGTCAGATACACGGAGAGGAAACAGGTACTGGAATTAGCAAAGCGCAGTGGAGATGCTTATAAAACTATGCCCAGCACATGGAGCATAAGCATGTTGGATTATTCCAAGAATGCAGAATGTGATCTTAAATAACGTTAAGATTTGCAAAGACGCCCAACAAAGACTCTCTGCTTTACATGAGACTTTTTTCTGTTTCTGGAAGCTCAAATCCACACCCATTTGTTTGGTTTTAACTTCGTGTTCTTGCATTGTTGCGATTACTATTGTGGTTTTCTGGCCTTTGTGCCCACGGATGGTTTCCCATGCTGTAGCTGTCACCAGCACAGAGCAGGTACCCAGGCACGCTCAGTTCTGTGGAGCCCCCTCCAATACAAGGATCAGCACTCGGAGCAGCCCAGAAACACACCTGACACGTGCTGTGCAAGCACATCGCTGGGGCAGGGGAGCTTCTCTTCCGGACTCCAGCTCGTATTTGGAGAAGATGAGATTATGCAAACACAAGACTTCTGAGACCACAGCTTTGCCCCAACACGAGCGTTTTAGCTTTTCTTCCTCTTCCCTGAGGCCAGCGCTGGCGCCATTCACTAGCAGAAACCCATGCACCACGTGGTAAGCAACAAAGCCGAGTACATACAGTTTCCATGGGTAATTTCCATCCCTTCCCATTAGCAGAGAAAAGGGCACCAGAAGGCACGAGGCCCCTGTTGCTGTAAACCCCAGCGCTGCACTAAGCAGCACCAAGGCACTTTCCGTCTCTCCGGGAACATCCTTCACAGCCTGCGTCACAGCTTCCCTGCAGGACTTAACGTGGGGCTGCTGCTGCTCGGTGCTGCTGAATTCAGCTCCGCAAGCATGGAAAAGCACTAGAGAAGGAATCCTACGTACTGTAAACAAGGGCACACCGGTACCCTGCAGGGGCACAAGCCCAGGCAATGCCAGCCTGTTCTGCTCCCGTGAGCCTGGCTATTGCTTGCATTTACGCACGGAGCGCAGCAGCCAGCGCTGCAGTTGGACACCCGAGAGCTATACAGGCAATTGCAGAAACTCATTCATGCCGTGCCAAAGACAACACGCTGCCAGTTCGAGGGGGATTCTCCCTCCAAGAGTAGGGGGAATATTGTGTTTCCAAGATGCAATAGGAGTCAGAGGCATTGTAAAACCTGGAAACTGTCAGGAGCGTACCAAGTCTCAGCCTGACACGGAGCTTGTCCTCGGGAAGCCCAGGGCTTCAGCCCGACAACAGGAGGCACCGCACCGAGCCCTTCTCGGGGCATCTCTGCGGGAAGAGAAATTGATTGCTGAGAAAGCGGAAAAAAAGCGGTGTGTGGAACGTGAGGATCACAGCAGGTGCCGATATTTCCCAGTCTCCAGGCATGTAACATCAACATTTCAGGCTTCTCCGTCATGCGTTTATTAATGGTCTCTTTAGGTTTCTGAGGAACTGCCTGCACAGCACACAGGAGAGCACAAAGGCAGGAAACGTCAGGAGATTTGGTGTTGTACTAAAGGGGGAGCAGAGAACGTGCCAAGGCTTTTATGAACAGATGACTGCGGGCTCAGTAGTGCTGCACGGGACACGACTGCGATACTGACTGCGTGTCTGCTCTGCCGCTGCTTCTCTGGGTGCCACGGAGCCATCGCCAAGGCGGCACTGAGCAAGGGTACACAGCAGTGACCTGCCTCGCTCACGCAGATCTGTCACTACTGCAACTTTATTTCCTGCCCAGATGGCGTTTACTTTCAGGGAGCGCTTTTAGAGCGTTATACAGCGAAGGCACGGATCCAGCGTACGTCATTCACCAGAGAGCACCAGCTCTGGTTCAGGTAGGCACAGGCGGTGATGAACAGAGCCGAGATGAAGTTCAACAGGGCTCCCACCCTGCTGCTCCCCCTGAGTGAGAAATCACGGAGGAACCCTTTAGGTCAGAGCACCTACTGCGGTCATTACTGGATGTCCGGGGCAGCACCAGCTACACACGCTCCGTAGATCCAAACACTTCCATTTCCCTCTGTAGTCCCACATGGGGTGAGAGGACACAGGTTTACTCTCCAGCAGACAAAGGGAAGTATTAGCTGCAAGGCTCACTGATGAAGAAACCATCGAAACAGAGAGATCCCTTCATTACCAACACGCCCTCCTCGCTCACCCACATTTCGATGGAGATGTATGAGATGTATGAAAGAAGGCAGGCACCTACCAGTGCTTTGGGAGAAGACAGGACATCTGGGATATTCACACTTACTTTAACCATAAATTACCCATGATAGCACAGAAAAAGGAACGTGGAAGTTTTACTGGAACAACCAGCTCAGGAAACTCCATCAGTGGAAGAGGCAAGGACTTGGCCTCCTGTGATGCAGGGATTGACTCTTACTGCAAAGGGAAGCAAACGTATGCTGCTTCCTAGAGGGATCCGAGCTCATCTCTGCCATAGAAGGCAAGCTAAGTGAGATCCTGAGAAGGATGACGCTGCCACGGCTGCTGCTGGCTAAGGCAAAGATGAAGGCACGTCTAAGCCAGACTGATAACAGCCAAGAGCCATGCCCAGGGCATGCAGAGGACAGCTCAGCATCTTCTGAAATCGAAACTCCTCTGCACACTGCGTTTTATTCGGTTCCCAGTCTTCCCTCCCGAGGCTCAGCTAGATGCTTACTTGAATTTGATTCTAAATGTGTAGGATGACCCCGCTCTGTGCACTACGGAACAGCAATTGCATTTCTCGTGGCAGTAGGTAAGGCCTGGTACTGAAGTGAATACCCCGTCCTCAATGCCTGTTTCTTAAGCTTGAGTAACAATATTCTGTAAATACATCCCTGCCAGCTAGCCAACACACGTTATTTTCCATAAACTTGGTGTACTTGTATAGCTCTCCCCCTACAAATGCTTTGCGAGTCTCTCACAGATGAGAGGAAATTCATTTTCCATGTGAAAGACATAGCGGGATAGATGCTCATGCAGCACACTAAAATATAAAGCATCCCAAAGACATCGCTGCCAACGGGCAATTGTTCTTTCTTTGCTTGCAATAGTTTGAGAGTTCGGTATGAATGAAGCTACTGCCCTTTGCTTGCCACTTTCTCTTTATCCTGCTAAGCAGAAAATCCCAGAGAAGGCTCAGCGCCTACATTTAATAATGCATCTTTTTATGAAGCAACTTAAGATTTTTTAAAGGATTTTCATTTGTTACAGGTCATAATCACATACACAAGGGCATCGTACTCATTTTACTTCAGCTTCTCTCAAACAAGACCCCAGGATTTTAATTTCATTTTATATTTAACCTTTGCATCCATTTTCAAGAGCACTTGTATTCTGCAGCACGAGTCTAGTCGTTATGCTTTGCGTTATATAAAGCTGCCAAATCCCAGGGTTAAGATGCAGTCAGCCAAATTTCAGACCACTTCTTCAGGAAAACACAGCCCAGGATCAGTTCAAAAGCTGCTCCTCAGCACAAAGTGGGGTGCTGCACACAGAAGCCCATCTCAGCCAGTGGGTACAACCTGGAGGCACCAGCACCTTTAAAAGAACTTCAAGTGCATTTCTTTCCAGATACTCAACAGAAAAGACTTGAAACACCTCAGCTGGCTTCTTATTCCAATACCCACTTGACTACAGTATGACCAACAGGAGGAACAAAAGGAGTCTGGACTTAAGACACAGCGGAACACCCCACGGGAAGCAGGTTGTGGGCTTCTAGTTTTCCTTATGCCCTCAGGTTTATGCTAGCGCAGGTTTCCAAGGGAAGGAAACTCAGCTGTATCATTTGTGGTGGTGGGGTACGTGTTCACACACCCCCATAGGAATTGTCCCCTAAGATTAATTTAGTTTCTTTGCATTTTTCTTTGCCTTTGGCTTTTCCTTCTCCTTGGGCTTTGTCAGGGACATCTTCAGCATCCCGGGGCTAACCTTTTTTGCCTTTTTATTTCCCAGCACTGGGATGATGCCTCATCATAGTAGGACAAATCAGCGGAGACAAAGGCTAGTGGCAGATGTCTAGGGAAGAGCATAAAGGCACAGAAAGTTTACAATGACATTTTCTAAGTCATATCCCATTGCAGCTGCCATTTAGGGACTTCTTTAGGAAATTACAGGGTTTATCTGTTCTCAGTAGATTTTTCTGCCATCAATCTAATTGCTTTTTTGAACCAACACAAATCAGCATTCACAGCACCCTGTGGCACCGAATCTCCTTGCTTAGCTGTGCAGTACGGGATAATGAAAATGTTTTTTTTACACTTACCACCTACTACTTTCATATTTACCATAAGAAACAACACACTGCTGTTCCCATTCATCATCAGCATGCTGCTCCTGATTCATACAGGCCCCCATTGTACTCCTCTCTCAGCTGCTTCAAGAAGTTTAGAGTTCTCTATTTCAGTTCGATCAAATGCTTTGCCCAGTGAAGCTACTGCACTGCATGGAAAAGAAAAGCTCTGGCCACTATACAAAGCATTTCATTAACGAGGTGCATGTTGTCTCAGAAAACCTTTGGCTTTGCCTGCGAAGACTTACGTTGAGTCCTTTAGGAGAGACACAGAAACACAGGCAACCAGATTGACCTTGTATTTATTTCACAAGACTGGGAAAAAATCACATTTCTCTAAGCTTGCTTTGGGATCTTTGGCAAGCTACTTCTGTTGTGTTCCAACGTAGCGGTCTATCAGGTAGCACTTGCAAGGCTAGAACAATCACTGTTTGAAAGAAAATGACAGATTTGACTGGAAGAAGTTGCAAAAATGCAAGAGAAAACTATGCTTCTTTCTGCAAGTCACTTCTTGAACAGTCTCCTACCTTTAATATGAAAGTATGCTAAAGCGATGAGCCTAGTTACTAAAGACTAAAAACTGCTCTAAAAATATCATGAAGTACTCTAAAGTTAGCTCTCTGAGCTAACTGAAATTTGCTTCATTCAGAAAGAAACACATTTCAGCAATTATACTGAAGATGAGAAGCAGTGCTTACCCAGTAACACTGCATTAAGCACACCACATTTCTTTCCTGCAATTTGGAAAACTAATCAGAGGCCATCATCACAAAGCTATTCTGTAATACCTGTGCACTTAACTCAGGCTGTAAATCCTCCCACATTGTTCCAGAAGGAGGAAGAAGATTCATGCTCCACAAAACTGCTGCAGACCCAGCTCAGTTTGATAGTGCTGGTCAGACTCTGACTTTCATCCACGACTGTATTTAGACATGAATCCTCAAGGACTTGTATGCAGGTAGGTAGGAACAGTGCTGAAGTGCAATGCAGGGAACTTAACCTATCCCACCCCCAAATACCCACTACACATACACTCAACACAAAACAAAACACAAAAGCACAACACTTTCGTCTTGTAAAACAAAAAAATGCCATGCCATACATATTCTGCTCCTCAATTCCAATTCAGAATAATCGGAATAATACAGAACCAGAAATAAGATTTGATTTAAGGTTAACTTTACATCAAGATTCAGATTTTATAACCGAATTGTTTTGTTGCTGGTTAGCTGTTGGTTTTTGTTTTGTTCTGTTTTTGTTCAGTACTTGCTTTGTAGCAGCAGATGTGTTTGGTTTGGGGCTTGAAGAACTCCGAAGGCTGCTCAGATGCTGGTTTTGAAATCCTAGAGGAGCTCCACACAGTGCTCTTTCTCTCCCTGCCCTCTCAGTGGAGATGCTCTCAGCTGATTACACAGGCATCCCCAGCCCACTGCAGCATGAAATGAACCAGATCTGCCTAATTCACTTCCATAAATTATCTTCCTTCTTTTACCTTGAAAAGGAGCTGTAAATTCAGAGCCTGTTATGATACTGAGCTAACACATGCCTGGCAATGAGCGTTATCTCATTACCAAGAAAAAGATACAGCCTGGAAGAAAAATACATTTCTCCTGCAACGTGCAATGCTCAAGGCTAGATTTAGGCACGGCACAGAAGCAACCTGCCCCCTGCAGTGACACACAGCACGCTCACATCCTGCCAACCCAGGGCTGCTGCTGCGTTAGGCTCTGCGTGCCGCATCCCGGTGTAATCCTTCAGGGAGGTGGAAGACTGAAAATCAAAGCAAACAGACTTCTCCAACCTTGTTAACGTTGCAAGGTGATGGTGAGATGGATGTTTTCCCACTATGGGAAAGCTTTCAGTAAGAGCATCGCTGTTCTGAACCAGAAAGGCCAGCACTGGCCAAAGACACTTCAGTAAGCCTGATGACAAATGGCAGGTCTGTCCCAATTTTATCTTACCAGACGTCGTCTAGAGAGGTCTCAAGGGGTAAACGCAATAGAAAACTGACAAATAAATCCTATTTTAGAAATAGAGGTTCTCTGGTCAACTCAGTCTACCAAAGTTTAGCTGCAACTCTTCACAGACACGTATATTAAGCGTAATTAATATATATATATATAGTCTGGTTTATTTGGACTGCACTTGGTGACACATTGCCAGCCCACAGACTTTTGCTCCCCTCCATCAAACTTTGACTGTAACATATGAGTGCTTTATTTTGTGCAAACATAGTTTTCCTCTAGGATAAAGATCATTACATTAACTTATCATTAATTTTAATTATCATGCTATCTAAACTCGGATATCTTTCCCAGCCCTAAAGATATGTTTTGTTTCAAACTACAAAGCATTCTGTCTCTTTCTGGACTGTTTTTTAAAAAAACATTGCTTTTATTTAGCCCTAATGGCAATCATTATGAAGGAGAAAGCTAAATCATACCACTGAAAGAGTAAACACCAAGTTCCCAGCAGTGCTAATCTTTCTCTGATCCCTCCCTTCGAGAGGCTGCTCCTTACAATGTGATCTGACTTGAAAGCCAACAAGCACTTGTGGAGATTAGCTGGTGGAGCAGAAGACAACAGCGAGTCAGGGTGGAGAGCGAGTGTAAGAAAAGAGGTTCTCTGTGCAAATTCCTGCACACTCGATCCTCGGGGTTCTTTTTATTAGCCGTGTTTAATACTGCTTGAATGGCAACCTGTAGTGAATTTCCATAACCCTCTTCTGTCAACAGCCCACAAAGCCCAGCTTTGAGAAGAGCTCCTTCCAGCAGTGATGGTACCTGTAGCCGAGGATAAACAACACAAACTGCCTCATTTGCTCTTAGCATCCTCTTTCAGCATTTCAGTATTTGATGTAGGCAGAGAAGCCAGATGAAACACCTTCATTTCTTACATTTTCCCCGGTCTGTTCTCCTGCAAAGCTCACTGCTATGGTCATGTCCTGACAGAAAAAGACTACCATGTGAATACCTGCTCTCTCACTACTTCGTAGTCACTGACATTAAGGTCTATCGAATAATTTGTTGAACAATTAGGTTTCATACAGCTTCACACACAGACAAAGGGCTTGAATTGGAATTACTAGCTTCTTTTGCTGCGTCCCTTCCAAAAAGCAATGCTACGACTAGCAATCTGTTCTCATTATTAATGCAAACTCCATTACACATCTGAATTTCCTATTTCTCCGATCTGCCTTCTCTCATTCATTCACATTCCCTGCTTCCTTTTGGAGGGAAATAGATGAATATCCCCCTGAAAAGGAGCATTTCTCAATCTCACTTTCATAGATCATGTACCCAGAACGAAAAAGGAAGGCAGAAAAATGTCATAAGAACAAAAGGTCAGAAAACTGAAATTCTTCTGCAACATCATTCTACAACAAAAGGCAACGAACTCTCAGAGCTGACCCACAAACGTTACTTAGGATCAAATCAGCTGGATGAGAATTGCTGAGGGTAAAACAATGCCCTGAATAACTCCATTCATCTTTCATTTGCCTTTTGTAAAACAAACTGCCTCTTACTGCACCCAGAGCAGGGACGGCCCAAAGCAGAGCTCCACTCCATGATTCGCACCTTGTAACGCACAAGCGAGATCTGGGACCCACAAAGAAAATGGGATACTTCAAAAATGAACACGGCAAATCTGCTTCTAAATATCAATACCTGTTCATTCTCATCCCCGTGCTCTAGTGTAATTAGGGTGTGCAGGGGTCCCAGCAAGCGGACAGGCTGGCCTTTGGGGGGGACAGAAGGAGCAAAAAGCACCAAATCCCAGCATTGTACTTGGGGGATGGAGCTCACTCCTCCAGAGCTGTACGAGCATTCCAGCCTTGATGTTATGTGCACTGTAATTTTCTTCATTGTTGCAGTTTATTTTAAGGTTTGAATTAGGTTCTGTGAAGTTTGGCTGCTGCTATTAGCTCTAACAGGCTGCAGAGACAAAATTCACAGCAGTTCCCGGTACAGTGATTTTACAACCCCATTTTTCAACTTGAAGACGAATGTGCAGGAATAAACTCGGAAACATGAAGGCAATGGGCTGGGCTGAGGGACTGGGCACCGATGATACTCATCACTTCCCAGAAGATCCTACAATGAAACTGGCATGCATGAAAGCAGGGATTGCTCATTGCTGAGAATTAAGCCAAACCGTTTTCTTCCTAATTAAATTAATCCTGAGATCCCTGTAAAACCTTTCTAGGGTATGCTTGGTACTTGCACAACTTGTGTGTGGATTTACACTATGAATTTGGTGGGGAGGGGACACACGAGAGCCCTTTTACCAGCAGCACTTTGAGCGCTGCGTGCCGCCCCTAAAGGAAGCTGCAAAGGCACCCGTCCACCCTGCCGGAGCTCAGCTGCACCGCTCGCTCCCCTGTCCTGCTGCTCTCACTTCGGCTTGCTTAGTAGTTGCTAGTACCTACATGGATTTCTGCAGCCATGCTTTGCTGTATTGATACCCACATAGAATTTCCTGTTCTAGTAATTACTGTTCATAACTGCCCGATGTCCAGAGAACACCCCGTCGGCACCACCTTTTTTTTAAAAAAAAAGCTCAAATGCACTTGGACCTTTCTGTGACCTCAAAATCATTGTTGTTTTGCTTTAGTCAAGATACCGAGATCCAGGAGATTACCTACAGCACAGGCTTTGTCAGCCTAAACAATTCCACCTTATAAACAAACATTTCATCTACATTTTTTCCCCTCCCAGTTAAAAATGACACCTTTTCCCAGTAACTGCACAATAACCATGCCTGTGAAATCCAAACCACGACGGATTAAAGCATTCAACTCTGTGCTTATGCAAACACAACAATGAGGTTTTTAGCTTAAACCACTTTGAGGCATGCAGCTGTAAAGGTGTGCTACCAACCCGCAGCACATCACAGCTGACTGAAGAGTTAAGGAGGATTCTCCATAGCCCTCTTCAAATGCGTGTGTATATTGGAGAAAAGGCAAAATGAACTGAAATGACTGAAATGATGCTATCAAAGAGAGCAGGATCTCAAAAATAGGTCTAGGAACTCTCATCATCTAATCTGTGTTTTTCTACCCAGTTTTGGTTTGCTCTGAGCAAATCCCTTACGAACTGCATGTCAAGACATTTCTATAACGATCTGGAGAACGAGTATTATTTATGGCAAGATTTATATAACTGCCTACACATGGGAAGCTCAGCATAGTGTATTTTTAGCATCAGATACTGCAGCCTTCAAAATAATGGTGAAACCTGAATGCTTAAAGAAACTAGACCAGAGCTCAGAACTCAGTTTGCACTAAGTGCTCTTTCAAGGTGCTTCCTCTGTGTACAAGTCTAACCGAAAGCTACATGGACACTGTGGAAGGCTTCCTGATTTGTATTGCAGTAGGAAAGCTACGAGTTTGAGCATTGTGCAAAACACATGATAAGGAGTAGTTCCTGCCCCAGAGCAGCTTCAAAATAAACAAATGGGACCGAAGGACAGAGGTGTGAAACCAAAAAACAAAGGGCTAGAGAGATGAAAACCTACCCAGGCACTGCTGAAAAGGCCTGGAACGGGGTCAAGCTTTCCAAGTTCCAAGACAGGTTTTTCTATGTCTTTAACGACTTCAAATCTCCCTCCATACCTTCCTGCCTGACACGCTGCCCTTGCCCTAGTGGAGCTAATGATGGTGCCATTCCTACATTCATCCTGTGTACCCTACAGCCAACAAAAGCACGCGTCAACACCTTGCTCTTCAGAGGTTGCACTAAATGGTATATACAGGGGAAAAACCTCAGGACACCACAGCACAAAAATGATCAGAAAACGTTTTGAAAATAACAGTTCTTTGATTTTAAGCCATAAAAGAAGAGAAAGTCTACTTACATTTAGGTTTCAAGGAAAACAAACTTCCCTAAGAGCCCAAACAATCAGTGCGTGTGGATTTACCTTTACAAAAGAAAAAAATAATTTTCCTATAAGGGCTCCTAACCACGGATGGAAAGTTACTGAAAAGAAATTCTCTTGGACGAAATGAAAACTGAAGACTGCATGAGAGGGCAAAAGGAAAATGGATCAAACCCAGCTGCATATGACTAGATCTATTCAATTCAGTACGTAAAGGAGTTGTTTTACTCTTCAGTCCCAGACAGGCTTTTGCCTTCCCTCCAAATAAACAAACACTAATGAGTTGATGCAATTTACTAACTTGCATGGTTAAAAAAATATACCTAGAGATAGGTATACTTACACTTACGAGATAATATTTTGGTTTAGAATTCATTGATATTCCTAATACAGAAGGAAACAATAAATGTTATTTTAGGATTAGACAGAGAAAACCATGAACATTTTTTTCCTAAAGATAAAATCCTTTTGGTAAATCAAAGGTTAAAAAGTGAAAATAAGACAAATACTACCAGATTCAGATACGTGTGTGCTGGTCTAGATGACGTTCTCATCCAGTAAATGCCCGATATGCTTTGAATCCCAGCTCTGTCTCTATTAACTGATCTTTTGTTTGTGCCAAAGTTCAGGGTTCCAACAAAAGGCAAAATGGTCAATGCAGACAGAAATCGGTGCTGTTAAGTGAAGGGGGTACTTACTTTTGTGGGCAAAATTGAATCAATTTGGACTTTAAATTAGAATAGATCCTTAACTATTTTGTTATCCAGGCTCTTGAGCCACCTTGCAGCTGGCGTAAGGTGGGGAGAAGGGGGCAAAAAAACCCTTACTGCTCTTCCCACCAGCTCACGTAAATGTTTCTAAAACGGATTGCATGACGCAGTGCCCACAACAGGCAGGACGGGACTTGATAAGCCTGGATACTGAACTACCTCAGAACAACCGATTTCCTTGTAGGAAGAACAACAAAAGGAAGGGCCTGGTGTGTGTGCTCTGTCTGTCTTGCTCTTTGTATTTTTCAGGGAGGGAAGCAGCCTCCTCAGCACATGATGTTTAGGCTGTTGTTTAACATATGCAGCTCAGCAGCATCCCTGCTTTTGTGTGTTCTTGTGTCCGATGCCCCCAGAATTCACGCTCCTGCCTCCCTGTGTCTGCTGTCAAGCCCTGGCACGCTGCCCCTGAGTTGTACTGGAATAAACATGTGTGGGGCCCTGCTGGAAAACACACCGGGAACCAGCACAGAATAAAAATAAAATAATGACTGGGAGACGGGCGGGTTTAAAAAATGGATTAGTTGCCTGATCCAGTCCACGGCTTGGCCCAGCAAACGTTTGCACTGGGTAGTGTGAGCTGGTGGCACATCACTGAGCAGGGACATGCACAAATTTGGGGCAGCAAAAAGTTTAGGTGGGTACTGCTGCTGCGGCTGGTGCACGAAGCCAGCCCCAAGCACACAAACCTCCACAAACCAACCCCTTCGGGTCCTCCAGCCGTACCTGCCTGTAAAGAGCAACATACGCCTGTTTGGCACAGGCAGCACTATTGTTTCAGCTGCTTGGTTAGATAAACAATTTTAAAAGCTTCACCAAGCACTTAGGCTGAAAACATGTAACCAGTGGCATTGTTTCATGAAGGACTTACCTAATTCTCAAGATCATCTCTGAAAATAATCAGTCTAAGGAGAAGGCAAGAGGGAAGAGGCAAAGCACTGCATGATCCTGGCTCAGGACAGGCGTGCACTTGCAGAGAGCTGCATCCACGGAGCAGTTGCTGCCAGAGGTGCAATTACCACCTGGAACGGTTGCCCTGCGCCAACACCTGCTCTGATGTAGCTATAGGGGCTGGAAGGGTGCTTTATTCTGGTACAGTTTATCCCTCTTCCCACGCAGGAAGTTGTGTAAGAGCATCCACAGTACAGCTATCATTCACTCGTAGAAATGAAAAGCAACACACCTAATATCGCCAAGTCCTCAGACCATTTTAGAGGGGACTCTCATATAACTCTAGCCATGTAACTACATTACAGCTACAGTAAGTCCTTAATGTTTATGGGTTTTGTTTGTTTGTTTGTTTTTTCTTCTCAAAATACTGAAGAACGGAAGCAATCATGATCAGCTCAAGTACCTAAAAACTTTCCCACAGTGTAAGACCTTGAGGGAAAGCAAGTTTACAGGGCTGTATTTCATAAACAGCTCCCAGACAGGAGTCACCCTGCAGGAGGTGTTGGAAGACACAACACTCAGAGTAAGTGTAAAACTAGCAAGTGCAGAGATCTGTAGCTCCTAAAATACTTCTACTACACAGATAAACGCATTTCAACATTTTAGCAGTTTAATTAACCAGCAGCCTAACAATTGGTTAGAAAACTCGTTGTCAAAATTCATGATCACAATAAAAAGCCTGGGTAGACTTTTCCCCCAAAGCCAAATCAGACTACTGGTTACAGAGCAGTACAAATCACCTGAGCAAAAACCCATCTGCAGCCTGGCATACCTGCAAGACAACCTAGACCAGATCCATGCAATGCCAAGGAGTTTATGGCAGGATTTGTTCCCCTGCAGCAAAATACAAGGCAATTTCATTTGAGCTGGTTAGCTTTCCTATTGCAAGTGCTCCTCCGGAATTGTATCTGCTTCTTGCCAAAATTATGTTGTTGTGTTTTTTGTTGTTTTGTTTTGTTTTTTAGGGGTTTTTTTTGACCTTTTCTTAAATAGGAACTAAATCACTGTCCCAAAGAGCTGCAGTGGCACCAGCAAATTACACGGGAGAAGAACTCGCTGACCCAATACACTTCTCTCCTAGAAAACCAACACTAATTGCCCAATATTGAAGTAACTGCAGTTTATCTCCTAGCAAATTCTTGTGAGGATTCCCAAATCAGCAATTAGTATCTGTCCCATTGTGCTGCTCTGCCTAATATCTTATGCAAATTATACAATTTATAGCTCTAGATTTAACGTGCGGTTGCCTACCCAATGCCGCAGGGCAGGAGGAGCCTGCTGATTCAGGAATGCATCGCCTCACCCTTGTGAAACAAGCGACAAACTCATTCCACAGATTTCTTTGCCGGGAAGGAAATATTTGGTCCTGCTGCACCACGTCCACACGAACAGGTGCAGACAGAGCACGGCTCCCCTCTCAGCATCCCAGATCGAGCAGAGCGAAGCCAGCTTCAGTCCTGAAGTCCGGAGCCATGGTAACGTGGCTGTGTCCCACCAGAACGGACGGCTTTTCATAAGGGAGCAGGGCCAATCATACCCATGTCTGGCTGCACCTACCTGTGGAGATTTCCCCCAGTATCAGCCCAAGACTTCTTGCACTGCTTTGTGCTTATGCTCCTCAAGTGAGCATGTTACTTGTCTCCTGTGCTGGGCTGGCACTGGACAAGTATCTGTCACCTCTCCAGCGTGACACCATTAAGCTCCCCGGCTCAAGCTGCCAGGAGTTGATGCTTTTCATTCTGAAGCACAACAAACATAAAATACCAGTCTGGGAAGGACCTCACCAGATTACCTGCCCCAGCCACGCTGCGTTCAGGCAAGATGAAATGCTCCTACCAGCAAAAGTGACAGGTGTTTGCCTAGTCTGTCCCTAAGGCCTCCAACAAGGGAGGTTCCTAACGCTTCCATTAGTTTGTCCCGGAGCTAGAGCAGCCTTGTGACCACAAAACTTATCATACTTACCTTCTCCTCCCCACCTTCAGACAAGCAGGTGGAGAGGCTTCCCAAGTGCTGACTAACCCTCAGAAGGAGATCGAGAGACTATTCAGGGTTGTAGCCAAAGCCCCAGATCTCAACAACATAGATGAATAATGCCTGGTTGCGGGCCCTTCGG
The DNA here is from genome assembly GCA_011076525.1 of Nettapus auritus. Lineage (NCBI taxonomy): Eukaryota > Metazoa > Chordata > Aves > Anseriformes > Anatidae > Nettapus > Nettapus auritus. The sequence continues at coordinate 15,954,035 of CM021769.1, read as the reverse complement.
CCCTACTTGTGGCATTTCTTCAGAGCATCAGACAGTGCAGGTCTACCAGGACTATTCAAACAACTAAAGTATCCCCACAGTTTTGGCTGCAGCAAATCCGCATGCAATAGTTTACAGTTCCCAAAATCTGTGCTATATTCTGGCAGGCTGATAAATTCCTTTAATATGTGCCTTGCCTACGATGCTGTGTGCAGACTGACATGAAGCTAACCCTTCCTGACTAAACACGAACCAGGACTTAGCACGGGATGGGGCTCGGTGTCCCTACTACAGGATGGGTGTCCTGTCTGTGCACCAGCACCTCAGTGAGCTGGTGTGACAGACTGGGCTCTAAGTGAGGAGAAGTTGAACTTCTTCAGTGAAGTTGAATCTCCACAGAAGACCAAGATCTTTGTGGATCTTCAGCTGTTAATAAAGTACAGATCAGAAAGGAATAAGCTCTTCCTGAACGTTAACATCTTCTATCGCCTACTTAATATGTTTAGCATCCCTCGGTCAAGAGAAGGACCCTCCTCAGAATAAGCGCATGCCCTTCCTCAGGAAAGACACGCGGTGGGTAGATGTCTGCACTGCTGACACTTGGCATCTCCGCAGGATGGATTTCACTGCTGGCTGCTCACCAAGACCCCGTCTGAGACAAAGCAAGCACCCCCACAGCATCCTCAAGCTGGTGAAGAAGGAGCTGGAACATGAGCACTCCCTCATGTAGGAATCCCAACGCCACATCTAAAGTTAACAGGCTCAGTAACAGCTGGGTCCTCACCTGTCTCCTTATCCCACGGGACATGAAAGAATCTGACAGCTGCGCTGCAGCATGGGGAAAAAGCAGCAGCTATTCTGATCGTGGGCCAGGCTCGTTAAGGCAACCAGGAGGGCGAGACCTGTGAAGTACTATTTGTTTGTTCATTTTCATATTTACACGGGAGATGCACTTTGCAACTTGTCGATTTTCCTCACGATAGTGCCAGGCAGCAAGGAAGGAACTGAAACAAGAAGTTCTGAAAGTCACCGAAAGGTCCTGGTGTTGTAACGCCCTGTCCCAGACAATGCATGAGCATGATCTGGAGGAAAGTCTTTGATCCTCTGGTAGAACAAGAGCTAATCATCGAAATCCTTCAAGGGTGTTCAGTAATGCTAAGTCCCTGGCATTATACTACAAGTGTCTGCTCAGCCGTGCCATGGTTCTGTCCCCACATACCCACCCTGCCTCACTCCACAGAGCTTAGTCTGGGCTTTAACACAGCAGAAGAGAGCTATGGAAGAAAAATGGTCATAAATATATCATCAAGCTGTATCTCTGATAAAATAATAGTTTTATCTTGTAAGGCTGTATTTGAATTTCCCACTTAAGATGCAGAGTGCTGATAATAATTGATATAAAATCCCAAGACTTTATTCACAAGATGGTAAGAGTGCCAAATTATTACTACTTGTACCAGGTTTAAAATGTATGTCAAAATAAGAAATGCTTTAAATCACCACCATGGTTTCAGGCATTCATGGGACATGAGAACCAGGCGATAGGAATTATCAAACCTGATATCAAACTATCAGGTTTGAACTATCAAACCTGTCTCAGCTGAGACAGTGTCATCTCAACTTCTGCGACTCAGTAGCGGACTTCGGACCAGAGGAATGTGTGTACGTATTCTCTCTGAAAAAATCCCAAGTTACGGAGTTCAGAGATCATAGATCAAGTTTCTTCCTAACATGCACCTGCCAATGCACAATGGTCTGTAAACCTTCTAAACACAACGTGAACATTTCCTATCTTTGTCAATCCAGCTCTTCTCTTAGATGACGTTTTAAGGCAATTGCATAGATATTTTGTGGAACCCTATTGGAACCCCACTCTGACCTGGTAGGAAAAAGGAGAGCATTTGTCCTTTTCCATTTATTCACATTTTGTTTGCTCAGGTTCTGTTCCATCTCTGACAGCCCCAGCTTTATCTCACTTTCCCCTTGCATGGTTGTCTCTTGGCCCTGACCATGTCTCTTTTCTCCAACACTTCTTTCATTTCTAACATGTATTTTTAAGTTCAGGAAAGCAGAACTGAAAACAGTCTTCTGTGGAGAGAAAGCACATTATTTCCATAACTGTATGCTCCATATCTTCTACGCTATTTTTGGCCACCATAATCTTTTTGTTTGGTTCTGTTGGCATGTTTTGCCTTTGGCTCTTTTGACTATTGAGGCAGAGGGGGCAGAAGTTTCCAGTGAGCTGTCCACTGTGACGCCGAGGTCTTTCCTGAGCAGTGAGTCAATTTAGAAGTTAACAATGCATGACTGTTCATATTATTTCTTTATGGGCCCAAGAGACTGCAATAAACTTGATCTATCATCACGCTGACTCTTAACTTACTTTGGTTAGACCCACCTGATATTCCTGTCTCCCATAGCTTGGAAAAACTAAGCAATTTGGATTTATCTGAAAAAAATGCCACCTCAAAAGGAGGTTCATTTGCCTTTTCCAGAGTGATTACTAAATGTCCTGGAACACCACTGGTATGGGATGTTTGGCTCACCACATCAAAAGCAGCTTGTTTCTTTCTCATTCTGTCTTTGTCTTGCACTTTGTGATGTTTCAGTTTACTTTATGTCGGCTCTCAAAGGAGTCACTTATTTTGGAAAGTCATTTCCATGTGCTAACTGTAGTATCCAACTATCCAAACTTCACTTGACAACTTTGAAGGGCTCTAAAGACCAGAAGGCCTGAAGGCAACCAGAGCAACAAGGCCAGACAGTGCCGTGTGGGACACACACCATTTCTACCACTCTGATTATTTTCCCCTGATTTAACAAGCAGTGGTTCACTCCCAGCGTACAGAGTTTAAGAAGTTGAACAAGTTGAGTATTTCACTACAAATCCCACTAGTTCTGAAACACACTCAAAGTACCTCTTGCCCACCAAACAGGCTACAACAGGATGCAGCATATACCTGTAACACTACCACACCTTCTTCTCAGCATCCTACCTTGCCATTTTCATTGATCTAAGCTGTATCCTGCAGAATCAGTGGTTTGTTTCCTTTATATAGAAACAGTACAGCGACCTGAACCATGATCAGGGACATTCCAGAAGAGCTGTCTCCAAACAGCCATACCTGCCTACGGATGCATTGGATATCTCCATTTCTACCTCATACACAGTGCTTACACATCAGGAAAAAAAAATCAGTACTTTCCAACCTTTACTGTAAGAAGAGTATCCCAAACAGGAATGACAAGAAGAATCCTCGCTCCTCCTTTCCTAATCCTAGAGAAAGAATAACCCTCAAGAACTGAGCAATGTTCTGTTCTTAAAACAGAAACTGAAGGTGACTTAGAAAGGACACTTGACAATGGCGTGCAGTGATTTTACCCCATAAAAGCCAATTCAGTCTTACTTCTGGTTCATCCGAACTCCAATCACAAAATTCATTAGGGTCTTGTTTAAATTGCTATAAGCTTCTCCATGTTTTCAGCTTTATTGAGTACACACCTGCTTTGAAATGATGCACATAGATGTAAACCAAAGTCACCAACACTAGCATGCAATAAATGGATAAAAGGTCCGGCTTTGTTTCTTTCTAGATGCTGATAAGCAAAAGAGACTGAAAGTGGGAAGCAGAATCCACTATCTGGCCAGAAAAGGCACACAAGATTTAAAGAGTAAACCTAAGTGCACCCAAAAATAACATCTGAACTTCACAGACAGGCTTACCTGGAAAGCTTAGTGACTGACCATCAAAACTACTGGGATAGAAGACGACTGTTTGTTGGTTCAGGGAGTTCTGACATGCTATGAGCCAAGACCATTAAAATGCTTTGTATTTTCTTCTCTGGGTTTTGTGTCTGTGTCGGACTGCAGGATCTCCTTGAACAATGTCAAGCTCATGTATCTTAGCAGGCCAGAAGTATCAAGCCAGGAGAATACTGCTCCTGGGTGGGAGAACGGGGACCACGAGCAAGCCTTCTTGTTTCTGCACCGACCCCTCCAGCTCTCTGGTTCCCCTACCTTCTCCAACAGCTCAAAATGATAAATTCTGGGAAAAGGGAAGAAGGGTAAGAGGGGAAACGAGAGTATATTCCTATTTTCTGTTTATGAAATGGATAGCTTTCAGCATTCTTACCTCACAAAATCATTTTGTAAATTACCTTGACAAGAACAAGCAACAGTACAAGAGAGGAGATTCCAGCTTTCCTTTGTGGTTTCCCTCTTTCTTTTCCTGCTACCTCTCTGAGGACAGGATTAGTCCTTTGGAAGCAGCAATCTACTTTAAATTTCAAAGCCTGGCCTTCTTTATTGCAACACCAACTTCCCCTTCCTCTGTAAACCTGCTCCTAGGTGAATGAATGAGCTTTTATGAGGAAAATGCCAGGTGACACCTCTGTGGGTCAAAAGTCCTAGAATTTTTCCAGTGTGACACAGTGGGGCTGAGATGTACAAAGGTGCTGACAGCCAGAGTACACAGCACTACCACATGCAACACTGCTGTGTGCTGATGCTCTTTGTCAAGGTCCTTCCCAGTTGCAGAGAATTTTAATTTCATTCCAATTACTTCCCTCCTTGACTGTACACTAGTTTTCAGAGAGAAATTAAAATGCAGAGAGCGAAGACGCACCACACGTGGAGCGAGGTAATAAGACATCTGCTTGTATGTTTTCCTGGAGGGAAGAGAACATGTAAATGAACATTAACAAAGACTTCTGCATCCAGAACTTGGCCTGGCTATTGCAGTAACTAACATCCAGCCTTCTAACTCAGATGTTTTAGTGACACGGCCCTACATTAACAAGTGAGCCTCGGGTGGATGATTTTAGGGCCTTTACATTAAAAACAGATTTTTCTTTTCATTTTAATATGAGCTTCAAATAAAGATAGAGGTGCCTAAAGTTGACCTGTATGAATATTCTTCTCCCTGCCCTCTGAACAAACCTGCTAACTAAAGTAGGCCACACACGGCAGTGACCACAGCTTCAAAAGGTGAACGTATAGCTATGTATATAAAGCTATTTTCAGGCACTTTAACTGGGTGGCCTCATTTTGGGAAGTTCTGAGTATGCCCCACGCCAGATATGTATATCCTCCATAACTTCCAAAAAATAAAAGTCAGACTACTTTCTTTGCTGTTGAATTGTAAGAATACAGGTTTCTACTCAACAATAGGGCTCTGATTTCTGTTAAAACACCGCCTACACACATCGCTCGACATCAGAGGCAGTGTACGCATATTTGGAAAAAAGGTTCCTGCCTGGAAAAATGTGGCATCTATAGGGAAGAAACGGGCAGGCCAGTGTCAGGAGAAGAAAGAGATGCACAAGGGTGGCGTGCCGTGCCTGAGGTCATGAAACAAGTCAAAACCAGCACCAAGCAGAAAACCCAGTCACAAATCAAGTGCCTTACACATTACATCATGCTGAGCCACTCTCCCAGGCACAAAAGATACACGCAGTCGTTCAAGAGGTATTTCTAAGACAGAGACTCAGAATCTAATAAAAAGAAATTCGGGGAAGAGCGAATGGTGCCATGTTCTGTTCCTTAATACTGCCAAAAATCAGAAAGGAACGCACTGAGCAACAGCATCTCATGTAATAGTAAACAATCAGACATAAATGATCTCAATTACACACATGCAATGAAAATATCACAGCTAAATGGTTTTGTATTGTTTCACTGTCCTCAGGGAATAATTCCCCTATTTCAAAAAAGATCATTAGGAGAGAGAGGAATTCAGGAGCCACAACTAGGTTCATACGAGAGAAGTATTAAAACCATGAAAAAAAAAAAAGGTGAAAATATTTATAAACTCCAGGGTCTGCAGTATCTGAAGCTCAAACACCACTGAAGAAACTTTTAGTCACATACGGGCAACAGAAGAGGGAGCTGAATTTTATATGCCAGCATTAACTAGATAGAGCAACTAGTGCGTAGCAAGTTGATCAGTTTTGATTTTAATTCCTTCAGTTTAGATTATTACTATTACATTTAAAAGCCTTTAATCTTTAAAATAAAAGGCTATATTCCCAAGCCTACTCACAGTGATTATCTGTAATCATCTTAAGCATAATTTAAGAAGTCAGATCTTGAACTCCAAGGCTGTAAGATCACAGCTTTTCAAGACAGCTTCTGAGAATTTAGTTATTTTTCATGAGGGTGAAGCTTCAAAAAGGCTGACCCAGCTCCAACCATACAATAATCTGCAAAAATGAAATTTGTTAAATAATGTTCCTAATCTTTCAGTACATATTACAGAAGTTGATCTAGAATACTTCTGTATCACAAGTCATTCTTCACTGCTAAGCAAACAAAGCCATACAGCTGCCAGGAGAACTCGACTGCCACACCAAAAAAAATCTTTTCAATGATTTATTTCAAGATAGACCTGCCAGCTATGTAGGACACAAGCTGGGAATGCAAACTTTATTTTTGAAGTCTTTTTTTTTCAAAAGACTTAGAAGTGAAGGTTTCAGAATGACTAGGTCTTTTTGAGCTTGCACTCAAAATAACAGAGAACAGGAAAAAGAGGAAGTCACAGCCCTGATTGGACTATTTCTTAAAAAAAAAAAAAAAAAATCCATGAAAATCAGTGCTAAAATAGCTTTTCATATACGTATATATATTTTTAGAAGAGAGTCCCACTTCCTTCCAAGGGAGATATCACTATCTGAACTGAAAAAAACAAAGGATCTCTGCAAGTCACCTCACTCACTGTTAGCTACACCCTACCCTGTTACACGCTGGGGTCAAGGAGAATCCTGTAGCAAGTTGCTCGGAGTGGTGGTGCAGCCTCCTTCCATGGAGATATACAAAGCCCAGCTGGACACGGTCCTGCTTTGAGCAGTGGGGGGACTAGATGATCTCCAGAGACCCCTTCCAGCCTGCAGTTCTGTGAACCCTGTATTTCCACAAGTGTCAGTGGGAAGAGCGGTTACAGTGCCGATCTAGGACCTGGAAAGTTCAGGTTCAGCTCCATGCATTGACCAAACTGCACGTACAGCTCTTGCCTGCTTGCAGTTCTCGCTGTTCATTTAAGGGCTACAGACTGCAAGAGCAGAGACAAAGCTTGGGCCACAAAACATCTTTTTAACCTGTTCTTGTGAGGCTGGATCAAAATGCTTATTATCCAGACATTTGACTCTATAAAGAGCATGGACAGGACTTTCAGAAAGCCTAACAGTGTCCAGGTGCCCAGTTTTAGACACTTCATATAGTGATTCCCTTTTTCAGGCTGTATGAAGAATTCGCTGTTGAAAGGCATTAACCTGGATATCTGGAAGATAATTTCATTCAAAGCCAAGCTGTTCGTATAACACTGTGCCCTACTGCTGCAGAACACGGTCACCTCAGCAACATCTGACATTTCCAGCGATGCAGGCAACACGGAGGAGGATTCAGCATTGTACAAAATGGGGTGAGCAGAATATGTGTTCATCCTCCCTTCAACCCAACTGGCGTGAATCTTCAATTACACAGTTCTTTTAAAGTGTACAGGCTTGAAATGAAATGCAAACTGAAGATCATAAATGAAGACTTTACTTTGTTTATAGTTACTTTACAACGTAATTCAGTTAGAGGTAAGGACTGCCTGAATCCAGAGCTGCCCTATAAATGGGACGCTGAAATTTAAAGGTTTTCAGAAGCAGAACATTCCTCCTTACACACGTATTGAACCCTCCAGAGTCTATGGCATTCCTTTGGAAGAGAGAATCCCTTGCACTGAGCTTAGCCCACCACGTCACATTTGTATCCCGTGATAAAACGGGCTCTCTCCTCGCGACTACGGACTAGGATATTATTCTTGGTAGTGACTTCCTTCTGAAATTCCAGAACAAAAAAGATGCAACTCTTAAGACCTTATGCTATTTACAGATGTATTACTTCTTGTTTGAGCTCTCTAAGTGCTCATTGCCTTGGGATACGACATGACAGCTGCAGAGCAGAAAACACAGTTTAGCAGGTGAAAACAAGGAGGGGAAAAAAAAAAACACCGCACTGTCTAGAGGGATGCAGCTTTTTTTGGTCTCCTGAATTTCTCACCGCAGATGATTACATGTGGGAATACAGAGGCTGGTCTACTTGGACCAGAGAGAGAAGTCAGCCAATTATTCATCTCTCTTGAGATTTCCCCTCCTAAGTACAAAGTTGGTTCAAGGTCTCTGCCGTAATATTTCTGATGATGAGAAAAAAAATAAGCTGAGATGTAGCTGGGGGACTTGGGGTGGGTGTAGATATGGTCACCTAACTCTAAAGCAGTCAGTGAAAATTGGTGAGGCCTTTTCCTACTTCATTCCTAAATTTTATTAACAGCTTCCCTTTAACATGTCAATTTTAACTGGCACTTTAAGTCTTCCTTAAGGAAGAAAAAAATACTCTTTTTTTCTCACCAGTTTGACCAGAAAAGGCCAAGATACGCATAATTCAAAGTCCTTGGAAACACTGGATGCTCTCCTGAGTATAATGTTCCCAGAGATATAACACCACCAACAATATCAGTAACAATTTAAGGAAAAACAAACAAACAAACCCATCCTGAATCTCTCTGCTCCTAGAACAAAAACCAATCCCTTCCTCGGAGCACAGGTTTCCCTTAGAACCTGTTTCCTACTCACACACAACAATAACCACTCCAGAAAAAAAAAAAAAAAAAAAAAAAAAAAAAGAAAATCGTTTTATACTAACTGAACATTTTTTTGTGAAGAAATTCCAAAGCCCATGGGAGAGTGCTGCAGTTATTGGTCATACTTTTACACACTTGAGAGGCTCATAAAGTCACTACTTATGGGGCCAGGCAGGTCAGATGCAAACAATACATCTATAAAATCCACAGTTATAAAAATACAAATTGATGAACTTCTTAGGTGCCCATGAAATAGTGTTAATACAATCATAATGACAATTGCAGTAACACCACATTAGAACATAGTTCAGAAATGCAATTTCCCTAAATTATAGTCATCTAACGTATGAAACAGTTGCTTCAAGAGCTGCTCTAAAACTGAACAAAAAAGCCAATAAATGTTTCAAAAAAATGGCAATAGCAGAAGGAGAAAGGAAATGAAAGGCTCACTTAACCTACCAGTTAACATGGTAAGATGCTAGCATTATTCAGGTTTAAGAGGCATGGCCTCCAAATATGGGATGGCAACTCTAATGATTCCAATTAAAGGCAACAGTCTGTGTCAGGTAGCCAGCCAACACCAGAAGAGCGTTTATGTTTCTTCCTAGCAATTCACTTGAGCAAGCTTCCAGCTTCCAGCTTCCAGCCTTTCTCAAATATCTTAGCTCTACTTACAATTTAATTTCTTTCAGTCTTTTCCAAAATACTTTTTTTTCTTCCATAAATCTCCCCAAAATTCAAGCCTTCTGGTGAAGCCTAAGGATTCTTATGATAAGCTGTTAAGCTTGTCGAGTTATTTCAATTTACCAGCATGCACAGAAAGAACGTTTTGCAGAAGCTTTCTGGGGTTGCTCACTGTAGTAAATATACTGCCCGTTAAACCCACATCATATTCTTAACCGGATGTAAACCTCCTTTGCATACTTTGAAAAAGAAGAGCATTGCAGTCCAGAATGCAATCCTGTGACACCGGAATGCTTTGGTGTTTGTGCTCCCATGGAGCTAAAGAATGTGAGAGGCCCAAAGCCACTATTTGACACCTCGTAGCCAACCTCCAGAAGCCAGCTGCTTCCCTACGCGTCACTATAAAAGCCTCCTGGGAGAGCAGGCAATTGGCCTACCTTGCATGTACGCCTCTATTTGCCGAATGAGCTCATAAGACTTGGATCGGTCCAGAAGCGTCCGAATAGCCGGAAGAGGGTCCAGGATAATGGTTTCTGGATGAGCATCAATATACTCCTGCAAAAAAAATACAAAGGAGAAAAAAAAAAAGGTATTAGGTTGGCTGAAGACTGTGGAAAATACTGAGACGGAGAAGAAAATAAAGTTAAAAACCCCAGTCAATGTCCAGCTTCTCTGCTAGAGGAGGCAAACAGAAATCGGCAATGCAGACAGTCTAGATGCTGACATTTGAAACAAACACAAACATCATAGCAAACTGTTTCAGGATGGCAAATTCCTCCTGTAGACTCACCATCAGCAGCGAAACCTGCGCTGCAACCCCATCAACTCAGAAGGGAGCCAGTGGCAAAGTGCCACAATAACAGCTGCGAGCAGGGCAAAGAAGAGCAATTAGGAGAAGAAGGATGACACGCTGCTATCTTGGGGTCAACCCTGCATTGAATTACTCCACATGAACATCAAAACTGCCTGAGCTAAGCTCAGAACTACATCTGTGTTCTTTAATGTTGTTATTATTACTGTCCTCTAGCTGTGCTGAATGCTGTGTTACGAGCTGAATGATAAAGGCTGGATTTTTTTTTGGCTGAGCTGAGAAGATTGCTGTTTTACTGCGTCTTCATTAAGGTCTCAAAGTACCCATCTTGCCATTTTTCTAAGCTCCTACTACTCTCCTCACTGCAAAGCAATGTTCCCATGGATCTCCTCCTTGCAAACTCAGTTCCCCATACCCTGAAGTCATGACTGCACTGCTGCATCTTGGCCATGAACATACACATAGCTGACGGTACCACCCTTGCAAACCCACCCATGGCTACAAAACTTTCCTCTGTTTCTCTGAACAGAAGCTGAGTTCCACTCCTTCATCCTTGCCTGAACTTGACCCCATAAAGTCAATGGATAAACAAGAATCCATCTTATCCCATCCAAAATAGGACAGACATTTCTGAAGTTAGCATCTGTCCTTGTTTAACCCAACATCCCAAAGCCATCTTTACATTTCCATTCGTTTGTTTAAATCTGTTCATGTGCACGCATGTCATGTGTGTACATGAACACTGCAAGTCCCACACTTTCATGAAAACCTACTTCCTTTTGTCAGTTGCTTCAGAGAAAAAAAAAAACACACTCCAAAAGGCACTTCAGATGCACTTTGCTAGGCACTGAGATTGGAGTGGTGTCCTCTGTCCCCAGCAAGTGATCTTCCAACCACTAACTGGGGAAGCGGTTCTCCCCTGGCACCCAGCACTGGCAAACTCGCTTGCTGCTGACTGCACAGTCTGGGCTGATGGCTTGCTAAAAAGGGATTATTCTCTTGAGGCTAAGAGGATCCAGTGCTGTGGTTTAGCGAACCCACTGCATCACCCACAGCACACAAGTAGCCTTCCTTCACAGGGCCACAAGGCACACTTTAGCTGCAATACATGTCTGACAGAGTTAATAACCCCTACAGAACATATAAAGTGTATATCTCTACAGGTATGCTCAACTTTGCTGCCACCTGGGAAAGGTGAGGGACAGAGCCTTTCGCAGGGACTGCCAACAGAAGTGTCAGGCCCCGCTCTTGCCTCACCCTTGCAGGGCCCCTGTGGCTCTCCGGAGCACAAGCTGGGTTCATTTCAAGTCATCAGCACTGAGAACAGTTTTCATTAGTCTCCTGTCCCCAGTACTTCAAGAGTTTCAAGCAAAGCAGTCAGTCAGCTTCCAAACAGAGAAGAGATTTGCTTTTTGGAGAGAGAAGCTTGTTACCAACGCCTCTCAGAGCGCCGTGTAAGTCCGCACATGCAGGCCCTTTCACACAGCAGCCAGAAGACACCTTGTGAGGCTGTGATGATCCTGTGATTAGGGCATTAGCATAAACTTGCTGATCAGGAAACTTTACTTGAGTATCTTGACACATCTACACCTCGTTCAGCCCCTCCATGCCTCATCTGAAAAGTTTGGAAGCTACCTCACATCGTGCAGCTTCAGGAGCACAGGGAGGGGCGGTACACAAAGGATGGCCAACGCGGTGCTGGGGGGCCGTGTAAGCACACACAGCAAACAGTGATCAAGCTACAGCTCTGCAACCTGATCCCGACATGGATCTAACAGCAAACATCCTGCAGTGTTTCTGATGGGTGCACTAGCTCTTACATTTGTACTGCCATGACTGCCCTCCTGCCCCGGCCAGTCCTGGTTCCTCACTGGATTTAAGCTCCACCATGCCCATCCTGCCCCCCTCTGTACACACTAACCCTTCCCTTCACACACACATTTGTCCTTTTTGGCCTCCATCCCCTTCAATCACCTCCAAGGAGGGAATGGTTTTTCCCTCTCTTGGTTCCTTGTGCAGCTTCCCAAATCCTCCTGATGCCCGCCTCGGCATTATTGACTATCCTCCCTGTCCTGTGTTCAGGTATATTCCGCATTATCTTGGCTCATGTTACTCTGTGTATTTCCAGAAGGATAAGTGTTTTTTAATGAGTTCTGTAGGGAACTTCATGGTGCTTTATTTATAATGATAATAGCGCTAAACCATATTATAAGACCATCCAAGCACTAAGCTTGACAGAGCATAATGAAGTTTAACAGCAACGAAGGCATGCTCCTGAGGCAATTCTACACCAGGCAATGCTTCAGCAGCAGCGAGCATTGTAGCTGGCTTTCCAGTGACTGATTTCTCATCCTGCTGCCTTAAGGAGACTCCAAGGAGCTCTGGAAGGCAAACACAAAATAACTGAAGAACATGAAGGTGGGGGCTGTTTCTCAGAAGCCATTTAGCGCCTGGAGGACTTTAACAAGCCCTTCTCATGTTGAAAAAAACTTCACAGTGAAAGACAACAGCCCCTTCAAACATACACAGGAGCCTGAACACAAGCTTTCTTTATTAAAAAATAAAAATAAAATTTCTTGGCATCAAACACATTTCCCAAACTATTCTTCAGATATTCTTCTTTTATAGGCCTAGGCAGTCAGCCACAGGGCACAGGAATGGCAAAGCTCAGAGACTGTCAGCAAAGGGCAATAAAATCCTGCATCAACTGGTAAAGTAAGGGACCGAGACCAGAAGTGAGTGCCTCCTAGAGCTAATCTTCTGGGGGCTGGCTACACAGCTCTCATTTTAACTAATCCAGAAATGGCCTGCTCTTTGAAGCACAGAACAAGGCTGATGTATTTGTATAGGGCATCTCTGCTTGGACGCAGCTAGTGGTTAACTCCTGAAGAACAACACTGAGGGACAGAAGCATTTAAATGCACTCCGGTCCTTATAACTCTGCATCTGTTCTCATGGCATTGTGTGTTGCTTGGATTTCCATCACAAAGCGTTAACCCTGCATTCAAAAGCACAAGCATTGAGTTGCAGCGGGATCCCCAAAGCAAATGCTGGGCCTCCCCTTGGGCATGCATGCTGCCAACACTTTGAGCACATGCAAAAGAGAGTTCCAGTATCTACGTGCAGAAAAGCACTTTAAAGGAAAATCAAATCCAAACCTTAACACTTACATCCCACAATAAGAGAATACAATACAAAAAAAAGTCAGCTTCACAGGAATAATTATGGTAGTATATATGAGACCTTCTGTACACTTTGATTCTTTACTAGGAACTGTTGCGCATTCAGCCACCACTTCTTTCTGAATGTATGGCTTTACAGACCAGAGAACTCTCCATTTAGCCTGAGTAGCAGCACTCTTCTCATGGCACAGAATAGCTCCACCACCAGAAATACAGATCTGTCAATAAACATTAAATGGTTGCATCTAAGAATTTTGATATCAGCTGCGCTTCTACAAATATGAACTTGAAAATGGAGTAGTTGCAGAAAGAAAGAAGAAACACTGAAGCCAAGGGCCTGTATTCAGTAAAGCACAACCTTTCAGCTTTTACTGTTCAGCTCTTCTCTGGTCATTCCAACAAAAGAGCTGAGCTTTACTGTGATGGATTTACCAAAGATTGGTATCCACTGCAGACTCCAACAACCCAGACAACAATCTGTTGGTTATTTAGGCTTCCCTGCAGTATTTTGAAAGGGCTGTCCTTGGGATGCGGTTCAGCTTGACCCAGACAATGTCTGTGCTTTCCTCTTCCTAATCTTTGACATAATAAAAGCAAACAAGAAAAAAAAAAAAAAAAAGGACTTTTAGCAGATCCTCCTTTGTTTGTACTCCAGGCTTGGCATTCAGTAATGCTCTGTACCAGCCCTGTTACGGGCAGAAGGCCAGCAATGAAACCTGAAATCAAAAGAGCTTCAAATGAGAGAATCAAATGAGAGACCAAGCATCTGATGTTCCCTATTAAATACCTCTGGATATAGCCCAGAGATTAAAAAATAGCTTTTCTTGAGAAGCATATATATAGATGAGAACAGAATTGATTGTCATTTTACCCAAAAAAGGTAGTTAATGATTTTTTTTCCATTTTAATATTTTAACAGAAAGTTGATACAGTATCTACTGCAAATATTAGGTCATTAGATGATAAGAGATACTCACTGACTCATTGACTCGATTTTATTACTAAGTAATAAAAGTTCTATAACCTTTTGTTTAATATTAAACAAAAGCTCCATATAAAATGTTAGCAAATGAAACAGTAACAGTGTTTAGATTTGTGTTTTCCTGTGTACAGAAACACAGAGATGACTGCTTACAACAACAAACTGGTGTTTTCAAAGGGAGAAAGCATGTATAGACAGAAACAAAATTTATCCAAAGGCTGCATCAGATGCAGACTTGAGTTATTAAAGTTCCTTTTCATTGTCTTGGGTGGTGATGTTTTCTTTTCATGGGCACTTCTTTCCAGGAGGAAAGGTACAGATAAGGTGGATCTTGAATAAACGCTGATCTCAACACTGTTTGTCTCTTTAAACCTAAAGAGATTCCTATGGTGGTTGGGAGGGATGAGGGTGGTGACACAGGGCAGTGGACAGAAACCTCTTCTGTTCCTTTTCTATTAATTTCACACCTGAAAGCAACTTTCTGAGTACTTAGTTTCCCTGATTTTCCTTCAAGAGTCCACCACAGCTTTATTTTGCAAATACCTATCCCCAGGAAAGCTATCCTACAACAGTTAGCACTTGGGAGATTTTTAGTTAATCCTGCCTGCTTACAAGGCTCTTCCAACAACAACATAAGAGAATTATTTTTCAAATGGGAAAAACACAGGCACTGCCCTGTGAATTCAAGTGTAAATAGACCATTCCAACTCTTTCTGCCTGCCTGCCCCCCCCAAGTAAGAAAAAAGCTACTGAGCTTTGAAAGTTTCCTTTGATTTTTCACTTTGCTTTTTTCAGCGGGGCACATGAAAAAAGAAAAGAATCACGCAAGTATTTTCAGAGTACAAAGGTGGTATCTAGAATAACAATGGGCTAGTATATTAAAAAGAAAGAAAGGAAAAAAAAAAAAAAAAAATCCACTGGCATCGTCTCTCTCCACAAGTACATACCCAAATCATCTTTTTGAAGCTGATACTTCTGAAGAAAGCAATCAGTGCAGCAAGAACAACGCACTCCCCCCTCCTGAACAAGAGCACCGCCTAACTTCTCTACTGCCAAAATACCTCCCTGATCTCCCTTCATGCCAGCCCTAAGCTCTTCCAACAAATCAAGAACAGAAGAGCTCCTCCTGGACAACTTCAGAGTAGGAAAGTCAGCATAGGAAATATGGGGCAGGGGTGGGGAGGATGAAGAGAGGGGTAGGAAACATTTTCAGTTTTCATCAACCTGGCAGCAGAGGCCTAGGAATAAAAACCGTCTGTGATCCATCTTTTCAAGAAGGCTAATGCAAAGAGAACCTGTACAAAAAAAATGTCAGAAAGACAAATTAATAACCCTATTGATTTTCCATCACTGTGAAAGGACATCAATGTGAATGGAACAGACAAGCAGGAAGCTGCAATGAATAAAGCTAACCCAGCCCCGCATAGCTATGACAGGCAGCTGTTCAGAGAACTTTTTGCTATAATCATAACAAAGTTTCCCTTGTCAGCAGTGGCTTACACCAGCCAAAACAGACTCAACTTGCAGGCATAAACTTTGTCTGGAGGGCAGGAACTGGGGTAGTTTGGTTCTTTCTTATCCAGGCGAAGGGAACCAAGCGCTACCAAGTGGAAGGGACCCTTGGGGACTCTTCCCACCTGACTTCTCCCCCACATTTCTCTGGTCAAGGAACCACCAAGGACTTTAACGGTTTTGTTGTTGCTTTTACTGGCTGACAAATAATCCATGTTCAGTCAGATGAGCCCGGTGTTGCTGTGGGTAGAAGGGGAGACTGATCATCTCTGTTCTGCTGTGTAAGGGCCTACGTGTCCTGTGAAGCAAACTGAAGTTTTCTCTACTTAGCACTTCATGAACTTCACTTGGTGCATGGTCTTCATTGCAGCTTTGGAGGAGATCACCAAGCACTCATCACTAATTTTAGGTGAAGTGGAGCATGATTTGCAACTGCAAATACTCTCCAGAGGAACTGCAGTCCAGACCACACATCCAAGCAGTATGAAGACCTCATGAAGCTCAGTCCCAAGGTCTTCTTCTGCTACAAGCCCTTGGTCTGTAAATCAGGTGTAATCATAGCTACTTCAAATTCGTATCAGAGCTCCAGACACAAAAAATCCAACAAATCCTTATCACAGCCATCCTGAGTTGACATAGAGCTCCTCGTATTAATCTCAAAAAGGAGCTAATACTATTTTATTTCATTTATGACTTGCAGAATAAAAACTTGGGGATGCAAATGGGCGTAGATCACACAACAAAGCCATGAACTGAACCCACATCCCAGAGCTCCTTTCTAATTCTTTAGGCATTATGTTCTACTTTGCAGGAAGATGACATCCTTGGGAAATAGATATATTAGATAATACATTATTTACTGAACAACCAAGAATTAGTGACAGGGAGAAAAGAAAGTACATCAAGTTCTTCTCTAATGTACTTCAGATTTTGATTATTGTCATTTGCAGTTCAATTTAATATTCCTAAATATGAAGGTCTTGAAGGCACTATCCAGCTGTATCCAAGCATTTTGTAAGAATTAAGTTTCTAAGGGCCGCCCTGCAGTAGCCGCTCTAGAAGATGCCTGGCCAAAGCCTGCACAGTAATGCCAAACTCCAGTAAGGAAAAATGTTCAAAAGAGGCTAAACCCACCATTACCAATGGCATGAAATGAAGATGAAAGACCAGAAGAGTCTTTAGTGCATGAGCACAATTCACCTGCACAGAAGACTGGTATAAAACAATGCTTTGTACCCATAGGGTGTTTTTCATCCAGCTTATTTCTTTCCCACAGAGTTCAACTGTTAGTTGAACAAATTTGTTTAACAAAATTGGTATTAACCAATCAAGTCAGGAGACAGGCAACTATTTTTTCTGCATCTGACTTGCTCAGACCTTATCCTCAGTTCCAACCATCTCTACTACTTATGCTCTGGAAAAAAATATAGAAAGCAGGTATTACTGTGGGGAGAGATTTTCTAATGATACCGTTACTTTTTAATTAACAGATCTGCAGACAGTTTAAGGGTGCTTAGATGTTGCATATGCTCCAGGTGCGTAAGCAGTATTTTGCTTTCTACGACATTTGACATACAATCCAAATTTCCAGTATTACCAGAAGGAAAACTTCCAACTCCCCATCAGCATACGAGAACTTTTTACAGGAAAATGCCAAAGTCCTTTATTAATAAATAGGGATCAGTTTATGAACAGGGGATAGTAAACTGAGGCATAGCAAGGCAGATGTATTCTTCAACAACAAAACAGCGGAGATGGTAACAGACTGGAAGACTGAATTTCAGCCCTATTATCCATTTCCTGGATTACAATTATTTCTGTTTTACTGTAACCTAACCCTGTTCCATCCTAATTTGCTTCCCCTTTAGTTCTCTGTTACTCTTAGAAGGCAGCAGACAGATCTGCAAAAATACCTAACAAAACAATGCTCTCGTGCTGTGCAGATATGTAAATCAATTCATCGCTACGCAAACCCTACAGAATGGATCTGACTTCCCGTATCAAATACCTCTGTTAGTACTCTCCAGGACTCCCTGGAGACAACTGTTCTCACCTCTACCTGAGTTAGCCTGTCTCAAGAAGCACATCCCCAGCCCAAATCACTGACCTGGGAGGTCTCCTGTTCCTCTACACTGCATGTGATAAGGGTCATGCTGCCAACAAAAAAAATCAGGCACATGAAATGGGGGTGGTGATGTTAACACAGCTGAAGTTGGCAGTATGGGAGAGAAGAGCTGGGCTGGGACGCACAGGGAGCAGGCAGATTTTTTTTCCCCAAATCTTAAGGTGTGTGGGGGTGGGATTGTTAATGGTCCACTAAAAGAAAGATCTGTGATATCCAAGATTAACAAAGCAAGAGCTGCAGCACAGTCCTAAGAAACAGCAAAGCACAGCAATGCTACTGCCGTGCTTCCTTTAGCATGGGATTACCTTGAATACGGCAACACTTGATTTATTATTTCTAATGGGACAGAGAGGAGAGGCAAGACTGAACTGTTGAATGGGCACACAAGGCTACACTCGAATCAATAAATCAGTATTCTGGGGCAGTACCAGTCTGATAGCTTAGCTTTTATTAGGGCTATGACTTAAACCTGCTAAAACAAGTTTTAATGCAGTTTGAGCATGGAAGTTAACAGCCTGCGAGACAGGTGAGAGCAGTCAGTAAATTCACGGCAGGACACGGAAAGCTCTGTCTTGGAGAAGGGCAGCGGAGGTGGAACAGAAGCGCCATTCACAGCCTGTGAGCCCCAGCCGCGGGCAATGCTGGCAGGTCAGCGGCCCCCGGACAATGAGTAGGCACGAACCGCAGCTGGTGTTGGTGGGAGGGTCCCCATCTGGGAGGGTCCCCATCCCGTGTGCCGTGGTACGGGGGGTTTCAGCACAGCTATTTCTGAGCCGCCCTGAAATGAGCAGTTTGTGATTTGCCAGCAACAGCAAAGGCTGTAACACTGACCCCAAACTAACACCCCTCTAAGCCAGGGGTCTGCACCCTCTTTTGATTTGTGTATCTTTATAAACTTCTACTGGGAGTGTGTAAAGAGGTTGTAAGCTGACCCTGCACAACAGTGCACTCCTTCCCACCCGCCCAGCTCCCCCAGCACCTTGACTTCGATCAAAAAGTCCAGATAGTGAAACTGATGCCATCACGCACACCAACAGCAAACAAATTTGATTTGTCTGACAAATGTATGATTTCTGCAAGTTTTGCCAAGATTTTATGTAAGGACTCCTATTCCTGCCCCTGCCACAATGTGCATTGCAAAGAAATATGGAGAAATTTGAGATCTCTGCAGCAGGCAATTGCATACTGAAACTAAGTTATATTTTCTGAAAAAAATCCAAGCTGCACCAGATAAAATACCTTCTTCCTGACAAAAGCTTTGAAAACAGAAATAATACTCAAAATACATTTCTTATTTTTATTCTCTATTAACCACTATACGCAAATTAAATATTTATCATTTCTGAAAGTTAAAAACAATTTAATTTCTAATAGTTTGTAGTTAAAAAATACTGCTGTATTTGATAACAGCATCTGACAGAAATTAACTCCCATAAGATCAGCGATACAGCTTTAACTTATATAGCTCTGACGCATTTCAGAGTGTTAGAAGAGACTTCAGCTGGGGCAGTTAGGTTTCGTGTTTGTAGGTGCAGTTTTGTTTGTTTGGGTTTTAATATTTTCATAGGGGGATGTTTCTGTTGTTTTTAGGCCACTGCATGTCTGTTCAGGCGATATTATTCTTTTGCAAGTGCTATCAAAAAAGATACAAAGAACAAATCCCTGAACTGAAGAATAAATGCATACATGTATGAATACACCGCTTATTCTCAGTACTCACAGAATCTATCCCACAGACTCATTAGATAAAAATCACGTTTTCACTGAGATTCTAATTGAAATAGGCTTAAAAACAAAGCTTCCATATTTGAGCTATACAAAAATAAGGGATTAAGTTATTTAAATGTTAGCAAAGGTACAGAGAGTAATGTCAAGGTATCATACTGTGATTACTTTAAGAAATTTACTGGGGCAAGGGACTTATCTCCAGCAGGTCACTTTCCCTCTAATAGCATTCCACTGGTGCAGCAGCTGTCGCAGCGGCAGAACAGCCCATTAAGTTCTCAGCCAAAGCCCAGGCTCTCCCTGCAAAGTGCTCTGCCCTGTTTCATTCTGAACTTCACCTTGGCGGTTAAGTGCAGCTTTAGGAAAGTGTGTCCTCTGTACTTAGCACTGCTTCTTCCAGACCTCACCCAGATATTTGTGAAAGTAACAGCCTAAGACCTTAGCAACTCAATGCTCTACGCTGACTAGCTGAAATTCTTAACAAAAATGTTCGATAACCGTTGAAGAGTTCTTGCTCAGGAATAAAAGAGATGTGTTTCAGATACTATTGCCACACACCAACCATGCTCTAATGCTTGCACAGTTTCCCTATCGGCATGTTTTCCAGGGGACAGTGGAGGTTGCACAGTATTACACAGAGATGCAGATCGCTGTGCCTCACACTCAGGAATGCAACTGATGTAGTAAGGATTGGGAATCATCAATCTCATGAGTTTTACACAGCTCTGAGCAACTCAGTGTGTGTCCCCTTCTACATCTTTGGGCATCAGCTTTTACCAATAATATGTGTACTGTGAAGCCAAATTAGTTGGTGTTTGAAATGGGCAAAGGCTGTGAGCATTAGCAGAAAGTCCCTGAAGTCCATCTCTCCACGTGCTGCTTTGGTCGTTTGAAATTTCCAGTGCTGTGGGAAATGGGTGCCCATGCTACTCATCTACTCTTCAGAGAACTGGTGCCAGAGGGCCAGGCCCACACCCAAACTTTTCATCTCCTGGGTGAATTTGAATAATACACAGGTGGGAGGAAGTGGAGAAGCTTTGTAACTAGAGCAAAGCGAATACTTCCTCCATTAAGTACAGTATTTTCTGCATTACTAGGAGGAGAACATCGAGCAGAGCAAACAGAACATGATTTCCCAAGACAGCAAAGTTGTCAAAACTGCAGAATTTGTCTGAGCTGACATAAGCATATTTCATAAATTTCTCAAAATACCTTATTTAGCTTCGCTTCCCTTTGAAAGAGAAGGAAAGAATATACCTTTGATCAAAGCTATCCACCAGGAACACCACCTTTTAAAATGATAAATGCATCATTATTCAGACTACTGATAAGAGTTCGTTGGGAAAACAGTTCTCTGTACCTTGAGAAAAAAGTTAACAGAACAGGATTGTATTAGAGGACAAAAAATGCTGACACCAGCCTTGATGTACAGAAATCAGCATTCTGAGAAGCAGGACAACTGGACAGGGCCTGGCCAAATTAATTCAATGTCTTCTATCATGCAGGGACGGATGTATGTAAAGGACCCTGCAAGCACCTGCTTTTCCTTGTGGAAAACACCAGCACTTTTGGAACAACATCAGGACAACATTTTGTGGGAAACCAGTTATTGTTAAGCTTACCAATGCAATGTAAAACCTATACAGAGGTAAAAGTTCATTGCAGACTGACAAAATTTCTGGTGGGCTCTCTAGGGCAGAGCAGCAGTGTGCCTGAAAGCTCTTTTCATCAAACATCACTGTGGTGGTTTTACCGTGCTGGGCAGCTGAATGCCACAACTGCTCTCTCACTCCCCCTCCTCAGATGAGGAGGGGAAGAAGTAAAGGAAAGAACAACTCACGGGTTGAGATAAGGATAATTTAATTAAAGGGAAAAAAATATTATTAAGGAAATATTATTAATTAATTCAACGAAAGGGAAAAAAGGGAAAGGGGGAAAGGGAGGGGGAAGGGAATAACAAAACAAAACAAGTAAAGGCTATGTGGAAGTGCAGAGGAAAGAAATTATTCTCTACTTCCCACAAATGAGCGATGCCTGACCACGTCCTTGAAGCAGAGCCTCAATGCACGTAGCCGGTGTTTGCGAGGGGGACAGACGTTTTCACAATGAAAGCCCACCCCTCCCCTCTTCCTCCTTCTTTCACCTTTCATTGCTGAGTGTGACATCACATGGTATGGAATATCTCTTTGGTTGGTTTAGGTCAGCTGCCCTGGTGATGTTTCTTTCTCACTTTTTGCCCACCCCCTGGGAAGGTGAGAGAGAGTCCTGATGCTGTGCTAGCACTGCTCAGCAGCAGACACAACACTGGTGTGATAACACTGCTGTTCTAGCTACAAGTGCAGAGCACAGCACTGTATGGGCTGCTGCAGGGAAAGTTAACATCCCAGCCAGACCCAGTACAGTCACCAACTGCACAGAGAACACTGACTGTGCTGTACCAAGATCACCCTCCTGCTCGAAGGGCAGAAGGGCTGTGAAAGAGCCACTTACCTGGAACCTTTGTACCAACTCCAGTGACTGGCTGTCATTCTGGTCTGCTTCAAGGATGACGTCTGTCAGCTTATGTATGATCACATCCAAAGGGCCCTGGTCTTCAAGGGGTTTGGTGAGGTCAAGCTGAAGAAACCAGAGAGAAACCTTTTGTTAAAATGTGGAGGATCTGAGGCACTTGTCCCTGTCCAAGGCATTCCCATCACACAGGTGGCATTTACACGCTGCCTTTATTTCGGTATATTACCTAAATCCCTGAAAAATGACATTTCATTGGCTGCCAAAAAACTTTACTCAGATATTTACTTCTCAGCAGTACACATCTAACTTCATGAAAGAGTGGTGAAATTGTTGCCAAGCATCCTTCATCCAAAGGCCTACCTGTGCTGCTTCTCCACCCTGAGCAAGTATTTCCCACTTCAGCTCTCTTCCCCGTAGTTACACATACACACAAAAGGAATGAGCCAACAATAATTAGTGCCACTAATAAGAGGAACGCCTACCGTGCCCTTCACCCCTTGGGACTGCACTGAACAGCGCCCAGGGCAGTAACACAGGTAACAAATACGCAGCTCAGGATCGCTGCAGGCTCATCTGCTGCAGGGAGGAGCGCTGCACCCAGAGCACAGCAAATATGCTTTGGCAGATGGCTGGGTAGGGGAACGCAGATTTGGGATGGGCACGGCAGAAATTCAGCTCCAGACAGCAGGGAAGGGCCCAACAACGATGGCAATGTGTCACAGGGCTTGGTCCCCAGCACCAAGGCAGGGTTCAAGGAGCAGAGCAGCTCCCTGTGCTGGAAGAGGGTGGAGGTGGGGATCCCCTGAGAAATCTTAGACAGGGCTCCTGGACCTGACGGGATGCAGACAGGAGCACTACGAGAACTCTAACGTCACTGTGAAAGCTCTGACTCATCCCACCAGGCCATAAATCCAAACGGTAACAATTGCTGCTACACGAGCAAAAAGCCCTGCACCACGAGGACCACCCGGCTGCAGCACAGAGACCCGCAGAGGCCGGAGGATCTCTGCCCTTCGAGGTTTTCAGACCTGCCTGGACAAAGCCCTAAATAACTGAATCTGAATTTAAAGCTGAATCTGCTTTGATCGAGATGCCGTACTAAAGACCTCCTCAGGTCCCTACCAAACATCCCAATCCCAGGAAGCGACTTATCGGACCTGAACGTTCACAGTGTAAATAACCAAGCAGGCTCACGTTCTCGCACACACGCCCGGCAGCACGGAAGCGCCACAACATCAGCTGCTGCTCCTCCAGCAGTGCAGAGATGCGCTGCAGCAGCGGCCGCTCACGCTCGTCAACAGCAGAGTGGAACAGCTTCGAAATGGAAGACGGACGCGCTGCCTAAACTGCGGAAGGCGCCTGCTCCTGCAGGCACGGGCACGCTCCTTCCCGCAGCTGCCTCTGCTCCTGGCACCGCGGGGGGTGCCCGGCAGGGAGAGGAACGGCCGCGAGAGGCTGTGGGGGCTCTGTTCCGGGAGATGCCCCATCCTCACCGTCTCATTAGCTTGGGTTTTGCCCTATATAATTTCCCGCCGGGTAGAAATGGCTCTGCTTTGAATTAAGAGTGCCTTCAGGAAGGTAACAGTAAGACGGGATGGCTGGAGCTCGAGCACCAACAAAACTAAAGCAGCAGAAATTTCGCAGCCTTACGTCAGCTGCTGGTCTCACTGACCCGTGTAGCTGAATTGGTTTGCTTGTTCAGGCACTCCAGGCTTACGCGAGCAAAGTAACTGGAGACAAACTGTGCCACAAGCGTCCTTCCCCGCAGAGAGCACCTCTGCTTGCACATTACGCTCCTGCTAATGGTCACAGGTTGAGGCTCTACTGCTGTCTTTGAAGTACTCATGCAGGTCCTAATGAGACTGGAAAACGTATTGCACATCTTCTGAGGAGACTCGGAGGCACCGTTTACAGGCAGGCAGCAGCCCCCCTGTATGGGAAGGTGATGTAAAAGCAAAGACAAACAAGACGGACCTGATGAGATGCTCAGGGGTACGGCAAGGCAGTCCCCAGGAGGCCTGGCTGTGCTAGCACATTTTGGCTCCCGTGAGCAGTGCAGACATCAGTGTCTGCAGAATCAAGGCAAAATGATGTGAGCTGTAGTTTGGCTAAGGACATGGAAGAACACCATCTACTTCTGCATCCAAGTTAATATCTTTAGAAGAAATCTCAGATGATCACACAGCTTTTCCTGATTTTTTTTCATCTGTCCATCCCATCTGGAAGGGGACTCCAAAACAAAGGGTCCATTCAACAGTCGGAAGGTTCCCAGTTTCCAAAGTATAAAAATGTGAATTAATTATTTTTTTCAGGGCTTCCACTTTGAAAACCGGGGAGAAGCAAGTAAGTATCTGAGATCAGTTACCCCACCACGTTCTTACTGCGGTTGCAGCTCAACCTGCACAGAAGCAGCCAGAACCCAAGCAAACAGTCCTCCCTTTCAGCCCTGACCCAAGGATAGAAGAAGCCTTCAAGGCACGTGCAGGTGTTTTCAGCAGAGCGTTTTCCAGAAACGTAAGACATCTGGGCAGGATAACTTCCTCACCACACTCGTGTCAGCTAAAACCAACAGGCGTACGCTGAGCACGTAAACAGAATGCACCTACCAGGATTTGCACAGGCAAATCAGAAGGTGTCAAGAAGGGCCCCTGTAACAGTGCTCGGCTTCCTCCCTCGCAAACAAAGCGATCCTGGACGTGGCAGCACGCTCGGGCAGCTGCTCCCTGGGCGGCTCAGTGATCGCTGCAAGTGGCTCAGCGAGGGCAGCAGGTCCATTTCGGCCACACAAACCTTCAAAATGTGATCTGAGATTTTGTGGAGTGGAGGATCAACCCGCTCGCAAGAATAAGTTCTCTGTGTTCCGGGCCACGCTGTGGAAAGCAAATATTTCTGAGCTGTGTGGAATTTGGAAGTGTTCCACCTTCCTTTTATATACCAAGGAAAAAGAGTTGGAGGGAAAAAAAAAGGTTTGAAGGGGAGAAAAAGGAGCCTTTTCAAGTGGAGCATCAGACCCAATCACAAGTCAGTGAAAGTACAGTGCAAAATTTCTGATGGCCCTCTGCTGAGACAAACACTGATTCATTGTTTGTCATCAGCTGGAATTTGAGCCCTCCTACTTCCCTTCTCTTTCAGCATCTCTCTCTCCAAATGATCTCTGCATTTGACATGATCACCCCAAGGTTTGTTTTTGAACAGAACTACCGCCATAGCAACAGAAGGGAGAGAGAAGATTCATCAGCACTAGCTTGAAAAAACAGAAACCATAGCCATGGCGTGCTTGCTTCTGCAAAGTCGGCCACGGTCTTTTTTTCCTATTCTGCTTTCAGGAGAAAAAAAAAAAAAAAAAAAAAAAAAAAAAGGCCAGCTGGGTACTGGTTTCATGTCATTGCTACTTACCACCAAAACCCAGCAGAGCTCAGGTGAATGACGTGGAAGACAGCGTCAAAGCTGTGCACAATGTGTAGAAAACACCAGATATGAGGCATGTGCCTTCCCAAGTTTTACAAATCCCTATATGGAAGAAAGCAACCCCTAGATAAATGTTCTCATCACTACACTGCTCACCTTCCCGTAGGAAGGCTGGCTGGGAGTTAAAAAATACGCCATGCTTAGAAACCTCTCAGCCCCCCCAGAGCATCCACCAGGGAGCAAGCTGTGTGTGTGCATGGCCCCATCGCTGCCCTCCTCTTCCCTCTCCTCCTTCAGCTGTCCTCCAAGCACACAGCCAACACATTATCCAAAATCGTTATACACGAGGGCAAAAGAAGTTTGTTTCCATTAAGCCTAATTTGTTTAAAGTCTTGGGGTTGTTTTTGTCCGGAACACTGGCCATCCATCCACATCGTGGGCGCCTGGCCGCGTGCCACCGCTCCCCCGCGGTCCCACCCCGCACGCAGGCGGCTCTGGGAGCAGAGCTCAGAAATAAAGCCAGGGCCAAGGGAGGAGATCTGGAATTGTTCACCTGGGGAAAAACAAACAAACAAACAAACAACGCTGCACATGCTGGATTTAGAAAAAAAATCATTTATCCAAATGACTAAATTTTTTTTTTAATTTTATCAACGTTCCCATCCATGCTATAATCAACTGCACCTCAGAACCTGGCTCAGCAGGATTGCTTTTTTTCTTCAAAGCTCTTTTGCGGAAATAATTTTTGCATTACCATTCACATGAAATGAGGCCTTAATGCCAACCTGTTCTGCTCTCCGAACTGAAGACGAGATCTGCTCCCTGCTACATCCCTGAGGAACGTACAACACATTTCTCCCTTTCATTTATCCTCATTTTTCTCTTAATTTATTTCCATTAAAAAATAAAAGAAACCTCATTTTCTTCAAGCATTTTGCTCCCAGTCTGCAAACAGCTAACGACCGCTCGCTGTTCTGGCTTTGTTTCGTTTTTTATTTGATCTGCTGCTTACAATACGAGCGCGTGCACCTCTGCAAGCAGCCCGCCTTGCTGCAGAGACAGTCATGAAACTTTCACCCAAAGGGGTGAATGAAGATACGGAGAAACCATCGGAGGTGATAGCTTTATTCTGAGCCCTCTCACTGGACAGACGTAAGACCAACATTACCTCGAGTGCTATAAAGTTTAATTAAATGCCACGCAAGGGGAAATTCTGTCCAATTTCCCCTCCCTTCTGGTAGAAAGCCATCGATGCTCTGCAACACTTCCACAAACCGGAGCCCCAAAGTCTCTGTGCGGCAGTTCCGCCGTTTCCTGGCACTGAATCCTGCTCCCCAGGAACCGGAGGCGCAGCACCAGCCTGACTCGACCCCTCTGCTCCCTGACCCCCGAGGCTGAATACGGCATTCTCTCCACACATCTGTTGTGTCCTGTTAGTCGGGTATTCCGTTATGGCTGCACTGACCCCAAAACGCGTGGGGTTTAGTTCAATCGTAATTTGCTGCCTTAAACTCCACTGAATGTAGACCTTCAGGTTATAGCCATCACCTTTCCCTGCTGAGGTTATTTTCTGCCCTGTATCTTATCACAAATTTGCACCGAAACGCTTGTAAAACAGAGCCCCTTCTCTCCCAGCCGCAGCCCCGGTGCTTAGCTCCGCTGTGCATCAGCGCTGCGCGAGTCACGCTGAAAAACAGGCACGGGCTCTGGGTTAGAAAGCCGGGTCTTCAAGAAGCTGAAGACTGACAGCTGATGTATTGGGGTACGCTGCTCTCTGCCCTGAACGCTCAGAGATGAAAGGCTCCAAAAATATCTTAAGCATTCTGGAGAGGGAAGGGAAGAAGCAAAAATCAATAGTGCAAGTTCACTGCTTTGCGATGTAGAAAGTGAAGGAAACAGAAATACACGGGGAAGTCTGGTTACAGGAGGGAACGTGCTCGTGTTTGAACGGAAATGGGGCAGAAAGCAGGAAAATGGCTGTGTGTGTCTACTGCTACCCCTGCACGCGAGACCTTCAGACACAGCTCGGAGCAATAGCAGCTTGGAAGCCTGCTTGCTCTTGGGGAAGCTCTCAGGACCAAAGCAATTCATTCCCCCCTGCTGAGCCAAAGCCTGCAGGAGCTGCCCCATCCCGTCCCTCCACCAGGCATCCCCACAGAGCCCAGTGCCAGGCCCACGCAGGTACAGAGCAAACACCACTTCAAGGCAGAGCCCATGGGAGGTGGCAAAGCACATCCCCAGACACGGGGCGGAAAGACACTTATCTGGTGGATGAAGAGCAGGTAGCGTCACTGATACACAGCCCTTCCACATCTCCTCAAATATTTACATATTCAATCTAAATAAGTATTAAAACTTTTAAATATTTAAGACTCGCTCCCGGTCTCTCCAGCCAAGCAAGGCAACGACCTCAGCTGTCCTCGCACACAGCCGGTCGGCTGCTCAGCACCGCTGCTGGGGCCAGAGCACGCAGAGCAAACAGCCCTCGTGGCAGAAACGCCAGTCCTGCCCCACTGCAGAGGGCAGACGTGACCCCTTCCCCAGCCATCCGTCCCGGTGCAGAGTCAGCCCGAACGCTCAGCAATCTGAGCAAGGAAATCCGCTGGGGAGAGGAGACTTCCCCCGGCCCTCCCGCTCTCCCCTCAGCCCAGCGAGCACCACGGCGTCGATAACCAGGGCAGGGAGGAACTCTCTCCCAGGCAGGAAGGAAACGCAGCTTCAAAGCATCGCACCTTTCTGCTCGTCTTCTCCGAATCGAGGAAATTCAAGAGCTGCCGAGGAGCTCACCCTCTGCCCCTGCACAAGTTCTCCGCGTCCTGCCTTCTGCGGCCCTGCCCCGCTCAGAGAGCCACCAAAGGGAAGGGAAAGCGGGTCCCGCGCTGGGACGCGCCGTTCGTATTCCCAGACGCCAGCTACATCCCCAGGAACCAGGCTCGCCTGGAGGTGAGGAGCAGCACAGCATAAACTACGAAGCCCCGCTGGGCTCCCATTTCCTCAGATACCGAGATGTTAACTCAGGAGGAGCAGATTCTGGGTTTAACAGATGGTTTCTTTGCATTTTCTGTCACCGATGGCAGAGCCGATTCCTCTGCACTCTGTTGGCAGAAGCTGCCAGAGGATACGTGCAAGCTTTGCACGCTTGCAGGAGTTACACGCTGCCACTGCCCTGGGAGCGGCGATGTCCGAAAGGTCTGGGAAGGGAGAAGCTGCATCCAGACAAATGAGGCAAAAGAAATCCTAGAGGCTTGGGGTTTTTGATTTTATACTGTGTGTACTGACATACATGGCCATCATTTGTGGATCAGTTTGCTAACCTCCATGTAAAAGAACAGCACTCGTACACCCGAGGCTTGTTCCTGGAGCAACAGAGAGCACCTGGCTCCTCCTCAGCCTGCAGAGCACGGGGAGAGGTGCCCCCTTCTCCCACCACCGAGCATCACCCTCCTAGGAGCACCTTCACCCCCTAACAGAGACCCACATCCAGGCTACGGACAAAGCTCTTCTAGTACAGATTTCCTTTCCAGAAAAAAAGTGGGGTTTTTATTTATTTATTTTTTTAATCCAAGAATAGAACTTTCTAACTACATTGTTTTTGATTTAAAAAAAAATCTAGGAAGGAAAATACATCTCTGCTTGTTTTATCTCCTGCTTATGTGCACAATATTTTGGCACTGGCAGCAAGTCCTTTCCAGAAGTTGCGAAGATGCAGGAACAGCCGTGCCTGAGCACAGAACTCAGCTGCGAGCTCTCACCCCGTTCAGGCGGGACTGCAGGGAGCAGACTGGGGTAGGCAAGTGGTTAAGCAGCTCAGCCTCGTCCACGGACGGTCTGAAAGGCAACTGCTGATTTTCAGTACTGCAGGAAGAATAATCAATGTTACTCAAATCCAAAAAAGCCTCTTGCCAAGGGTTTCTGCTGAGGTCACAAATGCTCTTGTGGATTAGGAAGGGCAGCAGAACAAATCCAGAGATTAGCAGAGGAAAAAAGTTGAACAGAAAATGTGTGACACGGGAGGATTAGCGCTCCAAAGGAGGAAAGCGAGCGACAGAAAAACAAGATCCTGAGCAGAAATGGCAGTAGGCGGAACCTGCTGCTGAGACAGCCTTGCTTTATTTTCTGTACCTGTCAGAAAAATGTTGCTCACATCCATCCGATTAAAAGACTAAGTAATCCCAGAAAAGGAAGGTATGGGAAAATTACAAAGTGGCACAGAAAATTTCTGGTTCACTTCTCGAACTTAAAGCTTCTGAATTGGCAAGTCAGATCCAGAAAGACCAGGAAGAATTTTAATGTTTCCTGGAGTGAACTGGGTCAGCTCTAGCCCCGTTACTGACCTGACAGCTCTATTAATCAATCACGGGGGAGAGCAGGCGCTAACGGAGGAACGGAAGGGAGAAGCCATCCACGGCGAGCGCTCGAAGCAATCCAGAAGCCAGGAATACCGCAGCCCTCCAGGCAGCGCAGCCGGAGTAAGCACAGGGATGGGAAAGGGGTGCACTTCTCTGAAGCTTTCGGAGCTTAATTATAGCACCGCATAAACATTCAGAACATCTGGACTGGACATCACTGCAAATATTTATTTATTTTTAGTAACTACTGGATACAGAGATAGTTAAGATGAAGGAAAAGCGTACTTCTGAGTGCTGCTCTTGGACCCACGTAAACATGCGCTGCATAACTCCCCTCCCGTTGGCAGGGGGATCAGCAAGCAGGAAAGCTCATCTGGACAGGAATGTACACCAGTGAGCCTGGCTGCCATCCTGCATCCTAAGGGCTCAGATCTGGGCTCACAGCACACGGCTCAGGCTCAGCTTCAGGACGATTTGTCTCCAGGACCTGCCAAGCAGCAGCAGGAGGTGCTCTGGGTGTGACACCACACTTCCCAGGGAGCTCTGGTGTCCCTGCTGCAACTCTCCATCAAGCAAAGCTTGCAGGTTGAGGGCCGGGGGCACAGCCAGGCCTCTGTCAGCCTCTTCTGTTCACAACTGGCACAGAAGATCTGTTTTTTTAGGTTTCTCTGCCATTCTAAAGAGGCTCCGGATGACACAGAGCTGTAGGCAAACACAGGTAGCATCCAGGACACAACTGATCTAATCTGCTCATCATTTTCCTAAATTTGTGCGCTCTTCATTGTGTTGGGTTTAAATACCTTGAAATATCAAAATACCAAATCTCCTTGAAACATGAGTGATATAAAGTCCGCCCTGTGCTGCGGAGGTTTGACAACCCCACAGCATTAGTTAGACACAGCCAGATATTAACGAGAAACAAAACAAGAGGAACTGCATCGTTAGGGGGATTTGCTCCTGAGACTCAGGAGAACAACCGCTGGCACTGACGGGATGCTCCAGCTACTCCTGAGCAGGGATTGCTAACGAAACCGGTAACAGAACTGCTAGATCGAGCTGGGTCAGCATACACTACAGGATAAAGTGGTGGATAGCCAAGATTGGTTTTTTTTTTTTTGGTCTCAGGATGATGAACAGATAAATTAAGGGAAATAATTAGCAAAGACAGCTGAGCTGTGAAAAGCTCAAGGATTTGAATGTAAAGGAAGCTTGGCATTTCATACAGACATATTAAATAGTGAAATGCATTTTGGAATTACATTACAAAAGAAGAAAATATGGGATCTCTGTGCAGCAAGTGAAAGTTTAATATTAAAGACAATATAAGAACACATAGGAATGGCCCTGCGTTTGGCCTCAGTTTTCAGCCAGAATAAGGATACTGACTGTAGGAGCACAGCAAGGTGGAAAAATAAAAAAATAATTTAAATAAAATGCGTACAGAGATATCAGTGGGTACCAGCTGTCAAAACTAGAAATCATGGACTGAGATTCACTTCATCCAATTTCAGAGTCAGCAACTGCATTTTAAGTACAGGCTTTTCAATGTAGTCAGCAAAGAGGAAGACATAACTACCTTGATGTTCTAAATTCTTCCAGCCTGCTTTAGATTCCTGTTCTAGGATATGAGGAAGTGCACTGAAGTATGCCTGACCAGAGGGAGCCTGGCTGAGGGGTCTCAGGTGGCTCTGAAGAACTTAACACACTGGGGTTAGGGGAAGCCTAACCTCTCCCCCCAACTGGGTACTTACTACTAATAATTAAAAACAAAATCCAATTAACCGAAGCATGGCATATGAAGTCACAGGATGGAGATACAAGGGTTCCACATAACCATACCCATTATGGAGCACTTCTCAAATACCAAAAAATAGCCACCTTATTTGGGAAAGAGTAGGAGGGGGAAAAATCACAGCTCTGGACCACGCAGCTGGCCTAGCATTGTACCAGCACTTCAACACCTTTGAAGGTGGTAAATAATCAGATCCCCAGAGGTAAATAAATAAAAACATGGTGAAACATGGCAGGGATCTACAAAAGATGGATCAAGACACTCGCTGTAGGACAACTGACTCTCTAGACACAGGAAATGCAAAGCTATTCTCAGACCTCAGCAAAGCACGCAGTCAGGTAAAGCAGAGAACAGCAAGGACTGACGACAGGAAGGGGAGCTAAATGAAAGAGAAGATGTCCATGGCTTGCGTGCAGAACGCAGCCCTGGCAAACCAGAGTGTGTATGCTAGTGACATTCCTCAGGCACTACTCTTGTGACTGTTTTATTTACTATTTTCATCAGTGTCCTAGGACAATAATTAATTACTGATAGTCCTTCATTACACAGAAGCGTGACTGACCACCACCACCCAGAGAGAAGTATCACGCAGAAGGGAGAAGCAGAAATGGGACAGTGTGACTAAATACAAAATGAAGGGCTGCACAAAGGTGGGCTAACAATGAAAAAAATCTGCCCTATTCTCAGGGCAGGATGCAAGCACGGTAGCTGAAATAGGACTGGCACAGACAAGCCCAACTACACCAGGATCAGAAATGTTTTATTAGATGAGGTTTGCAAGAGTCCAGTTAAAATATAAAGCTCTACCAGACTCCAAATGGAGCAAATGTGCACAGATTAGGTTATTCATATCTGGAAATATAAACTGAAAATGAAACTAAATGCTTATTCAGCCAAATTCAGCCGAACTTTGACTTATATATATAA
This sequence comes from Nettapus auritus, assembly GCA_011076525.1. NCBI lineage: Eukaryota > Metazoa > Chordata > Aves > Anseriformes > Anatidae > Nettapus > Nettapus auritus. The sequence continues at coordinate 15,921,427 of CM021769.1, read as the reverse complement.
TATTATGAGTGTGTGTGTGTGTATATATATATATATATAGCTACCTCTGTGTGGGGGAGTGCTCATCTCAAGAGCCTAGAAAATCCCTTTTACACTTTTTTCCCCACAGTCGTGGTCCTTAAGAACTATGAATAAGAGCACTTGGGCTAATACAGATTCTTAGAGTGTTACTCCCTTTCTGGTAAGAAAAGGCTTACCACAATAATTAAACCTGCTGATGCACTTCAGTGCTGATATATTTTATGCTATAAATTTATGTTCCGGGTATGCAGTACAAAGATCCGCTACAGGAACCTGAATAGTCCAGGAGCTCCCTAAATACTCGTTTAGGTTCAAAAAAAAGTAGGAGACACAGCAGTGGAAAAGCCTTATATTTCAAATTATTCACTCAACCTCGTATTTCACTTCCATTATAAATGGCGTTCTAAATGAGTAGCACACAGGCAAGATGGGGGGGAAAAAAAAAAAAAAAAAAAAAGACCATCAGAAGGAGAAGCAGGCAAAGAGGCACTGTCATCTAGCTTTAAAAAAAAAAGTCTGGCACACTCCATAATTCTGGGCTCTTTCCACACCCACCTGACTGAAGAGTCTTCCTCACCAGATGGAGAAGGAAGCTGTGGTTCCTTCTTCGGCACCTCACCAGACTTGTACAAGGATACTGCAGGTATTTTTCCCCATTATGATGGCTGCACTGACTTAAAGATAAAACTGTGATGTGAAATTAGGTCAGAACTTTACTTTAATTAGTTAATAATAGTTTTGAGTGCCATCTCCCAGTTCTACGATCTGATTGTTGGGGCTTTAGAATGACATTTCCCATCTCACACTATTAATTTTCTTTTCCCTTTCACTGTTTGAAAGGCTCAAATGAACAGGAAAATGACTTCCTATTCAGGCAAGACAGTGAATGCAGCAGTAATTAAACAGGCTAGAAAAAGAACAGCTGAAATTGTAGTTATCTTCATTCAACTGTTTTTACAGGAATCTCAGGAGTTCCTGTCACAGCAACAGGTAAAACATCCTGTTGAATGGAAAATGGGATCTATAAATTCTTGGTACACCTTCAGCAGACACCAAATCATTCAGCATTCATACTAATTTTTAACATGCAAAGACAGGAAGAGAAGAAAATAGCCAAAAATACAAGAACAGAGCTAAAGCGTAAAAAGCCTGTGTAGACTTCATATCCTTTTTTCCCCACCTCCTGCTTTGCCATGTTGCCTATGAAACCTTTGCATAAAAGTCACTTCTAAAACAGCCAAAATACCAGGTTTATGGTGACAACCATGACCACCTTGTGCCATCCCCTCACCTCCCATAACCTGCCATCCCTTGCCTCACAGTACATTCTGCGGAGTAGGGATGCTTTCTCCCCTTGACGTATGTTTGTAAAGTGCCCACCAAAGTGGGCTATCAGTCTGTGACAAAGGCTTTGAAACAATGGGGTTACACACTCACAAATTCTCCTGCCATTACCCCCGGAGAACTACTTGACTCCTTCTACTGGCTCAGCCACATACAGACAGTCATTAGTCATGACAGCGCTGAGCTCCAGATGCACCAAGTATTTGTGCCATGCAGGCAACATAACCGAGCCAAGATTCATCCATACATATTAACTCCTGGCTAAACTCAAGTCTCACATGTGCTTTCGTGCTTGCTTCTGGCACAAGCACACCTGCAACTTCCAGGACAAATTTAAGTTTCCAAGCAAATAAACACTTTCCTTATTAAAATCAAAAGATGTGAACGAGCTTCCCATTTTAATTTATGGCAGGATTCACATACGACTATGCTTCATAAAACTTCTGGGAGAATTTCCATTTAATGAGGATTTTAATGGACCATGCTGGGGTAAGGTGAAGCATACTTCACCCCCTTTGCACTCCCTGATTTATCATACCTGTTCAATTCACTAGCACGGAAAAGCTGACATAACAACCTCAGATGCCTGGCAAAAAAAGAGTTCCCACAGACAAAGTTTACCCTGAGCATCACAGCCATGAAAAAGCTCGCTGCTTCCCAGCAGGAGCCGGGAAGGCAGTTCGGAGGGGCTCCTTCCCCCGAGCCCCGCTGGCAGCGCAGAGCACGCACGCTCCCTCAGTGATTTTTCCAAGAGGCCAGCTGCACAGAGCTGTCCAACTCCTGATGCTCCTGTCACCACAGAGGGATTAATTTTGAGCTTCCCGATCGCTACTCCCCTCTCCACTGATTTGCATCTCCACAAGTACCCTTTATTTCGCTCCATCCCTCCGTGGCAGATAAGGATTACTGCTCTGTGGCGTCTCGGTGCTCTACCAGTTCACATTGCTGCGGTTCCCGTCCCACAGCCCTCAACGCCATCCCTCTCAGCTGGTTAGGCAGGAAACACCGAGGTGTGCGACCCAGCTGGCCCCGTCACAGATAATGTTATCACAGCTCCAATTGTTCCTGTCTACATCTGCTGGTGGGAGGAAATAATCTACTTGTCTGAGCTGGAACAGGACAGGGGATGTTGGAGAACTATGAATCAGGAATCTGCTTGTGTCAGGAAACTTCGGCCATATGTTGCATTAATAAAGGATTTTTTTTCTGTGGCTGTGCTAATAAATAGCAAGTTACCATCATTTCTCCCTATTTCTTCCTCTTTGCATGGTAGCAAAAAGCAGGATGGGGGAGAGGTGGGGTGGAGGAAGGCTGAGCCCTACGTGGAAAACCAGAGGTGAGCCTTCCCTGTGCCTCTCAGTCTCCTCGCACACAACCACAGCCATAAGCAGAGCGCAACGCGTACAAGGCCTCTGCTGCAGTGACAATAACGCTGCCTCAAAACAGGAAGCGCTGCAGGATCCACACACATGTGCTGAATCGCTGAACCCCAAGCCAAGCCCTCAGAAAAGCAAACAAAAACAATGGAGGCGCTCTCCAGGCCAGCTTCCTATTGACCTACAGGAGGACACGCTGTGGTTGCAGGCACTGCGAGATCCCTTCAGTGCCAAGCTTCGGGCAGCTTTGCTCTGCACAGCAGTGTTTCAACAGAAAATACAGGTTTTAATCACTTGAATTGCAACATTTTAACTAAAGTATAATGAAACACGCTCCAAAGCATCATACTCACCTCAAAAAGTCATGTTTTGTGCCCTATTATTACCATCATTGCCCGTTAGCTTTAGCAAGCTGGCTTCCTTTAAGCTACAGTACCCACGCTAGTACGTTCTAGAAGTTCACCATTCGTAAAACCATTTAAGCCCTTCCCCATTTTCCCCCACCTTGCAACTCTACTATTCACCTGTTTTACTTCATGTCCAATGACTGGATCAGGACATGAGAGACAGGCTTAGGCAGCCACACGAGCCATGTGCCTGACAAGAAGGTGCAGCTGACACACTCTGATCAGGCCTCTCCACGACGTCCGAGGCCCCAGACCAGCGGGTGCGAGATCCCACAGATGATGGCAGCAGTATGCCCAGGACTGCTTGTGTACGCCGCTTTCACAGCGGGCCAGGAGCACAGGCCGTGAGTACAGCCCAACAGCACGGCGACAACCCAAGCTAAGGCAGTCTCCTGCCCTTGACTCGAAATGCAGACGTATCTCCACAGTGGTTATTTGCCAACTGCCATACCCAAGTGGCCTACACAGCATCCTCTTTCACTTATCAATAACTTTGTTGTTCTCCTCTAAGAGAAGCAAGCCATGGGACTACTAACCTATTCTGAAGTATGTAACTTTGCCTTTTTTTTTTTTTTCTTCCAGTCACCACACTGACTGGCTTCACAAGGATGCTGAAGGCATGGAGCTGCTCCCCTATGACCAAGCTCCCCCCAGTTAAGTGCAGCTACTTAGGCAGACAGTGGGAACCAACTTCTGAAAAAGCAGCCTGCTTAGGACTGGTTGGAGTGGGGTTGGCTGGGAGGGAGCTAATTTTCTTCACAGCAGCCCGCATGGCACTGCTTTAGATAGGTGACCAAAGCTGTGTGGGTAACACTGATGTCTCTGCTGCTGCTGAGCCGTGCACACACGGCGTTGAGGCCTTCTGACTGCGCAGCCCCACAGTGAGCAGGTCAGGGCTGAGAGGGACACGGTGGGGAAGGCTGACCCAAACTGAGCAAAGGGACGCTCCGTGCCATGTAACACCACGCTCAGCAGTATAGCTGGGCGAGCTTTTCCAAAACAGCCGTTGCTCAGGCATGGGCTGGGCCTCGGCCTGCTGGTGGTACATGATTGGTTTTGCATCTTTTTTCTCCTCTCATTAAACTGTCTTTATCTCAGCGTGCCTTGAATTGTCTTTAACCTCAGCTTTTTTCTTCACTTTTGCCCTTTTGATTCTCCCCGCTTTCCTGCTCACAGGGAGCAAGCAAGAGCCTGGGAGGGGGCTTAGTTGTCAGCTGTGGTCACCCCACCACAGGAGTGTACAGAATATCTGCCAAATTTGAGCTAAAGCCACTGCTAAGACACTGATTTAAAATCTGCTACAGGGTTAAAGTTAGAAGAGAAAAACATGTTTTAAAACATGTGGCTTGTAGAGGCCAGTTATTCCTATCGTTTTGGTAACATCAAAGCTCTTTCTGAAAGTCCCCTTCCCATCTCTACACAGCCATAAGCAGACACTCTTCTGAGCTGGAAAGACATGGCAACTGCAAACTTACAGCCACATTTTGCACATTTATGGCAATGTGACATTTTCAGTTGTGATTTAAAAAGGAAACTCATTTCAATATCGATGGATCTCAAGTATTCACATTCCATTTCTTCCCCATTACATCTTTTTCTCCAGTTATTTCAGCTGTTCAAAGGTTTTCACATCCTTCCAGTAATACTTAAATACACTGACCGCAAGTGCCCTCTCAAATACAGGCACAAAACCAATTTCCCTAATTTATGGCTATGAAGATGGCCAAGAGGCATTCCCATTTTCCTAGGAAAATGAGCTGGATATCTGATAATCATCCCTTAGCTAGGCCATGGCGTTACTTATATACTGCTACTACTGATCAGGGCCTGGCTGAAGAGAACACAGGGGCGCATGTGCCTTAAGTGTGACCCACTCTTGAAAACCCTTAGCCCACACAGCTCTCACAGGCTCTTTAAGGAAGGAGGTGACAAGCATGCCTGTGGCATGGCACGCCTCTGGCAGGCAGGGCAACCCTGTGAAGTGAGTTGCTGTTCAGACCAGTGGCAGTGACCACAGCTAACATGTCATTTGCATCTTCAGTGGAAGCAAACTCTGCAGACGTGGGTTAAAGGTGAACAAAGAAAAAACAGTTTGATTTTAATTGTGCGTGTGTGCTCTGACACAAACATTGAAATATGTTTGGCTGAGATGCTTACTCTTACTCTTGTATTTCTAAGTGAAATTCGAGTGCAACTATTTGCTCAAGGTCTGTAAAATTTCTCTCAATAGTGATACTTTAGCTAAAAACAAAAATCATCTCAGGAATTTGTATGAAAGCCTAGACATTCTCCTCATAATTGCTGTAAAACCTCAAACACCGGGAAGGAAAACAGCCCTAAGCATATCGTTTTCAGGTTACTAACCAGTACATTGGGTTGTCTCTCTTTAATAAGCCCACTTCTCCAATAACTGATCAATAGCAGGGAGGCAGGAGATGGGGAAGGCTCAAAATAGAAGTGTTCTTCAAACACCACTAGATCCAAAATAAAGCTCAACAATACTGACCAAGCAGAGATATGGAAGAGCTGGCCAGGCTCCAGAACACAATAACCATTTGTCTTCTTTGCCAGCGGCAAGCAGCAGCTGGGGATGCCACTCTGGGGGGTAAAATAGCACCACACTACAGCTGGAGGATTACTCCCAGGAGCAACGCGATACATAAGAATAAAAGATGACAATCTCTCTAGATGAATGCCCTCTAAGAACCTTTTCAGAGAGGGCCAAGTGTTCTTTATGAGAAGCAGGAAAATAAAGGATGAAAACACTACCAGCAGTTTCCCTAAATTCACTCAAGAGTGCAAAAGGCTTCACCTGTATCAGCCCAAAGTCCTACAGAGAAGCCCTGGAGGGCAAATCCCAAACAAGGGAGATGTCCAAATGCTAGTTTGTGCAGAGTATTTTCCCAAGATTGAATGGGCACCCTTTGAAACACTTCTCAGAGTTTGCTGGATGATTTCACATACACCATTGAAAACTTGTAAGTGACAAAAAATGCCCATTTTACAACATAGCAGGAAAGAAAGCAAAAACTCAGTAAGTGCTTTTTATTATTTGGTTCTAATATCTGCTCTAAAACTAATTTTATTGTAACACCTGTAAACCTGCTCTGCAGCAAGATCAACCCTTTTGGGAAAGGTATTTGTAGTATAAGATTGGATTCAAACAGAGAACCCCGCTCAACGCTGACGCTGCAAGACACCAATGCTCCATCAAGCTACGAGAGTTGCATTTTCTACCACTGTTCACTCGTCAGGTGACTGTTTCAGTAAGAATATACTCAGTGAAAGCAGAAGTGTATGTGCCTTAAAAATACATTTGTGGTAACGTAATCAAACTTGCAAGGACCAGCAATACAGGAAGCTTTCTGCTGTGGAGTGTGGAAGCTGAACTGGAAAAAACTTTGCGAAGTGCAACCAGGAGGAAAGAGATGAAAGGGAGAAAAAACTTCTATCATGACATCAAGCTTATATAAAGTAAATTATAGCCCCTTAAGCACCACTAAGTCAATACAAGATATCCCTGCTAACGACATGGAATGGAAACTATTTGTCTTCTGCACCTTTCAGTGCTGCCAGGAAAAAGATCACAACAATGCTGAAAGGCACATGGTGACCAGCAACAAAAATCAGGCTAAATTTCCGTAAGAAAAAAAATAAACCTAGCCTAGATACCCAAGGACATGCACAGATTCAAGTTCCCAGGTCACAACTAAGTTTACTTAGGTACATAGGTCTCCTGGATGGTTAGTTTGAAGCTGTTAGCTTACAACAGTACAATCAAATTACCGTGAGATAAAGCCTGTGGATTTACAGCTCATGAACCATATTGAAGCCAGCCAGCTGTGCAGTAACCCTATGTCACCCGTGGTCAGCTTGTGGTATGGCAAAATAGCAGTGTCTAAAAGGTGCCTTGCCCTTCACAGTCAAAACACCCAAGATGAGAAGGGTTAACCAGGACTTACGTGATGAAAAGAAGAAAGGAAACATATGGGCTGATTAGCAGGAAGACTTCGTGGCAGCAAAACATATTAGACCATGGAGTACTCTCCCATAGGAGCTGGGGAAAGCCCGATCATCAGAATTTTTTTTTTTTTTTTTTTAAATGCACACCAAACAATAGAAAATAACTTAGGAAGGAATCCCGCACTTTGGGGAAACTTAGTGGTGGCTTTTCCATATCTGCAGAGCTCCCCTCCTCAATTCAACCAGCTAGAAGAGTTCTGTGCAGGTCTTTTCCTAACCAGGTCCCCTCCTGCATTTGCAAATGACTTACTCCGCTCCGCAGGGATTGCCGTGTCCTTAAGGAGGTGGGCTTGCAGGTCAGTGTTCCGGGATATTAATATATTGCTTACTACAGACGTGTGTCACTCAAGGTGCAGCTAGCGCATTCCCAGTAAATCTGCTCTGGGGTTTAACCAGTGCTTACAGGGCTCAGCTCCGCGCACGCAGGAGGCATCGGCACATCCAAATGCAGTAATAACACGGGCAGACCTACTGCAGCTGGAGTTCAGCCCATTTACTACCCCGTAGCAACGCACGGCTGAGTAACTACTGCCCTGTTAGCTGTGACCTACAGCTATTTACAAAGGGACATACCAAAAGGAAACGTGGTTTGGTGAAGGGCTGTGTGTCATAACGCATGCTGTGGTTCCAGGCACTTCCTTGCACCCACTGCCACCAACGCCCAGGATTTTTAATAGTCTAGTTCATTTCATGAAAGGGCGAGAGCTTCTCCCTTCAGCCCAGAAACGTAAAGTGACTGTTTCTAGTACCTGGCAAGTTCATAGTCTCTACAGCATGTGCACTTTGACACCAAACAGGCTGCCAGTGCAGCTGGGAACGCCCTGTGCAAACAGGACCCATTTTGCTTGCAGCCCGATACGCGGGCGCGGGGGGACCAGGCTCGGCAGCCACGAGGCAGCAGAGGTGAAGGAACGTGTGCTTCCACGGCACGTCCTGCCAGGGCGTTTCAACACCATGGGCATCTGCCTCTCATAAAGATGCTGCAAGAGACGAAGGGAGGTCACGAAATGGATGCCCTGTCATGTTTAACACCACAATGAGTAACTGACAATCGCACCTCGAGACACGTCAGCCTCTCTCAATGAAACCTGTAATCTTTCTTCCCCTTCCTTCCTCTATGCATCCCACAACCCAGGATGACCCCAGAAAGTGCAAGCACCAGACCAGTCATCTCCAGGCCTCACTGGTAACGTGTACTGTGCTGTGGGCAGGATCACCTTCCTGCCAGCAGTGGCTATTTTAGATGTATTATTGCCTGGACACATAAGCAGAAAGTTGAGGAGAAGCTGAAATGTGCTGAGTATCACTAAATTTATCAAGGTAATACACACCGCAAATTCTTTCTATGGTTAAACCCAACAAAACGTATGTATGTGTGTAAGATACCTCAGTCCCTTCAATACTTTAACGCAGCTGATCCTTTAACATAGGAGGAAACAGGAGAACAGGATTATTGATAACATTTCAGAGTTACCCACACTTCTTTTGGACTCAGCTAATTCACACGCCACAGTTGGTGACAAAACAAGCTAATCCCAGGCAAGCAGAAAGGCAGAGCTACTTCAGTGCAAAACGCAGCCACTGCCTGCAGCACCCAGAGCAGCTCCTGTTCTGCTGGGGTGAATACCAACAGGGTGCACATGAGAAAATGCCCCAAGCAGCTGCAACTGCAAGAGCACGTTCTTAAATCACACTCATTTTGCATGAAAGCTCACAGAGCTAGCGCTGCAAAACTAACAGGGCTAAAGGAAAGAAAGGCAAAAAGCAGCAGCTGAGCGATCCGGCCCTGATATAATGGACAAACAGAAAGGGCTGCCCATGCTGGTGACAGCGGAGCTGAGACAATGCAATCCTGTTGTTCTGGATCATCCCAGTGAGCCTGCTGAGCCCAGAACAATTCTGCTTGTGGGCCAAAGTAAGGCCCAGAAAAATTACACGAGTGATCCAAAGTCTCCCACGTGGGAATGAAAACAGGTATTTTAACTGCTCGGAACACCCACCACAAACTGGCTCATAACATCTGTGGCTTGGTTTCTGTTTGGCTGCCGTTAGCCGACTGAGTCCCCAGAGAACAGGAAGACCTGCAGATGAGCCAGCCAGACAGATCCCTCCTGAACAGTTCTGCATCTCTCTGCCGTGCCATGGGACCGGCTTTCCCAGCCATTTGTTCCCTCCAGCAGCTTTTCACTTCTGTTCCAGCAGCATGCAAGTCGTTGGATGGGGCAACTCCACTCCAAACCCTTCGTTTGCAGACTGATCATCTAAAGGTTATAAAAGGCAGCTTGCCAAATCCACAACCTAACATCCTCCTGCTTGATTTACCATGATCACGGTGACACATTTGAGATCAATGGGCAAGAAGTGTAGAAAAGGAGGCTGCAGTACATTTTGCCTCCTCTTTCTGGTAAGGTTTCCAAGTCCCTACTCTCCATGAGAAATACAGATGGAGCCTGTCAAGGTGCAAAAACTGGAGATTCACCCAGCAGACATTACAAAAATGTACAGGAGAACTCTGTTTTCTTCTCTGCCTAAAATAAATGTCTCAAATAAGCGCTTCAAGTAACTTTCAAGTATTAAAAATAGTTTATGAAAGATGGGTGCCTTTCAAGCTATCTCCTTCTAGGGAAACGTTCCCAGCAAGCATGCTGGGAAACAACTGAGACCCTACAGCTATTAATTTCCAACCCATCCAATAAATTGCATCTTATCATTTTGATTTACATCTCACACTGACATAAGACAGACATAAGCGAACAGCCTACTACACAAAGGTGACATCAGCACAGTAGCGATTTATTGGACTTATTCTGGGCTCTTTGATTTGCTTGGATTTTACTTCAGAAACCAACAGCAAAGGAATTATTTTTACCAGGGAATATAAAAGTTTCTCTTCTTCATCCCGTGCCTGCAGGAGGGGTGACCTTGGTTTTCCTGGTAATAAAACTTTTCTTTCCCAGTCTTTCTTTATGTTAGACATACCAAGCTCGTGACCTTAGCCTGCTATTTCAGAAAGTTCTCAGAGTTTTGAAGAGTATGGGTGGTATCCTCAAAAGCACGGCTGGGACTGCTCCGTCTACAAGACACGGTGGTTTAAAAGCAGTGGGAGATGTAGCTGTGGCACGGTCACACACACATTAGCCTTCATCTTCCCAGGAAAACGAGCAGCAGCAAGAAGGACATGGTGCCATTGACGTAGGTCCAGATTAGGAGCATTACTGTATATCTCATGCTCATCTCCAGAGGACCAGTCCACGGGGAAATGACACCGCTAATACCTGCGGCAGCTAACGCTGAGACCCCACGTCCCAGCCACACCACGCAGGAGCTGCCCCAGGGGCACGCAGGTGCCTCTTCCAGCTGCGGAGCGCACCAGGCTGCACAGCGACGCGCACAGACCGTGGCGTTTCCAGGCCAGCCCTGTCTATGCTGGCAAAACCAAACTAGGCAACAACCCACGTCAGCCCGGGTAAATTAAAAATGTTAAACTTGCCTACGTAACGAGAACTGCCTTCACATCCTTCCTATTAATTTTCTCAAGCCCTGCTGCAGGCTCACCAAACAAACATCCTGCTGAAAGCCTGTTCGCAAAGACGGCTGATGCAAGAAGCATCTCTGCACCATCAGAAAGAGCGAGCTCTCGCCCCCTCATCCCTTCTAAAACACAAAAGAAAAATAGCACGTTAAGGGGCTCTCTTACAGCGCGAGCTGTCAGCGTGCTGTTTTCTTTATACGGGCAGACTTTCTGCAAGTCACCACACTGCTTGGCTTCTATATTTGTGTCCGCTAAATTTAACTGGTTCCCACAGAACCAAAGTCCCGCACTGAATATTTAGAGTATCTCAAGTTACGGGCTTATTAAAATTTATAAAAGTTTTCAGCCATATTTATGTTACTTGCCTCCTTTCCCCCTCCACACAGCTAGCATGCATATGCAGCACACATGTTCCTTGTGCATATGGTATCTCACCAACCGCCAAGAAAGGAGGTGTTCAATCCCTGAAGCATTAACAAAAAAATCTTGTTTTGTGACAGTACTAGGAAGTAAATACAACTTCAGTAGGTAGAGCCTGTAATTTTAGCTTTCTTACGCTTTACTGGCATTAACAGAAGATTTACAAATGTAATATTTTCTATAGAGCCATGAGAAACACAAATACTGGAAACACAGATTTTGTAAAGTATAATCAGATGATAATCTCATTGAGACTGCACTTCTGCTGATGACACAGGCTGTTGCATGTGGGATTTAGGATATTTTGGTCTGAAGTTAAACAAGGAAGAGTCTCCCAGAAGTGGCAAAAAAAAATAACACCGCAACTTCTCCAAATGTTCATACAGGGAAAGACACCGATGGATTAGCTTCAGCACAGAGCTCTGAGGGGTGATGTTCTCCTGCACCCCAGAACTAGAAGTCTCCCAGACCCATTTACATCATTAAATGAGAGAAGACGACGAGAGCAACCCAAAGAGAAGCAGCGCAACTGTAAAGATGGTCAAATGCAGGCATTTGGAATTCATTCAGGATTTTCCAGCTAAAAATTGGAGGAGGGAATGACACGAATGATAGGACTGACTGACACAAAAATTGTGCAGAATGGGCGCATGCATTCATATTTATGCCCAGAGGAAAGAGCAAGAGCCTTCAGCATTTTGCATGGACCTTAATAACAACTGTCTGCACTTTAGAAAGGTAGGCTCAGTACTTTGCAATGTACCCCCTAGACCTTCAGATGAAAAAAAGGTCCAAATACAATCATCTGACGTGTCCTATGGCACAAGCCAGAGAACTTCCCCTCACCAAGACCTCTACCGTAACTGGTGGCCTGCCAAAACACTTAGCTTTGCGAAAATAATAAAATCCTGATTTCAAAGAGCTTCAGCTAAGCAGGAAGCTAATTTGAGGTCTAGTGGTATCGTCAAATGATTATTTCCCCTGATTAGGGCATCTCATTCCTACTGTAGTGTTTGCAAATTTTAAGTCCCCACCATCCTCTCTACGCCACATCCAAAACCTGCAGAAACACCATGAAACACGGGGCTGGCAGCACATGACACCAGCAGAGGGTGTGGTAGCAAATGAGGTGCACGGCTCTCTTCTGCCTGCCTCAGCCCAAGAAACAGGGTGCTGGGAAACACACCGGCACCAGCTGGAGCCCAGCTAGTAAGGAGCAGGAGAGGACAGTCCCAACAGACATAGATCCTCACGCTGTAGGACTTCCCAGTTCGTGTGTTTTCTCTACATAGAGTCATCCAAACACTCCGCCCACAGGAATGAGCAGATTTGGGGTAGGTGTGCGGTGACATGCAGGCACTGACACGTCCCGTGCAGCCAGCACAGTTGTAACCCGGCCTCCCAGCGATGCCGCGTGGCCTCACCGATGTGGCACGCAGCTCAGGAGGCTAGCAAGTCCCACTGCGAAACAAAGCCTGTCCCCTGCCACGCCAGCACAGTTTTGCAACCTCAGAATGAAGAGCTGGCTTGCCTCCAGCCGACTTCAAGAACAAGCACAGGACAGGCCCCAAAGACACGTCCTTCGGTACAGCCTGTTCTGAACACCCCAGCAGAGACGTTTGTGAAGGGGAACAAAGACGAACGCGGAGCCAGTGCGAAGCCTGGTTTGAAGTTCAAAATTTGCTCTTCTGAAGCTCTGTCCTTCAGGCTTATCCTGCTCGTGTGAACTGCAGAAATACTCAAATCAAAAGGAAGTCCCCCACAGAAAACAAATGAGCCCATAAAACCCTATAAATAAGGGACAACATGCGAACAATGACTGGGAAGTTATACGCATCCTTGACATAAGTGCTTTTCAGCAAGGAGATTAAGGGACTTGGACTTTTTGGTGGACATGCCATTGCTCAGTTTTGAGCATCTTATTCCCAAACAAGTCACACAGAAGTGCCATCCAACGTTTTCAGCGCTAGCATTAACAAAACATATACACAAATACTATTTTAACTGTCTTTAGTTTTAAAATTAGCTCGTACAGAGTCTTTTACCCATTTATTTCAAAAGCTGAGCACTTCACCAAGAATATGTGAAAGGACAAACACGAGACAACAGATGTTAAAGCAGACAGGTGTTCACTGTTTCACACACAAGTCAGACAGGAGAGAAAAGTCTGCTATCGAGTTCCAAAAACCAGACTGAAATCATGGGAAACACGATGTGTGCATTTACATGCAAAAAAATGCTCTGAGGGCACTTAATTTAAAGCTCTAACCACAACCACTTAATTCATGGCTTCTCGTTCCCATCAAATGTAGGTTCTTCATATCATTGGCCACTGTAAGCATCTGCAGAAAGGACAGCACAACCTTAGGTAATCCCCTTCTGCACTGCACAGAACAAGACAACCAAGACAGGTTTGTTTTGACCTCCCCTGCTAGGTTAAGTAAACCACGAGATAACCCTGCTCCAAACAGACTGCGTGTGTAAAGGCATAACCTGCCCTAGCTCCTTACAGCTGGTTTATCTTAGACAAACCCATGACCTTGACAGAACAGTGAAGTACAATTTTCGACATCTGTAGTGCTGTGAGCAAAGCGAGTGTGCAGCTGTACAACCTTCAAGTCAGTGAAGGGTGCTACACAGAGATTTCAGACCCCAAGTCTCAAAATACATTACAGACACCCTTTTGGTTTTGTAAGCTGACAGAATTCGGACTGTTCTCTTGCTGAACTGCTCCAACTTACAGGTTTATCCTATGCCAGGGTAAGATAGCAATTGGTGAAAGACGATTCCCTTCAGTAAGTCTGCCTCCCTGTTTCAGCTGAGAGCATCCGTGCTCATGCCCAGCACTTCACATCTTCCTTACTACCAGACCGTATTTTATGATTTTTTTTCCCTAGCAAAAAAAACAACATGCCCTGTTTTCTCCTCATTGAAAGAGGCTGGATTTTAAGGTCCCAGTACTAAGAACTTGGAAGTGATTGCAGGGATGCAAGGATCAACAAACTGAATTCCACCCCAAATCCACTCTTCCATTATAACTTACGTTCATACCCAAACTCCTTGAACTCAGGTAACACTAGACCTAAATGCAAATATTACAGTCTGATTTCTTCCTTAAAATGTCAAGAAATAGTATAATTTCTTCAGCCCACATCCCCAAATGAGGAAGAGTAGTTTTTATATACATATGTACACACACAAACAAGAATGTCTTTGAACGCTCAGTGTTTTCCCCCCACCTACTATGAGTCACTCAGACCAACAAGATCCATAAACACAGTGTCAGCTATGTTCCTGTCAAGTTACTGTTGCCTGCCAAACACAGATGTGGGGCATTTACTTTGTATTGTGTCCACATCTCAGACACCAGGGACAATCTCTAAAAAAGAGAATGTTTGCTGATTGCATTCAGCTTTCACCTCCAGTGCAAACTAGGTCATTTAAGTCAAGCAAGTTACTGCTATTAGTACACAACAATAATCGCCTGAAATATGTAATAAATAGCCTGAAACATGCAGAAATTAAGATTTGATTTTACAGTCCTTCTGGAGCTCAAAAAAAGAGCCAGACAAACAAACAAAAAGATAAAAACACCACTCCTGGGAAAAAGAATGCTGATTATTAGAAGCAGCAGAATGTGACAGCATAAGCACAGAGCTCCAAAGTTGAGATACCAGGCTATTCCCCAGACTCCTCCTGGGAACTTTTATTCCTTGGCTATTGCTTGGTGAAGGACTAATTAAGAAGATTTAGGAGATTAAAGTGCAAGTTGCTTTAACATCAAAGAGTTGCTTCTATTTTAAATGCTCAGGAGATGCTCCATGACACCAGCGGCAGACCTCACATGAACATCTCTAGAAGCAGAGATTATGGTGGCATCAGGACGTCAGTCATGTAAATAAAGACTGAAAAGCAAAGAATTTTACAAACAGCGCCCCCACAGAAATACAAAGCTCTTTAGTCCGTGAACTGCTCTGTCTGGCTGTAAATGTGTATTTACTTGCTCTTTCTGGGTGTCTCCTCGCTGTTCTGTGGTTCATCGTGCTAGCTGCAGCATGTCGCAGACAACCTCACTGTGCCATAGGCCGTTTTTAAGTGCTCCTCTGCAAACACACAAAGTTCTTCAGGCAATATCATAAACAACCCTAATAGAGTCAATAAATAAAGTTGCAGCACATCAATCTTAAGAAAATTTAGAAGAAATTCAAATTCACAGTCGCCACCAACTATACTTGGTATGCCTATCTATTGAAGCTGAAGTAAACTCTAGTAGCTCTTCTTTAAATATTAACTTGATGGTATTACTGAACCAAAACTTGGCTTCAGACAGACATATCTGGGCAGTAACGAAGAATACCTTCAAGACAGCCTTTCCACAGACAGGCTATTTTTCATACACGATTATGCAGTATTGACATTGCAGTTCCTCACACAAAGCAAAAAAGGACAGCATGGTATTATTACTTACAACTTATATACGCTGTAAACAGAGTTAAGCTGTACCCACTCCCCAAGAGTCTCTGACTACAGTTACAAAAAGCAAGCCTCAAAAAACAGGGAATATTCAGCCCTACAGGAAAGGCAAAAGCAGTCCTTGATTTGAAAAGGACGTGTCAAAAAGATTCACAGAGCAGAGAGCTACAAAAACACACAGCCGACCCCCTTCTGACTGCTAAAGGAGCACAGGACACCCTACAAAAGCCTCAGCTGCTGCTGGCCTACCACAACTCACACAACATGACCATGGCTTAGGTGCTGCATGAGAGCACCTGCCACGTCCCAGGTGGCTCAAGGGCTACGTGCTGGCCCCAGCTGCCTTCAGGGAGCATCCTCAGCTTGAGCTCAGCCCCTGTGCTGTGACCTGCGGTGCTTCCAGCGGGCTCCTGGGGCTTGGCCAGGGCAGCCCTTGGGCCAGGCGCTCCCTGCTCCATCCCCGTCTGGAGAGGTCCTTCCTGCACGCGGGAGTGACGGTGCGGGTCAGCTGGCAGAGCTGGGACTTGGTGACCGATGCCAGGAGCGTGATGAAAGCAGACCTGCCGAAACGATCTTCAGACCTCACAGAATCATGAGCAACTACGTCAGCACTTTGCATTGGAAAAAATAAAAGAATAGGAAACAGACAACTCGGAAGTTGAAGAAAGAGCTAGGAAAATGCCTGCTCTCCTCTCTAACTTTCCACAGCACAAACCCGCTGACCAGCAGGGTGTCTTGCTACCCATCCTCGTTCCTCCCCTGCCCCTTACTGAAGCCAGACCTATTTTACAACAACACAGAAGGAAATATAAACCCCCGAGCTGTTGCACAAAGGGCTGAGTGCCCTGAATTAGTGCATTTAAACTACACCAACCAGCCCTTAAAAGGCTTTGTAAGGCCTGGACCATACTGGACATCCCTGGAACAGGGATGGGCAGGGAGGGAGGATCTGTCACCTGCAAGGAGCGAATGCTGTGTCTACCCCCTTTGCAGTCACTTAGTTTGCTGATAAGCAGCCACCAAGGGCTTGAATGGCACACAACTCATCGCAGCAGGCCTATGAACATCCAATCTGCTTTGGCTTCATTTCAAACTGCTCTGTGCTTACAGTTTAAAAGCAGAAATTCTGCTTTCCCCCTCTGCTGTTCTTTTTTTCAGCCACTTAAGGATGTTACCATAAAGGAAAAGATATTACAAGATAAGCTCCTCTAGGTCACAAGAACAGACATTTTCCAAGCTAGCCTAAAGTACAAACGATCTCCATGCCATCAACATAAATTCTCTATAGATGGCAATTAGTTTCTCCTCTAATCTTTTTTATCAGTTAGCCAATGGACAATTTTAACTCGGTGACTGTGCTGCTAAGGTTACAGGACAGCAGAGTTGTGCAACGAAGATTCTTGCACAAGAAAACATTTTCAGATGCACTTGGTATCTGAAGGAAGCTCTTGGCTCCAATCAACAATTTACTACAAAAACAAAGCAAGCTAAAAAGCTTTTTTCTGTTTGCAAAGTCAGCCAGAAATTCCTCTGCAGCAGTTGTTTCCCTTACATTTCAGTCTCTTGCTCGGTCTCAGAGTATTAGCTCAGTCCCAACGGCATCTTTTCCATCCTATCTTCAGATGACTGTCAAAACACTGTAAATAACTTGTTTGCACTTTGGCAAGGCGCTGGGAGGAGTTATTTTAAGTCTTCGGTAACTACTGAGGTGAACACCCACCTTAGAACAAACGCTCAAGCAGGGACACAACATGCATGCAAGTTACCGGGTATAACATCCTTCAACTAGATCCAAGACCCCTTTGATGCAGGGAAGCATACCAACTGAGAAACTAAATGAGGCAACTGTAATTTGCCAGAGCAAGGTACCTCAGGTAGAAAAAGTTGTGACAGTGAGGTGTCTTGTTCTTAAAGCACCTGGAAACCAAGCCTCTGAGGAACAAAACCATGCAGCTTCACGAAAGAGTCAGCGGGAGGGAAAGAAGTGGAGAGCAGCCTGGAACTACCGCAAAACCTTGCTGTAGTGCTACATGGACAAAGCTCATCAGCTTTTGCAGTTCCTCTTTGGGATTTATACAGATCCAGCACCTTGTTGGTAGACACCATCTACAAATACACTAACAGTGCTGTCCCCAGCGTAAATCTGAGCAACAGAAATTCCTGTGAACCTGCTGGAGGAGGCTCCTGTCTCCAAGCTCCCTCCACACTGTGCAAGGAAAGCTAACTCCTGCCCCGAATCTGCTCTTCCAAAAGAAGGGGCACTATTTCCACCATTTACAAAGGGACCACTTAGGACACATCACATCCATCTAATGGCTATTTTAATCCACGCATTAACAATGGTTGGACCCTCCTTGGCATTGCCAAGGGAGAACCACGTTCATCTCATCTAGGAGGCTGCAGCAGCTGTCTCTTTTGACAAGTCCTGCAAGAGAAGAGGGATGAAAACAAACTAAGAAACAAGCCACAGCTCTCTAATTTTCCATGAATGTGACCTCATGTTAAGAAGAAACACATTTTGGATACCCCACTGCTATCTCATTTTAGAGGAACTATGTTTACGATCATCTGAATTTTTCCTGGCTCCCTCCTTTCTTCCTCAGATGACATTGAACAATTCCTAAGCTAAGTGCTTTTGGTCAGCAGTGCAAAGATACCTCAAAAAATTAAAAGACAGTAATTAAACTATTAAAAAGTCCATGAGTGTTTTCCATCAACATGCTAGCTCTTACAAGATGAAAGATATTGCAAAATAACAACAAAAGTCATAGAAAACATCCACAGCACGTGCAGGACTGAGGGCAAGGTTAAAGTTACCATCACAGGAATAAGCTTGTAGCTCTGTGTGTGCAGAAGAACCAAATGATTTCACCCCCCAAACTGACAGGATTGTCACTGAGCTGAGAGAGGACATCTCAGCATTAGGACCCTCGGACCCGTATCACCCCAACTCCTCATCCTTCCTGCTCCAAGAAAAAAAGACGTCCGAAGGAAAAGGTTAGAGAGCTACATGCACATTTATACTTCAACATACGCTTTGCAGTTTCAGCAAGCTGCAAATGAGACAGATTGGTTTTAAAATAGGCATTTCCTGAGTTACACACTCCATCTGCCCTGGTTTGATACCATATCACAACACCTGCATCCAGAGAGACAAATAATCCTATTGTTTAATGCAGCCTAAAATTAAAGCTTATTCCTAGCTGGCCCATGGGCACCGCTGCGGTAACCCTGATTAATACACGCAGTATCTAACTGCCATTTCCTTCAGGGTTTTATTTTTATCCAAACTGTTTCTTAGGAATGGATTTATGAAGCTTTACGGTTCACTTAAGTGTCCGGAAGACACGTTGTGATGGCTGAGAGAGTGCTATGTACAGCAATCTTCAGAAATCAGCAGCATCCATTAATTCTCCCGTTTTCCTTTACACGCCCATCTTATTCTACATCTTTCCCTCTAAGCTATTTGAAAGCACCTTAAATGGCATCCCAGTAACTGGAATACTATCTTCATTAGCAAAGGGAGGCAGAATTTCTAAGGGAGTTGCCCAAAGTGCCTGCAGTAAGCGACAAAGCGAGGCACTTCCCCACTGCAATCTTAGTCTCTTTAAACTCAGCAAAACCTTTGGCAGAGCTCCCGAAGTGACTGGATTTCCACCCAGGACATCCCAACCCCCAGCCTTTAGCTTTGTTAGGCATCACTACCTCATCATGACATACCAAGGAGACAAGAGGAGACAAAGGGGCTGGGCAGAGCTGGCTCCATGGGCCAACGCAGTACAAGCTCAAACCTGAAAGGTATTCATTGCGGATTTCTGAATCTGAGTAATGCTTTCACTCACCAATAAATTGCTGCAAGTGACTCCAGAGCCCACACCTTACTCAGAGCCAGTGGGATGCGGAGTCAAAAGAAAGCAATCAAACCAGTCAGTAAGAGGCTGCACACCTCTGAGCCACAAAAATTTCCTCACAGATCTGTCATTCACTCCCCGGGAATAAAATAAAGATCTAACTGCATTTTGATTGATTGGCTTACTTGGTCTAATTTTTAAGAATAAGTGCTTATTTATTTAATCTGCTTAATCCACATGCTGGAAGCGTTCTGCTGTTTTCTCTTCCATCCCTGCCCCAGCAGATGTGTATTTACTCTTCCCCACTGGACCAGAAAGGAGCGTGCTGTACCTCACTGACCAGCCTGCTGATGCAATAGAGCGGCGTGCCCAAAACATCTCTCCCTGCGCTGGAACCCGTGCTTCGCTCCTGCTGGGCAGGACCCCTCAGGTACCAAGGGGTCTCCTGTAGAAGGATCTCCCCTGCTGGGAAGGATCAGAGGCAGGATTCAGCTGGGGATGTGGCTTTCCACAGTCCTGCTGTTTCCGAGGGATGAAGCTGAAATTTTTGTTCACGGCTACATTTTTGGAAGACCCCACTCTGAGGCATCCAAATGCACGTCACAGCACAGAAGCTAAGCAGCATCACTGTCTGCTTGAGACTTTAACCAGCAGCCCCCTGCCTACAAGCACATGCAAAGTACCTACACCACCCAGACTGGGCAGGGTTGGAGGGCTCTTGTAGCATCATTTCCAAAACTGCATTTAAGGCAAAGCTGACTGCCTATTGAGGAGAACATACACTGGAGTGACGGGCTGGCATGCATGTAAAAATAAACTTTCTTCTGCCTGTACTAGAGAGCCAGCTCTCCAACATCTCAATAAACCTGCTTGCTTTGGAAGCTTTCCAGTCACATCTTTCTGCCCATGCTGTTGGATATATGTTTTATAATCTCCCTTCTCCCAGCTAGAACGCTGCTGTTCCAAGCTTATTCCATTAATACTGCGTATGAAAATAAACCTCCCCGCATTTCAAGAAAACAACTGTTCCCTGGCAACAATTAGTGGAAACTGTTGTCTTTGGTATTTCACTTTGATTGAAGATTTAGGAAAGAGGGAGGGGACCCTTAATTCTCCTTCGCTCTCTTCAGAAAAACCCAGAGCTCAAGGGACAGTTTTCTTATTAAAAGTAAAAGATTTCAAATTCCCAGAGACCTGGGAGGAAAAAAGAGAAAGCTAAAAAGCAGCCTAGACCATTGTAACTACTACAATCAGCTGTTCCACACTGAAAAACATGTTGTCCTCCATATCCCATTGCTATTAAAAAATGTGCAGCTTGAAATACAATGACTAATCCCACTTTTATAGCCAACTGACTAGAAAGAACATCTCTCTACGATAAAAGAGAGCATTAGTGCTTGTTAGAACCAAAAATACCCATGGAAAATAGGAAATCTTCACTAAAAAAAAAAAAAAAATGTGCTAGAGCTCTAGGAAAATTTGGGTGTGGAAGTGCCTGGAAGGCCTTTGAAGTTGCGAGAAGTACGAAGGCTCCAAACTTTGTCACACAAAGACCGAACTGGCAATTTGTCAGAAGCCAAAGGGCTGCAGCTAATTATTTTGGATTTGCATAGCTTGTGAAACAAAAATAAATGCATGTCCCCATCAGAGGTACTTGTGATGATTTCCACTTCACTGCACATGTTTTCAATCTTACACTCTCCAAACTAAGCCAAACAGATTTTTTTCCTGAAAAACAAGGTATATGGAGATGTTCTTTCTTCTCCTCGCCAGTGGACAAAGTCATAAGAAACAGGACGCTTTACTGGCTAAAGAAGAACTGACAGTTTGCAATTCTGAATTTGCCCCCATGTTAATTTGGAGGGCTGAAACTGAACAAAACCAAGCTTTTTAAATAAAAGTTCAAAACCAGCTTTATGCTTTAGAAATGACACAAATCCCTTTACTAATTCCATCAATAGAAAACAGATTTGATTTATTTCTGTTAATGCCTCATTAGACAATCATCGCATAACTTCAGAAGTAGCCTCTCCCTCGAAAAGGTGAGGGAAGAAACTATTAAGATTTGCTTCTACTGAAGCACTTACTGACCCGTCACCCCAACGCCACTGCCCGCCTGGTGGCCACAACAAATGTGCTTTGGGCACAAGTCACTGTGCAGCACATCCCCATCCCAGGCCACCAGCTCAAGTCACTCCAGCTGAGCAGGCAGCTGCAAGGGGCTGGAGGAGTCAGCAAAAAAACCAAGGGGACGACAGGGAACATCTCAGGTTCTGAGAGAGCCCCCACACCTCCCCAGGGATCCTTGGCTGGATCCCCAGCACGGCACCCAGAACGCCACTGGGGCTGGTACGGCAACAGCTCTCCTGCAGAGCTTGGACACGTCCCAGTCCGTCATGCTACCTGGAAGGCAGTAACTGAACCTTACCTCTCAACACACTACTTCTAACTGGAAAGCATGCCTGCATCCAGAAGAAAAGTTGAATTTATGTGAAGAGGAAAACAGATAAACAGCATGTGTACTGTTGTGTTTTGAGCTACTTGTCTTTTGCCAGGCATAGGAGCTGGTTTCTCTCAAGACAGCTCACAGCAGGGTAAGTTCCTTAAAGGAGAAGAAGGGGAAACAAATCAAAAACTCCACTGCTCAACACAGGTTAGCAACATTCCCTCTATTAAGTAAACTTTGTCCAGCAGATTGACACCAAGACATTCCCCAGCCAGAGGCAGGGCTAGTGGAATGGATGCACGATGCGACACAAGCAAAGCCTTCTAGTAATGCTGGGTGGGAAAAGAGCACGCTTCTGAGACATCCCTTGCTCACTTCAAGTACACGCATCAGGACATATTAAGCAACACACGTGCTGGGCAAGTCATAATTGCACATGGCCATTCATCCTGTTCTAGCAGAGCAGCAGGCATCAGTGTTCCAGGTGTGCCTCTGGGGCACAAATTCCCAGTATAGGTTAGTCTGGCATCTCAGCTATGCTGGGAAATTTGAAACCATGAAGTATTTCTACACAAGTCCTGTCTGGTTCTGTCCATGTTTCGCAAAACGCTCTTCCAATGAAGAAATGACTAGCCATTAAGCTACACAAACAACAGCAAAAAAAAAAAAAAAAAAGTATTTGTGCATCCTACATACACTGATTTAGCGAAGACTAACTGAAGCAACATGTTGAAGGACAGCAACTTCAACCCAATAGATGAAATGGAATTTGTTCTCTGCTCAGCTAATCAGGGTATCACTGAATTCATCTCATACAGCCACCTTGCTGCTTAAGTGTACACAGCAGGCACTAGGCACGTAAAACAGACAGTGGACTGGAAAGCACTGGGCTATTACTGAATAGCGTGTCACAGAATGACGCAAGTATAGGCTGGCTAGCTTTCTCCCCATGCTGCTTGTGAAGCTGTGCTTTGCACATGCTGGTTGTATTTATCAACCTGGGGAGGCTGTATCAGAACTGGTAAGAGAAGGTGCTCCTTAGCTCTAAGCAACAGGAGGTACAAGTAAGGAAGACACTGTGGTGGTAAAAGGCTAAAGGACGCTGTGGTGGTAAAAGGAAATATGGCTAAATCCAGCCAGTAAAGGATGTGCCTTCCTTCCTTGTAATACCCACAGCCCTCAGATAACCATACACCAGGTAAGTACCAGGAAGAGTGAAATCTATGATACACAGCTCTAAGTATACAAAATAGGCCAGAAGGAAAGAGCATTTCTCCCCCTTTGATCTTCCAGGGCTACAGTTCTGAGGCATTATTCACAGCAACACAGCTGTCACAGTAACATAACTCCTTCTGCAAGCTGGCATCATCACTTAAGTACCGTCTCATGTGAATACAGCCGTTCAGAACTGGGAAACACAAGATGTAGCCACCACCTGAACTTAACAGTAGATGGGCTATAGCCCCACAGCAGTTCAGCATCAGTTCTGTGCCCTGGGTTGCAGGAAATTGCCTTCTGCCACAGCTTTGTTGCAAAGCACAGCTCCTACTTCCAATAGGCCTGACCATCCTTAAGAGCAGTAAGCACAGACTAACATCACCTCATCAACCATCAGATCTTACTCATGAACAAAGATGGGAAAGGCCAACTTCATCTCCCCTTTCACCTGGGCACCTTGTTGCTCAAAACAAGATAGGTTCAACACACCACAAAAGGGGACCCACTACTTCCAAAAACAGTATCCATGGCAGAGAAGTGAATGGAAAAGAAAATTACTGAATATAGTTTTTACTCACCTGTACTACTTCTACTCCTCTTTTTCTGAAAAACAAAAAGAAAAAAAGGAATGGTTATTATTGGAAATGTGGGAAAGATGTAAAACAAACACTAATGGAAAAGCATTGCTTCACACTGGAATGCAAACAATACAAATCTGCACATTGGTACCCGATTCAGATCCAGGCAAGCACTTCTCTAGTTCCATTCCCTGCCTAGGAAGCACCTCGGCAGCTTCTGAGCCATGGCCTCGGAGGGACGCAGGAGGCACGCTGAGCAGCTGCCCTGCTGGGAACGCCGCAGCTGCCCGGAGGGCAGAGGTGGGCACTGGGTGCTGCGAGGGAGGGAGCACCTCGATTTTAGTCGTACCTCGAGACGCTGAGGGCTGCAATTGGTAGAGCCAGCTCAGGCAAATCTGTAGACGTGGCTCATCTACTCTGCCAGCATGAGAACTGAGATTCAGGTGCACGCAGCCCGGCAGTTCTCAGTCACTGCATTTGACGACTTATCCAGGAAAACAAGCCACTTCTGCTTTAGTCTGGAGAGCAGAACTGAATCCCTGGCACAGAGCCCAGCCGTTCCTACGCCAGGCCACTTTCCCACTATATGCAGGCTATTTAAATATATTACAACCTTCTTCTCACTTTGAAGACGTAGGGAATTTAATTTAAGAATGAAAAGCCTCAGCAAGGACATGACTGGAATCTCTTCCTCGTTCCCACTAATCCCATATGTGAAAGTCAAAGACCGTTTTGGGGCAGGCCACAGAGCAGTGCTGCCTGCCTCTGCAGCACCCGTCTATCTAAGGGCGCCTGTGTTGTCGTCCCCAGCCGCAACTGCTGCACACTGCTGAATACACAATGGTTCCTCCAGTTTTCTGTCCAATACAGTAAGTCTTTCTTCTGGAAAGCCATTACAAAGCTGCCCAGAGGGACAGGCAATCCATCAGCATCCACGACACAAATTGCTCCCTTCTTACACTTCACAAGCCCGGAGTTTCTCTGGCCGAGAAGCAGCATGCATGCACTGCACAACCACAACAGAGCTCATCCTTCCTCAGCATGGGAATTAAAAAGAAAATGAAACCAAGCACCTCTTACAGAGAATTTCAAAGCCTTCTTACAGATAACAGCAGCCCATAAACTGTGGGCGATTGATACGCTGCCATTACAACGTGGGAAGCACTGCTGCAGAACGTCACCTGAAGCTAGTCAGATGCCTTCCCACTGTGTTTTGGGAAGAAAAAAGAAGACTCTTGCAGAGAAAGAGTTAATAGCCAAATTGTTGAAACAATGACTTTCACGCAGCTAAGCAAGATAAACAAGAAATATGAGGTAGGAAGTGCTTTTTTGTAAATCAGAGCAGCAGCCCACTCAGAAGCATTCCAAGTAGTATAAGCTATGACTTAAAATAACAAAACCAGCTACATTTTTGCTGTGTCTGCCCTGGAGTAAACAGAACAACTCCAAACTACCATTAAAATACAGCAGGCTTCAGAAAGGGCTGCTCCAGAGCTCCTTGAAGGACAGAGGCTGATGGGAAAGGCTGCATTTTTTGCCATGCATGCATACACACTGAGTAAGCTTTGTCCTACTTTGAAGAAAAATACTTGCAAGCTGGTTGCCAGAGCCACTTGAGGAAAGAATTGGTCTAAAGGTTTTCTACAATGCCCCCAAGAATTGACTTTGCAAATTTACTGGGATTTACTGAAACCGACTGTACTGCACCAGCAGAAGGCAGAAGCCAGCCTAGGGTTCTTCCTTATGCTAGCACAGGAGCAGTAAGAGGAGAGGCACCAGGTGCTGGGTTTGCCATCACAGACACTTAAACAGCTACAGGAAGGAGGCGATTATTGAGGTTGGCTTGCAGCACTGGGTCTTCCTCTTTCTCACTACTGGGATTTCCCCTTTGGTTATCCGAAACATTAGAACTTTTAATACTTAAACCCAGGAGACAAGAAACCATAGAAGCATACATATTTTGAGGATTAGTTAATTTGGGAAAAGTCCTCTACCAAAATAGCTTTTTTTGTAGCACACAACACGTGCTGAGCACACATCACCACGTAACCACACCAACTGCCCCACATCCCAGGCAAAAAGGACTGGGGCCTGGCACGGAAAGCAAGCTGGTCCCACACACACACACAAAACTCCAGGATCCCCTAAAATTAACAGGCATAGGGAAGCAGACTGCAGGCCACAGGCGATGGACAGGCCAGCGAGGAGCCATCCATGAGGGACAGGCAGCAGTGCTGAGGTGACTGCCGAGCTAACTGCTGGGGGAGGCTGCAGCAAGGGGCACAGGAACGTGCCCAAGGCAGGCACAAGGCCTGACCCAAAGGTGCTGTCCCCCGGCACCGTGACCACTGCTCATCCCTACTCTGCCCATGGACCTTCCTTCCCTCCATGTAGCCCAAGGAAGGGCTCAATTCCCTGCTCGCCCGTCCGCCTCGTGGCGGTGGCAACCCACAGCAGGCCCGCTTTTCTAAGGGGCCTCACAGTCAGATCCGTGCTTGCCGTATTTCCCTCCTCCTTCCAAAGAGGCAGCAAAACTGTGTCAAAGCGAGACCGTCTGCCTGCGTTCCTTGAGCAGATGCTTGAAAAATGGTCAGTTCTCCACAAGGCTCCCACAGGTCACCGTTTTGAAGAGGCACTGCATTCCAAAGAACATCTAGACAGGAATCCTACACTGCAGTCATCAGCCCAAGGGGAAGAAAAATATTTAAGCGAATGTCAGAGAACCTCTGGGGAAAAAGAGAAGGGAAAAAGTGGTTGAAAGTGGTAAAACCCAACACTTAATTTACAGCAAAACTTCAACGCTTTCAAATGGCACAGTACACCTAAACCTACAGAGACCTACCCAGGGGCAGCACAGATTTCTGGCTAGTGCTTCCAGTGTACGCTTACTTCAAGACAAAGCTCTCGTTTAATCATACACTCCAACATTTAAAGGAAAAACAGACACGTATAAATTACCTGCAACACTGAATAAAACCCAGAAGCTCGTTACGATTGATTAGTCGTATACCTGAAGCCAGTGCACAGCTCTACGGGATAATTGCAAGCTTCACCACATGGAACAGTGATTAAAATCAATACCACACCAGTTGACTTCACGTTTAAGCTTGGATGACCTATGGATTTAGGAAAGTGTTCGATATCAAGTTACTATGAGCCCATGAACTGTTTTTTATCACAGTCTCAAACTACGCAGAAGAGCTTTGGTTGCTTGCTTTAACATCCAAAGTAAACAGCTTGGACTAATTCCCCACTGCATGTAGGACCTGAACGTTACAGAGAATGACAGTTACCAAGGGAAAACGATGCTCGGGTCATACATTACAGCCATGGTTCAATTAAGTAGCATATTTTTGCTGTCTGGTCTGAGTGATGGATTGAAGAATACCAAACACTTTACAATTTGAAAAGTAAAAAGCAATCACGATATCCATTTTAATGGCCTAAGAAGTTATTAACGCACGCAGTGAAGTTCATTTTCTCATATACGAGAATGTTCCACCTCCAGATGCACACATTTAAAAAATAGCAAACAATAATAACATATTGCTTTGACATAAAACATAAAAAGCATTTTTGCAGAAAAGCCGTATATTGGCATCAAAGGGAGTTACATAAATATTAATGAATTGGAGAAAAAACCTGCAGCCACTACGGCTTTCCACCATGCTGAAGTTATCAGACACAGGAAGACACCATGCAAACAATACCAAAGCAAAGTGCGAAAACCAGCAAACGCCAGCCATCCACAGCCTCACAGACATCCTGTTCCTCTTCCAGGCACAAAGGCGAGCTCAGATAATCTGCACCAGGTTCGCCAGCAGCAGGGTACCCTGCACTTCTGTCAGTGGACATCTGCCAGGATCCTTGCTTTTATTATTTCTCAGGACTGATGGATGCCACCTCAGCATTCATCAGAGATGCAAGCAACCAGCAGCCCCAGCTCACACTGAAGTTAAGTGGAGGCACCTGAAATACTACTAGATACAGATGTAACAGGATTTTTTTTTATTTTTTGTGCCCAATCTATTAAGCAGGGAATTAATCAGAGGTAATTTTGCCAAGTTAAATCCATACCTTTCAGCAAGCTTTTTTTCTTCTTTGGTCAGTGTTTTTGAAAGAGTTATGACTGAAATGGGTGAGAAGTTGGCATTTGTAGTGGGATGCATATGTGGGGAAATCCTCAGCTTTCTCTGTCTCTCCGTAAAGCACCACAGGTCCAAAGGAGAAGGCAGTAAAGTACGGTCAGGTAGCAACAGACAATGCAGCACGGGAGAGAAGAGGTCTCATTTAGAGCTCTAAGTGCTCTTTAAATGAGCTGAAGAAATGAGACTTCTGGCTGTCACGGAGGACCTTTTAAGTACAAAAATCACGGAGGGTAGCCACATTTGTGTATTTCATTTCATCCTTGTTTTTATAAATAGGGAACAGTCCTTGCAAGAGGAGCCCCCATAGATCAGAGACTACGGCACTGCAAGTGATTTTCACACCGCCACCCCTTTCACACATGACATTTGGTAGAACCATCTGATCTTCTCTACATCTTGAAAGCATTATATTACCCCATTCACAGCTAGAAAAGTGCTCCTTAGAGGGCTGCATCAGAACACAGGGCCAGGAAATGGACCAGAAAAATCAGAGTGTTTTGGTAGGGCAGGCAGCGGCATCACTCGGGCGTTTACCTGAGGCACCACAATGCTTCCACACACCTCAGCTTCCCACCATGACACAGGCAAACATTCACTGACACCTCAGCCAGCTAGAAGCCCACTAACCCATTATGCTGCCAGACCAAAGACAAACTGCAGCATCCAAGATCAAGACTCCAGAGGCTCAAGCTGCAGGGAGGAGGAAGCCGCAAAAGCAACCAGACACTTCAAACAGTAACTAGAGGAAATAGTATTCAGTGACTAAGGGCAGTTTAAGACTAAGTTTAATGTAATGTAAAGACTAAGTTTAAGGTAATGGGTTAAGGAAACAGAACAGGGTTATTACTTTCTGTATTAAAGAACAGGCGTTGCAGAAAAAATCTCTAAGTACCAAGTCATAAAAGCCATCAAGTCATTAACTACAAACTTGAAAGGATCTGTTTTCTTCTGTTTAAACAGGACATTGAAGACATCAGTGGTGCTGACCTCCGCAGGACATTCTTCCTGAAACTAGTGACCCCAGGGTCTGGGAGCCCATACTCGCTGTTTTCCCAGCAGGGACACAAAACCACTGTCTTTTAAGGAAAAAAAAAAAAAATGAGGAGCCATCGTGGGAAGAAGGAATGATTAACAGCTGCACAGAAAAATTATTAAAGACAATGAGCTATTCATCCTTCTAGACATTCAAAGACATATTTAGTACCTGATGGCAATTACGAGCAATTATGCAGGGGTTAGCCTTCAACCACAGGCACACAACACCAGTGGGACCTTCAGACGTTAGCAGATCCTGTTTCCAGCTATGGCAGCCAGCCACACCACGTGCTGTCTTTATAAACTCATCTTCAAAAATCATCTTCAAACCAAGCTGCCTTGGCACTGCGTCTTCCATTACAGGACATAATTCCCCCAAGGTCACAGTCCTTCAGATTTGCATGCTAAATTGTTCCAGCCCCATCCTTTGGCTTCGATAAACCGCTTGCCTCCTTAAGCGCTGCAAAGAGCATGCACGTCCTCCCTGTGCCAAGCTCCCTTTGTCTCTCCGTGACCCCGATCGCCCTACTGTTAATATGACCCTGTGCAAAAAGCAAACACATGACCCATCCTTTTCAAAAGCCTTTCTAAGGTCACGAGGCACCGGTGGTGGCTGAAAGACACCTGAGAAGGGGCAGCACAATCACAAGGCAGAAGAGAGTATCGATGCTCTGGTATCGATGGGACAGATATTTATCTTTTACATATATTTTAAACTCTTACTGTAGAAGCTATTACAGGCTTCTAGAAACATACAGAGATTTTGTAAATATGA
Source organism: Nettapus auritus (assembly GCA_011076525.1). Taxonomy (NCBI): domain Eukaryota; kingdom Metazoa; phylum Chordata; class Aves; order Anseriformes; family Anatidae; genus Nettapus; species Nettapus auritus. Next base: position 15,891,780 of record CM021769.1, on the reverse strand, counting down.
GCGATAAGCTCACAAAAAAGGGTTTATAATATGAATAATATTTAATATTGTGTATTTGCTCTTCAGTGCCATATTACGTTCAATTAGCTGTTACACTGAGGCAGAAGTTTTCTGCACTCATCGATAAAAACTTGGTACTACAACCATAAAACTCTTAAGGAGTAGATTTTATTCTCTGAAACCAAGCGTCTAAAAATTTACACTTCATATTGTTCTTAGCAAACCTCTGATATTAGTTTAAGCCAGCAGAAGTTACTAGCTTCTTGTTCTCCTGTACCACAGAGTAAGCCCTTAGCCAGCAAGAAAGACCCTAAAAGTTCTTTCTCCATTGTCACGGGAGCCCTGGGAATCAAGTATGCAGGTGTTCTTCGTCAAGGGAATCTTCACACAACTGGGGAAAGAAGGGCAGTCCCCTCGGTGCTGAAGAGGCACATTAGTTAGCTGATGGGTAATCTGTTTACCTCTGGATTGCCAGATGTTGCCAAAATACAGCAAAACCTATTTCCAATTTCTTAACAGCTATTATGCTGAAATAGGAAGGCAAGCGTTGCTGTCTCCTCGCTCTAACACCAAGTGGTAATGCAAGGCAACTAAAGCCATACCGAAAGGTTTGCCATGGAAAGGCTCCCACACTGAATCTGAACGGAAAACTCACGTTGAAGTTTCCACCAGCATCATGGCTAGTAATGCCAGAACTGCTCTAGGCTGAAAGCTTGTGCCAAGGGGTCCTGCCACTTCTCACCTGCACCAGCTGAGTTTTAATCAGCAGATGAGTTTTCAGTTTTCAGTTTTCCAGATGACAACCTAAGTGGAACCCTAAGAGGAATTCATCTTCAGCAGTTAATTCCACAAGCTCACGCCAGCACTCAAAGCAACGGCCCTACATCCCAAAGAGCACAGAGCACTGAACTGCTCTCTGACTGCCTGCTCGGAGAAGCCTGTTTCGTCACCTTTTTCACTGCAAGTAAAAGCACGCTCCATGTGCTTAAAAAGCACAACGTAACGGGAAGCCGCTGTGCAAAGTGGGATTACAAAGGATTGACAGAACAATGCTGTTTCAAAAAGCAAACAGGTTAGGATGGTCACACGTTGTATGGACACAAACTAACATGGAACAAAGAGCACTACATTTAAAGAAACACTCAGCAACCCTGCTGGCAATTAATTGTGGATGTTTACTCTTAGGAAATATCCTGAAGCTCCTGTGCCTACAGCTTTCTAAAGCTCCCAAAAGTCAGTCCTTCTAACTTTATGCTCAGACATCTCAAACAAAACTAGCAGAAAGCATTAGTGAAATGCCTGCTTTCTTAGACTGAGACACCATCAAATCTGAAGTCAGCTGAAGAACAACTCCTCCAAACTCTACTGTAATTACGTTGGCCCTGCATTGCTTCCGAGCAGTACCACTCTTGAACAAAACAACTTTACCAGTAAATCCTTGAACGGCATCAGACGAGCCAATCGAGCCTTCTGCCTGCCTCCTTTCATAGGACACATCTTTTGCAACAGGGACTAAGAATTAACAAGAGCTGGCGCAGGGAGTTGAACCAATGCCCTTCAACCTACCCACCTATAAAACTGCCCAGAAACCAGATCCTCGCCCACCCTCACACTCCACCGCTGAGGTGCTCCGAGCACTGCAGCAGCGCAGCTCAGCGCAGACGGCGGCTCTCGCCCGAGGACGCGGCCGGCTTCTGCCTTCTGCAGCCCGCGCTGCTTCTCTCGCTGCCAAAGTCTCCTGAGCTGGCCGGTTAAAGGTTGCCTCACGGGATGTCATACCGCAGAACAAAGCTAGACTGAGGTGTAGGTCCATTCCGACCGGCAAAGAAAAGCAGGACGAGAAGGGCAGAGAAGAACACACGTTTTTGTTCCAGCACAGGTAAGGCTGTCAGAGTGAAGGGGGAAAAAGCTCCAACCCACATTTATGGAAGCCCTTCTTCTGGAAGGCCAACAAAATCGTGGTGCTCATACAAATGCCCATCTAGGCAGAGAGCAGCTCTCAGAAATGAAAGATTTAAGGCAGATGCGAGCAAGTCTTCATTTGTTCTGGAGCTTCCTTTAGGCTCTCACCTCTCCATTCATTACAGCCCAACATAAAATTACTTACTTCTCAATATAGTTTTTAATTTTTAACTCGTGTACACCACGGCTTGTAAAGCCTGCATGCATATTTTATAAGCAGCTTTCTCTCAGAACTGTAACAACTGCCAGCGTCTCCCTGTTAAAACAGCTGCCTCTCGTGCCTCGGCTAACGAGTACGCTCAGGGCTTCTGGGGCTCCTATTAGGTGAGAGGAGGTTTGCAGAGACAGCACGCATTGCTCCTTTCGTGGGGCCAATACAGAATCATGACATGTATTAAGACACACAGAACGTTGTTTCGTTAGTGGTTTTAAACTTCAGAGCATACATATCTGCATTTACCTGCAAACTAACTATCCGTATATCTCTGTATTGAGAGAGACAGAGCGTTTCAGATTAAATACTGACGTCATGCCCTACATATAAACCTTCCCAATGCCTCCCTGTTCTATTTGAACAGGGAATTCACACTGAAGAAATGCAACACATCTGGTAAGCTAACCTAAAATGGGCATGGCTCTGCCGATGGCAGCTGTCTTTTTTTGGAAGGGGAGAGGGAACAGAAGAGCAAGACAGACAAAAGGTGAACTGGGCTGGCCCCTCAAGGTCACACCACAATTACGATTGCCCCATCTGTCAGCCTACAGTAAGCAGGCTTTCTGAAGGCATTTGGCTATTGCCCCGAGAACCTCACCCTTTCAGGGCTTTTCTCAGCTTTAGGCACCTGCAGCACTCATCTTTAACAATCTTCTTGCTGGAGCCTGCACACAGCTACCTGGCAAAAAGCACCCAGGAAAGCAAACTGTATTAGGAGCGCTCATTTACTAGAGCTGTTATCCACGTTTTGTCCCACCTAGGCCAGAATCTCTCTGGGCAGTGCATCTGTAAAGCACCCACCAAGCTTTCATTTGGAAGTGGCTTTTATTCTACCAGCCCTGAAACCAAATGCTCACCTTCCACTGCAGCTTCCCAAGCCGCTGGCAAACGGCCTCGAATAAACCTTTTAGGAGTTTTACAGAGGCCAGACATCCACTGAGACGTCCATGAAAAACGTGTAATACATTTTTTTTTTCCCTACTTCTTGGATCTCTGGAAGAGACCGGGCATTTTTTGGCAGAAATCAGAGACTTCTTTAAGCTCAGCACCTTGCCATGCAAAAAAGGAGTTTATTCATTTCCAGCCAGGCTTCAAGTAAGATATATGTGTGTCTGGGGCTCTCTCCTCCATGCAAAACTTCGTTACACAAACAAGAGAAAGTTAACACAAGACAGTTAACGTCTGCTCACTACAGAAACCTGATTGCAACCTTTTTCCCTCTATTTTTTCATAAAGGATGGCCCTAATGCTTCAGCACGGAGCAAGTCAGACACCAAGTCTCCCTCAAGCGTCATTAGCTCTGAGAGCACTTGTGATTCCTTGTCTCCAGCACTCACCAAGTGACCACTCATTGCATACACAAGAACAAATTTTCCTCTTCATGTATGGAAGCAGAGTAAGTAAGTTGCTCAGACGTAACCAACAACAAGAGTCCGTACAGACAGCTCACTGTGGCCAGCTACACGCGGCCCCAGAGCTACTGATGTGGTGTTTCATCGGGGTAAGAGGACATCCATGGAAAGGGTTTGCAGGAAACAATTAATGCAGGAGAGGTTCCTAGAAATCTTTCCTCCCCAGACTGCACCAGCTCAGGCTCACATAACTCATCCAGCCAGTTCCTGTTTTGTTTGCTCCCTTTGAGAAGCATTTCATGCTTCAGCCTTTACTTTGGGGCCTTTCTGAATGCAGCTACTATTTTAAAGAGGACTGTTTCTTGAGGCCAAAATTAATGGCTGGCTAAAAAGCATTTCCATCAGCCCAGTTTCATCCAAAATTGGGTTTCACGCTTATTTTGCTATTCATCATCCCACCCTGTCCTGTCCCCCCAAACTCTGTATGAACCAGATCAACAGCAGACAGAAAAGCTACTGCACATGAGAAGTGCCCCTCTGCTGCCTCGCCTCCTGTTCTAGGAGAAAAAGGTGTCCAGCAGAAAACTCGCTGGACAAATTAAAAGTGAATTGGGTTGCTTCTCTGCATTTCAACAGGTTGAGATGACAGCACCAGTAATGGGAAACTCCCTCCCCTGCAACCTACTCCTCTGCTTGAGTTTACATCAACATAGATCAAAAAAAACGATTTTACTTTATTTGGAAGCTTCATTAGAGAGGCCTGCAATAAAATGAAAGCTTGGCTTCCAACAAGCCATGGCCGTACTGTTTCAAAACATCCTGCTTATTGACACGCGGCCAACTTCCCCGAGAAGAACCAGGATAGAGCATTTGACAGAGCCACAGTGAATCATCTGGGTGATCTAATTAAATTACACACGATCCTGGAAATCAAATAAAGTGTGAGCTGCGTGCAGTAACTGAGCATTGGAAAAGGATCTAGACTGAGAGACAACGAGTTAAGGAATTATTTTTATTATTAGTATTATTCTGCATGCCATATAACTGATGTGACCGTTAGAGGGAGGAAAAAAAAACAGCCTTACCAAAAGGCTCAGGTAAGAGCATAGTTTTCTGCCAGTCTCACTAGACAGGGCTGCAGTTTGAGGAGCTGGAAATGCAGCATACGAACAACATACTGCTGCCAACCTTATTATATCAAGTCAACGTAGGTCAGTAAGATTCATAGGAACACACCAGAAGCTTTTGGCAGTGAGGGATGTAGGATCCCCATGTGTAGGATCAGCCAAAGTCAGAGAAAAAAACTTGAATCTGGAGCAGAGATGAGGCAGCAAGACAAAGTCTCCATCACTCGAGATAGTTTCTGTACCTGCGAAGGGCAAAACAGCATCTCCAAGAAATCTCCACCCTGGCTGGAGAAAATTCCTTGCCCTAGTTGTTATCTGTATGTTCATGCCTTTATAAGTCACAGAGCACAGCTACTGCCTGGTTTTGACCCAACCAAGCTGTTACTCAAAATGCACATCCCTCGGTAACACAAAAATGAATGACAGAGCCAAGAAGTTCTTCAACACCAATCCTGATGGCTTACAGGAAGCGTAGAGCATCCCCTCTTCTTGAGCTGAGCAATTTTTCCCCATCAGCTTCAACCTGCTGCCAGCACCACTTTGCCCAACCTTCAGCACCCTGCCTTGGGCTCAGACACCCAGCGTGTGCCACGCTGTCCCCACACCTCTGACCTTCCACAGCACTTCTTGCTGCTAATCTCTCAGGCAGACACACACACACAGTGCCCTAATTAATCCTGCCCTTGCTTTTTCGTAACTTATCCTAGACAGCAGCTGTCACACCCATTATTTCCACCAGTGACCGAGCTGAGGTGTTCTCAGACTGCAGCTTCCCAGATGTGGCCCAGGGCACACAGGAGGTGCTGCACAACCCCAGAACACCATCACCTTTTCTAGCCAGACTTGATCACAGCCCAGATTTGGCTCTGCTGGGGGCTCTGCTACACTGCATAGCCAGGAACGAGGCAATGTCTTGAGCCTCTCCATGTTTTCTAGAAGCTGCCTTGACAAGCAGAACCATGCAGGAGCTCTGTTACTCATACTCTCATTCTCCCTCTCAGAGGGAAAGCCCGAGGCCAGCAGTTCAGCTGCATCTTTCACACGCTTCCCTTTATGGAGCTCCCTGGGTTCCCCGGTACCTGCCTCTCCCCTTTGCAACACTCATGCCATCAGCACGCCGATGAGTTCAAGATAATCTGAATCCCTCTTCAAGCCAGAAAATAAATAATAGATATATAAAAAAAGCAATTTCTATTCTAGCCTACCAAATTACTGCTGTCCTTACCATTGCTAAGGAGGCGGACGCCGTCAGCTGATGCAGCCTTTGAGCAGGAGCCGCACAGGCAGACACAAAGGCGCAGTGAGAGCTAGCTGCTTCCCTCTGGTTATTTCTGTCCAGCTCCTCCCCGAAACTCACTCTTCAATCCCAATAATTGGCAGCAACTAATTAGAAGGAAAAATGCAAGTCGCTGATTAAATGTTTGATTAAGTGTTGATTACATGTTTGATTAAACAGGATCACAGAACAAATTTCCCTTGGACAAGCGTACTCATTTTCTGTTGCTCACTCCTTTTGTTGGCAGACACCAGAGATAAGAGGCTCCGGAGATGATGCTACACCACACACTGGGATCTCAAGCCTATAGGTGACCACAGGGCAAGGAGAAAGCGATGATTCGTCCGCTATTGCAGCTTTGTTTCATCATCGGGTGCATGTGGTTAACTGCCCATGTTCTCTTTTTAGGGCTTGGACATTTGACTGGGGTGTCATACGCAGGATCCAGCTCAGATATTGCCAGAATTATTTCACGGGTTAACTGGAGATACAAACAGCATAGAAGGAAGGGACTTGTAGAAAGGTTACAGCTTTCAAATTGCTGCAATTCCAAAACACGTACAAGGCCTTGAAGAATTATACATAGGGGGAAAAGTCCACATTACATATTATCTTCAACTGCTGACGAAAGCTCTGGATATCTTAGATTGGTCCTCGAGTAACAACGACCACTGAGGAAAGTGATTTTCATTCATCCCATTTGCTGTTGCTTAGACAAGATATATCAAGTAACAGTTAATGAGAACGACTGAACCACGCAATAGGATTTCCTATACAGAAAAATGCACACCTGTACCTCTCAATCTCTTAGTACATAAAAACGCCATTTGCTCAGAAGGTTTGCAGGAATTCTTGTTCACCAAGGCAAAAGAAAATCCTTGCTTGAGCGTCTGCTTTTACACCCCACCAACACGTACATCCACCTGCAGCAGGATTTCTTACTGCAAGAAGCCGCTTTCCCAGGCAGAACATTTTCACAGCTCTTGGCGCGTCAGGTCCCTGCAGCCAGCCGTGTCTTGTGAAGAACGAAGCTGCTCCACACCCAGCATGATGTAAGGACCTTGCACACAGCCGCACGCCCTGCTGACGGCACCCGGGCGCTGGGCAGATGTTATCTGCCCTGCACTTGGACCTGCAGGGTTTCCTGCTTGGTCAGCACGCGGCCGAGATGCCACAGCAAGCTACAAAACACACAGGCATCACCTGAAGGGCAGAAACTACTCCATTTTAACAAAAACCTTCTTCTAAACATTCCCAACCCTCAGAAATTAAAACAGTTGCAGCTGATAGAAGAAGATAATCAAAGCCTTGGGAAAGTTGCACTCCCTCAAAGAAGCCATGAACAGGAATTATCTTATTTGGACTGCACCCCTAATTATTTTCTCTAATTAGTTTCTAGATAAGAGTTCAAAAGTTTGCCAGTGTAATGGTATGTGTTTTTTTTTTTTTCCCCAAGAATAATTTCACCACCTACATTTTCTTCCCCGCTGAATTCTAGCATCACCGTCCACCACGTGTAGGGGAAGTCTTCCTCCCCCGGCCTCCATGCTTCTCCGGGTGTGGATCCTAGTCCCAAGGGGAGCACCAGAGAAGCCCAGCACCACTGTGGACATCCGAGCACCACACAGCCCCCAAGGCACGGCTCACCGGCAGCGTAGGCCTAACGGCACCAAGGCTGAGCCTCAATTTTGCAGCAGAACCCCCTCTGGAAGCCTGGCACGGACCCGACAAAATCTGCGTTCATGTGCTGAAAGCCTGAAACCAAGTTTGAAAGCACTGGCCAGCGTTTTGGTCAGGCATAACGCCTACCACCCAAGTTACCATTTTCAAGGTGGAGTTCACAACAGCAGCTATGTGCCCCAGAGCACTTTTAAACCACAGACCCTGCTCGCAGAGATGCAGGACAGCTTTGTTTATAGCCCCTTCTTACTTGTGGGCGTTCAGTCAGGAGCAATGCTGGAAAGATAACACGGACCATTTATTTAGGATTTTCTTCCACTGTTTCACGCTGTGGTGTTCTTCAAAAAAAATGCTAGCAAGGTCGTGACTAGAATTTTTCAGGAAGGCTTTTTCCGCTGAAGAGTAATTTCTCTACTTACATCTCTCAAAGAAAAGAGTCTACCAACAAACAGTTAGGAAGTGAAAGAAAAATCTAAAACTGCATTTTTGGCCATTTAAGGCTATGAACTGAGAAAGAATGAACGAGCCCTTACGTCAAAAAAAAAAACAAAAACAAAGTTTTAATATTGTTAAAAGCAGAAAGATTTCTTTCTTTTAAGCTTTTGTCTGTAAAATGTTTCACTGTAACTAAGTCCTTAAGCCACACAGTCTTACATCCTACCCCAACAAACTCATTACAGATGCTTCTAAGGACAACCTGCACTCTGAATTTGCCATTAAGCTCTGCCCTTCATGAGAGAGGGAGAACTACATAGAGAATACAATAAAGATCAAATTTCTTCCTACTTTTTTCCACTGCCTTGATACTCAGATGTCTCAAAATGCGTTGTCTAATGTCTTTATCCCCCTACAGCAATACATTTCTTGAGCTGTAATCTAGCAGCACCAAGCCAAGCATCGGGGTCTTGCACATCTGCAGTAGCGTCAGCAGGTATGGCAGGCTTCTGCTGCCAAGTATCAGGCACCTCCACTGATGGACGTGCTGGGACTGTGTGGGCAACAGAAGCAGTATATGATGCTTGCCACTTCAGACACTTGATGCAATGCTACCGTTTCTCACCTTTCCTCTGGGTTTTGCAGAGGAGCCACATGAGCTCTTCCTTCAGGTGCTGCCCACAGAGATGTAAGGCTGAGGTCTGCTGCTGTACCAGGCAGCTTTAGGATCAACACAGCAGGTTTCTATCCCAGATAAGATCCCCCTGGAAGCAAACAACTTTCACTCAAACCACTTCCACGAGGCAGAACTAAATGCTCTGTCCTCTGATTTTTGCCACCTCTCACGACAGGGCCTTATCAAAACCGCCTTTCAAGGCGTTACAGGCCGTGCTGCCCTAGTTGGGATAACAGCAGTCTTCTCCGTTGTTAATTCCATGACACTAAAGCAAGATCACTGTGAATCACTGGATACCAGTACTGAGAGATTAACCGGACTTGCCTGGAAGTGAGCCTACTGAGAAAGTCCTCCTCCCACACGCACCTTAGGGTCACAGCAGTGGTGGTATTATAGCTATCGACTCCTCCACTTGCCACACACTGTTTTACACAAACATGCAACAGATGACATCTACTTCTCAGTAATTATGTGACACAGAAGTTTTCTAAGGTGTTTTTTAGTAACCAGCTTAACAGAAGTTTTCCAAGAACGGACTCCATCAAGTAACTGAAGCTGGAGAGCACTGCTCCCAAACAGGCAGCCTGCCCCGCCGGAAACTTTCCTTTAAAGAGTAAATTTGTATTTGTAGCATAAACCCAGACATGAAGGTGCTTTTAAAGAACCTTTTTAAAGTTTAAACTCATTTTTTTAAACACAGAGGTTGCATATGAAATGGGTTTCAAAACTGACAGCCTCTAAGGAGGCCTGAGTTTTCCACCACCGCTTCAGCCAGGACAGGCCGCAGGGCCAGGAGCAGGGCTATAACCCCTGCCTCTCAGCCTGCCCTCCACCTCTCAGCGGATGCTCTTTACCCTCCTACCCAGGTCACTGCTCTCTCTGAGGCCCCTCCGAGCTGGGCTCTCCTGGGACCCTCTCTCAAACACTCCTTGGAGCAGAGGCTTCCCCGCCTGCGTCCCACAGGCTCAGGCTCACCACCCGTCCTGCCCCCCTCTGCATGTCACAGAACAGCCCCATCCATCCTGCCCTCCTCTCGTGTGGAAGGAGCTTCTCCTCCCATCCACCAGCACCCGCTGCCTTTGTCTGCTGTTATCAGAAGCCCTGACCCAGCCATCAGCTCATTCTGGGACTCAAAGTCCTCAGTCTTCCCAGTCCTTGTCTAGTAGGGTCCCACTGCCCCCCCAGCCACCCCTCACTCCAGCGAGGTCACCTGAACGCACCGTGTTTTGCGACAGACCATTTTCAGTCCTGCAGATGAGACAATCCACATAAGCAGAACCCCCTTTAAAATACTAAGCTTCACCTGCTGCAAATTCACTGTCTCCCTCATTTTCACTTGGGATTTTAGGTGAGAGTCCTCCACCGTCCGCCCAGTGTGGGTTCGTGCCTGTGCCAGCCTCACCTGCAGGAAGCCCCAGGCACTGCTCGCTTCAAGAGACAATACCACAGTGCTCGAGCATCACTTCAGGAGATGCACCAAGTGATCCTACTTCTCAGAAAATAGGCAGTTTTAAAATCTCCTAGGAGATTCTGGGCCTCATTTAGAGGGGAAAAAAATAGTTTCTTGGTACAATGGTGAAGAGTAGCTTCCTTCAGAAAAAAAGGCTGCCGAGTACCTGATCTTTTCATTTTTAAATAAGCGTGACAAAGGCAGGCTGCTACCCACGACTGATACAAGCCTCAGCCACCAATCAGTCACGTCTTTCAGATGTTTATTACAAGTAAAATTGTGTATAATAAACACAAAGGAGTAAAGACTTCCTGAAGAGCCAGTCACAGTAAACAACTCTGAAGATGTGAAGGAAAATGAATCACTTCTGAAAAGCAATTTATTTTTTTTTAAGTCACAGCTAAATGAGTAAGTTACACAGCACCTGTTAGATAAGGTGCTATTAAAAACCCATATTTTGAGGTTTTCCTTCTTCTCCCCCCCCCCCCAAAGTTCCTGTGTTTGGTAAACTGTTGTATCATGAAAAATAAGTCCCATTAGCCTTAGCAGGTTTAGGGGCAGGCTCACATTTATTTGCAGCTTTATGAGTTTCCATGTTGCCCGTGTTTTGTCAGGTCCTGCGCATAGCTGGAGAAGAGCAGCCACAGGCTGTGTCTGCAGGGCTGTGGGGCTCTCTCTGAACTCAGGTACCCCCGGAAGAAGCAGAGAAAAATGTGAAGAGAAAACAACCCTCAGCACTGTCTGTGGTGGAGGGGATTGCTACGCAGCCTCCTGGCTCCTTCCCTCTTTGCTTTTTGAAGCAAAGCTCCGCTGTCAGCATATATTGAAGTGACTGGGTCAAGAAAGTCAATGCAAGAAGATGAAATCTTAGCTTGGCAAAAGCCGAGTGATCACTTAATCTGTATACGATGAACTGAAAACGTTTACCAGTCAAATAGGTCTGAGACAATCAAGAGGGCTAAAACCTCTAAAAACATGTTGTAGTCCTCAACAACTGTGTTGAAGGTTACTTCAGAATTATTCTGGTTGGAAAAGACCCCTAAGGTCACCTAGCCCAGCCTTTAGCCTTGCACTGCTAAGGCCACCACTAAGCCATCCACAAGGAACTGTCAAATTTCAATGCCTTGAATTTTTAATTTTGAACCATACCTTGAAGCAGACAGATGTGAAGAGCTGCTGCTAAATATCAAGATGAAGTAACAAACACTGTGTCTCCTTTGAGATCCAATAACCCTTTAACAATTTGCTACCAGCTCAGCCATACAACAGCACTGTGATGTGTTTTTATTACTCCCACATTTGACAGGTGCAAGAAGTCAGATATTGGGAAATTCACTGACTTGCTTAAGTTACAATAAAGCCTACGACAGAGCCCAAACCCCATTGTGATTGCCAGGCCAATGCTCAATTCAAGAGGCTTTTCTCTATTCTCTCTGGGATCAGAGAACATTCCTCAATTCAAAAACTTCCTTAACGCCCCCCCACGCCCCAATTGTAGGTACCGATGAATACGTGGAAGAGATCAAATATTTAAACACATTTCAATTGTTTGCAGCTCATCTATGTATACTTAGGGCTTTATTCATATTTCAAAGCTGTCTGGGCAGTGTGTTTAAAAATACCCTGACAGTCAAACCACACATTTATGGCAGAGCAGAAAAAGAGCCACCTCGCAGGTTTGGGGGATTTGCCTCGCAGGAATGTCTCCGAGTTCCCGAACCAATGTGGGCGTCCAACACCGACATCAGACGTTTTGAATAAACAATTTAATTTCCTGACGTTGTTAGAGGGGAGGAAAAAAAGCCAGGGAAAGAATTTTCACATTCAGACAAAGATGTATAGAAGATGGGGGGGAGTTAACTCTTTAGCAGTCTTTATTTCATCAAAAGGAGATCGAGCCTTCCCAAAGGAAGCCCTCATCCCTGTTGTTCAAGATGGCTCCGATCATTATCTCCTTGAAGCCAAACTGGCTGCTGAAAACACCCCAACACAGACATTATTGCTTCAAAGACAGAACAATATTCACCAAAAACACTCTGCAGCACAAGCCTTCACGGTAACGTTAGCAGCACTGCCAGTCTGCTCCATCTTGTCTGCATCGGCCCCCCAAAACTGGAGATCTACTTTGATTTAAAGCGGGATGAGATGGAACAGGGGGGATTTTAGGTGGATTACTTGTGCTTTCCACAAATAACCATTTTGTATTTCAACTTTTACTACCAGCAGCAGCAAGTGTGCTAAAAACCTATTCTTATGGGGAGTTTTCACACCCACACAGCAGTTAACACAAGGCAAGGTGGCAGCAGCACTAACAAGGAACAGGAAACTCAGATACTCTACTTGGTGCTACAAAGACCTTTCAAATCACTCTACCAGATACCTCCCTGGGTCAAGGAGGCATTCAATGGCATTGTCGTAGCAGGTTTTAATTGCCACCTACCACACTTTTGATTCTTGGCCATCAGTCGTTGTTACCCAGCCATTCACTACACCCTTTGAGTGCCTGCTCTTGTTATTTCTGGTGCAACAAAGGAAGAGCAAAGGGCAGCAGAGGTCCACATGTTGTTGCCCACAGGTGTACCACTGAATTCATGCCACTGAACAAATTCAATTTCAGTCCCTGACTCTCCAATTTTCCGCTATAAAAATAAAAAAGAATTAGGTCTACCTAGTTCCCAAGGAATTCAACTAGATTTCCAACAGCCTCAGAGGGAGCTGGATCAGGCCCAGGTCTGCAGTGTCCTCAGCTCTCAGTGGGATCAGGGGAACTCAGCACCTCCACAAGCAGCAGCTTTTGAGTGTATTGGCCTAATTCACATGCGAGGATTCCTATTTTAGGAATAAGCACTAGGACCAAGAGTTTGACTGCAGTCCAACTGAACTACAGAACAACAGGTATAGAGATGTTGATCTTACACATCAGGAAACAGCTTTACCCGATTAGAAGTCTGTGGTAGAGCTGCATGAGAATAACTAACTTTGTTTCCAAATTCTTTGCTGAGCTACGAACCAGGCATTTTAATTAAGGCCTGCTAATTGCAGTTAGTGTAATTTGGGGTAGGGGGCAGGGAGGAAGTACACCTTTCCACAGTCCACTGGTACAAAGCTGACAGACAAAAAAAGGAAAATCATTTTAAAAATACATGTTAGGTGGAGTAAGTGTTCTACATGTGATTTGTGGTTTCAGAAGTGAGATTTTGTTAGAAGAAAGCTGTGCTGTCTGGTTCTACGACCTTTTCCACAGAAGGTCTAGGAACAAGGGAGAATCAGGGAAGCTCCCTGTTAACATAAGAGCAGCCACAGCAAGTCAGACTGACAGCCCAACCTACCCTGCCTCCGGTGTGGCCGCAGCTTCTCTGTTTTATAGCCAGAAACACAGAAGAAACATCCCAGAATATTGTTTTTCTTCAGTGATCTCTTGCAACTTGAGCTACACTGTTTTATTATCTCTGTAACAACAGTGGAGGAAAACCTGCCAAAAAGGAGTGGGATTAAGCATTACATTTTAACAGATTACTCGAGACAAAGGAGAGATCAAATCACAGCACAAATACATTGTGCCAACCCTCTATAAACAATACCTATTGTGAGCTAAGATGCTGTACTGTGCTGATCAGGAAACTCTTTGACACAGCAGCACAACAGCACAAAAATGAGAAAAAAAGGTTTCACTGGGAAAGCTGGTGGTCTGCGCGGTCCCCGTGGAAGGGACAGCCTGCTGCACCCACGGTTATTTTAGTCAGGGAGAAAAGACAAAACACCCCAAGAGGCCCAGGTCTTTCTTATTCAATGACTTCGGGCTCCTTCCAGCATCGCCAAAAGGCAGACTCCAAGTTGGCGCACAGGAGCACTTGCATCCATCCCACCCATGTCTGAGGAACTTCCACAATTAAAACAGCAGCTGACAAGCATCAGCCACGTAAAGCCTTCTCCACTCTCCAGAGCCTTCTTAGGAAGGCCTGAGCTTAATGTTAGAGATCCATTTGGCCTGATTAAAATACCCAGAAATGGAGAGAACCTGGCTTTACTTTAAGGAAAAGATAAACAGAATATTTAAGTTACATTTAGGACAGATAATATTAAGATTGAGTGTTACTAAGGAAAAAAAAAAAAAAAAAGAGTCCTAATCCTCAAGAATATTCTACCTTGAGGTGACTTGCTACTTGCAAACAGGCAATCCTTCACTAGCAAGCAACAGAGCGATGAAGATCAGAAGATCAATGCCTTACAGCATAGCCAAAGAACAAAGCTATGATCACGGCGCATTAGGGAAGGAATCAGGAAGTGAACTAGAGAGACAGTTCTTGAAACAAAAGTTATTCCCATGCAAAAGCAATTTAAACTTGGTAATAAGCCTATGACCAAAGATTTTCACTCTTCTCATTTGTGACCAAAACAAAATTCAAAGCACAAGTTCTCTTAGATGGTGAAAACTGAGAGCCTAAAATAGTATCAGAAAAATAAAAAGCAAATGGAGCTTCCACACCCTGTCTACCAACAAGCCTGTACGTCTATCCCTCAAAGCATGCTAAAGTTTTGGTTCTATAAAGGACACGAAAAACATCAAGAAAACATACCCTCTTCAAAATTCACTCCAACACACACTTTGATCTACTCCTTGGGACAGAAGGAAACGTAACTCCAAAATGACAAGCCCTAAAGTCAAAACACATCCCCACCTAGCACTCACCCACCTGCAAGCAAGCCTCTTCTCCTCCAGTAGGCCCAGCAGCCTGGCAGAGCTAAAGGCACAGCACAAACCACATTATCTCCACAGATTATACCACCGTTGAGAGGCAGCAGAAGTCTGGAAGAAAACACCTCCCAGGTGACAAAGGCCGCTGCTCTGTTTGATGACCACGTGCTGCTCCGGCCCAGGGCGCTGGCAGTAACACCGCTCCCCTTCCAGGCCTTCCCCTCTCCTGCCAGCTCCAGGGCACAGGTAGCAACCACAAGTGCTATTTTTTACTTGCCCATCAGCCTTTCATCAGAACAGCAGGTTTTCTTAGTTTCTGTTTTGCTTCCTTCCATTCAAGTCTGTTTTTAAAACAACCTTACTTCAGACAACTGCATGAAAGAACGCTGAGCTGAAACAACTCTCAAAATACATACCTGAAGTTACAGAAAGGCAGCATTAACTGAAAACCAACAGGAAGAACAGAAAAAATACATGTTTTCAATGTCAGACAGAAGACAGATACGGATTTTCTTTGCAAATTAATTCTACGTGTGGCATAAAGGCTGGAGAGATGGGGCTTGTGTGACTTTGCAGTACTAACACCACTTCTCTTTCAGAGAGTGCCCCTCCGCTACATGACCACGTAAGCTGGTCAGGCACTTTTCTCTGACTGCAGAGGGGTTTTAGGTTCCCCAAAACCCTCTGCTGTTAGCTGCGAGTCACAGATAGCAAGCACTAGATGAATTCAGAAGGTGGCCTCTAAGCTGGACCCAGCTGCTAGTTCCTCCTCTCCCTCTTTTGCAAGTTTTTGTATTTTTAGCAGAGAAGTCCCTCCTCTTTGGGGAAGAACTTCTGAATGTCTTATGTCTTTTTGACTGAAATGATTTTTTTATTGATCAAGAGTCAGGGTGTATTATATTAAAAATAAGCAATGCCTACACCTTTACAGGCTAAAGAAAAACAAGCAACTTCATATTTGCTCATGTTTTAGTCACAACAAAACTAGAGAGTAGCCAACACACACTGATACCTTCTCTGCAGTCCTGTGATATCAGAAATGAAAGCGAGTTCAGAAAACACGTGTGAAGGTTTACGCAGAGCAGGGCCATCAGTGGCTATCAAACACAGCACCATGATGCAGCTGCCGCCACCACAGCCTCCAACCACCGGTGGCTGGCAGAAGGCGAGAGGCTCTGCCAGGGGGAAGGTGAGCACGTTTGTGCTGTGCCTCGTACCTTCTCCAAGCACCTGCTGCACCACACCTCCAGCTCTGACTGGCCTGGTGCTCCTCAGCTGGCCTGGACACCAGGCTGCCCAACAGCCCGTGCAGGAGCAGACCTATGATCCCCTAGGACCATAGGGACCTCTGTGATCCCCCACCACCCCTCAGAGGCCAGCAGGGATAGTGCCCGTGATGGTTGCTCTACCACCAGGCACCGGTGCTGGATCCTCTCAACCGATACGGGCCTTCTGCAACAGCAGGGAACGGCTCCGACAAAGCGCCGACAGGCAGCTGTACGAGGAGCAGAAGACCAACAGTTAGTATCAGTATTTATGTTAATCTCAGCAGTGTTTTGTGCTTGCTGGTTTTCATTTGCTTGGTTTTGTTGCTTTTTTAAATAAGAAAAAAATACAGGGAAGCAACAAGATTCTCATTGCCATTAATTGGTTTACAGATTAGCATACCCGGCTGGGTTTAGGTGGCCATTACCGGACTCATTAGAGCACGGCATACTGCTACAAGAGGCGAGTGTTCACGGCCCAGCTATACAAGTGACGACACTTTCCGCCCTTGTAACGAAACCAGGCTGACGAGACGCAGAAGAAGCCGAGTCAATACGCCAGCTCCCATAACCACCGCAGCAATTTAGGAGGGGCAGGGAGCAAGGAGGGCCGCGCTCTGCCAGCGCAGATGGCAAAGGAGTGGCACGTCGCAAGTGGACCTGTGTGATATCATTTCCTTCCAGCACCATTAATCACCCCAGACATCATTTGTTCTATCAACTGCCGAGCAGTTACCCCAGCACGCAGATAACTTTATCGAGGCCGGGCAGTGACAGTCACAACTGAGCACCACACCAGGCGGGACACCTCACGTCCTCAGGGCCCTCTGAGCCATCTCCTGCTGCTGCGAGGAGAGGCGTTACACCAGCACACGCACCATCTGACCAAACACTGGGGGGGAAGTAGAAAAATGCCACCAGCACTTTAAAACATGGGATTTCAAAAGAGGACAGCGATGTTGCTCACAGCCACAACACGCAGTCCAGGCCAGGTCTCTAGAGGCACCAGGGTTTTAGCCTGTTCGCATCCTGCAAGGGGCAGAAGCTCCCTCAAAGTGCAGGCACATCTGTAGCATGGTCTGACAGGGCAAACACAGGGCTTCAGAAACACTGCCAGCAGCAGCCCAGCTTCAAAGTTCAAGATTTATCGCTTTGTCTTCTGCTACAGACACAGCTCGAGTATTTTCTCCTTCACAAAGAATCCCGTTTCACAAGGCAATGCCTGGGGACCGAATACACAGAACTGACACAGAGGGAAAGGGCAGAAGACGGCTTGTTGACAGGCAGAAAGAAAAGCCTGCGAGGAGCGTGATGAAGAGAGAAAAATCAATGTTTTTTTGAGGAAGAAGGACAGACCTCAAATTCTTCCAAGCAAGCATGACTCAGCAGTGTGTGACAAGACAAAACGAGATGTGCTTATAAACCTTCACCAACTAGTACCGGGGGGACAGGACTAAACAGCTCGACGTGAACTGAACTTGCTTCCCAGTCCCCAGCCTGGCTCTGCTTTCCTAAAAGCACAATTAGACCTAGAAATAGGAATTCTTCCACTGCACTGAACAGGTCCCCTGGAGCCCCCAAGAGCTCAGTAGGTTCACAGCCACCCACTGCACAGACAGCCTGGCCACAGGAACAAGCAGGCTTCCATTTTGCCTCGCAAGCCACAGGAATCCTTCCATCATCAGCAGCAATCGCATCCCAGACAAGATAACCCAAGCACCGCACTTAGGAGGAAGGAGAATGACAACCGTTAAAGTTTTAAGCCCCCCACCCCACATGAAACTCAATCATTTTCAGAGCAATTGGTAAAGTACACGGTTGTCCTCCAGTAGAGATCTGTCTCTGCAGAGGGACAGAATACTAGCCAGTATTCGTGCAGTGTTTGGACAGTGGGGAAACATCAGCAGCTTCCTCCTCGATCACATAAAGGGCATGACTCCCTCTGAAGGGAGCTGAATTCCTCAGTACAAAACAAAGCGCTGCTTCAAGGACTGAACACTGAACTCAAAAACGAGAGGAAGATAACCATACAGAGGAGTGTTTGTTTCACAGCCCTACAGCATAGATGAGCCCAGCACAGGTGCTTATTTTATCTATTATCATGCTTATTTTAGTCTTTTACGATGTTTTGCTTCCCGTTTCCTTGGAACATGTTCAAGAATGTCACCTCACCAGAAGGTGTCAAATTTGAGATAAATAGCACATAATCTGACCAACATCATGGGATACACTGTCAGTCAATGCTTTGCAAGAGCGGTACATTAAAGCAGAGCAAACACTTTCAGCAGGCAGCTCTGAAACCCCTCCCAGGTTGAGCCTATACACTTTTAAAAGCTGAACACATGTAGACCTCATCTCCAGGCTTCCCAAGTCATGACTGCTGAAGTTGTAAAGGGACTTTGGACTACTTAAGGTACACAAAGAACTGTTTCTTGGACACCTTCAGACACGTATTACAGGTTGGACAAAGCCGCAGCAGTGACATGAGGAGAGGTCAGCATCTCTGCCCTGAAACGGGGCCACGGGCTCATGGCAATCCCAGCATGTCTGTCCAAACCCTTCTTCAGAAGTTCTGAGCAACAAACTTCGCTGTCTACCTAGACAGTCACAGCACTTTTTCCAAATCCTAGCATCCCTCCTTCTTGGTGCAATTGCAGCTCACTGCTTTTTGCTTTATTCACAGTGGAACCAAGGAATACACCATGTTCTTTTTTCCCTACAACAGCTTTTTAAAGCATCCAGAGACCCACCCAGTTCTTTATGCTGAATACCACAGTAGGATTCTACGATTCACTGCATTTCTAAGACCTCCAATCCTTCTCACTGCTCTCCCATGGACACTTGAAGCTGACCTGCCTTCTCCCTGAAACGCAGTGCCCCAAACCAAAGGCAGGGTAAGCGGCAGCCTTATCAGCGCCGCACAGAATGGATACGCCATGTGCCTGGCAGGCCACGTTCCAGCTTAACGTAGCCCATCGTGACGTTTTACTTTTTTTTTTTTTTTTTTTTTTTTTTTTTGGCAACACTGTCAATTCGCATTCAGCTTGTGATCTGCAGAAGAATCCAGATCTTTCTCTGCCACCTGACCGAGGTTATCGTTGTTCCTCGCTGCATATCACCTCGCACAGGCTGTGGTAAGGGGATGTACCGCAGGGAGGACACAGACTTCCTGAATCCACGGTAAATGATAGCTAGATCACGAAACAGAGTCACCATGAAAGCCGTGATTGTTACAATAACCTCTGTTGCTGAGCAGCTGGGTGCCGTGTTCCCATGAAACGGCTCTGCAGGCATAACACAAAGCTTCCTGGGAGAGGGATGCCTGTCAGTCAGGGCTCTCTGAGGGAAAAGACGCACATACGCCTGGTTATTCTGGGATGCCAAGTTTCCTCCTCTACAGACTAATGGAAGAAGGAACAGGAACCCAAAAACACACCGAACTTTTCCTCTAAGAAATACGCATTTTTTACTACTATCCTCAACATGTTTTCATGGCTTATTATAAATTATATCATTTACCTAGCTGGAAGGTTTTGTTAGAGCTGACATCAAAAATAAATAAATAACAAAAAGCATACCCATCCATCCTGCCCCTGGTTGCTCCTCATGATATCCATTGGGGGTTGGAACTAGATGATCTTTAAGGTCGCTTCCAACCCAAGCCATTCTACAACAGTATTTGAGCCTAACACAAGCAACAATGGGAGCTATTGATCGATGCACATACATTTTATTTTATGACCTTTAAGAATGTAAAAGTTAACTGGCACAAGCCATGCATTTTTTAGAAAAGTTGTATTTAGTGCTTTACAGTGAATTGGGGTTAAAGAACATTCCCCCCTTCCCCCACCAATTTCTTCTTGGAAAAAATACACAATATACCTCACAGCCTGCAATATAACGAAACAGATTAATGTAATACCCTCAGACCAGCATTATTCTTAAGTCTATCTCAAAGCTCATATTTAGGTTCTTGTGCACAGGTCACGCCGCAAAAGGGACCATGTATAAAGTCTAGAAAAGAAAAAGAGCCATACAGAATTATAGCACTGACAGCAGTGTTTATGCGTTCTATGGCATAGATTTACTAAACAGAATAGCTTCTACTACATGCTAAAAGAAAGCTTAACTATTTACCACAGATACAAAATGGTAAGAAGCAGGTTGAAGAACCAGCTGAGCTTCAAGAAAAAAAAAATGATCTTGCTCTTTCTCATGCAAGTCAGACAAAAATTTAAACAAGACATACTAATATTTTGTCACGTAAAAAATCATTGGATGCTATGTTCAGCAGACTGACCTAGTAGCAGCATCAGAATAGCTTAAACATATAACAAATTAAATTAAAAACAAAAAAAAACACATACAGAGTGATTGGTCATACTGTCAAACAGTCTTCAGTACGAAAAGCTCTAACAGGAATTGCACACAAAGAAAAGCGCATCCCCTCGCATAAAACCAAAACCAAGAAGCATTGAACTGATGCGGGTAGTTATTCAAGAACACAGGCTCAAGTTTCACAACAGTCTTCAGTAGCAGGTAGCACCTAGGAATCCAAACCAGACCAAGAAGCCTTACTTTCATGTGTCAATGAATGCAATTAGTTTGTCACAGATTTCTCAAGGGGTGCTGACAATTCAGCTTGCTCTCTATAGATCAAGGTGACAAAGCTTTACCAGAAGGTATTCTTTATTATTTCACTTACATTTTCTTCCTTTATGATCAGAATTTGATTTTTTCAGAATTTCTAGAATTTCCTGAGAAGTTGTTCCTTCCAGGCCCTCACTCTTTGGTGAAAAAACACTGCACAAAAATCTGACCATAAATAATCTGGACATTAAGATGAACAAGCACAGCTCTGCTGTCTGTCAAACTGCAGGATTTATCATGACACAAATTACATCTTCAGGCAACTCTTCAACTCCTTTGCTACTCATTTTCTAACACTATAGAGAGGATAAACTGACTCAGTACCTACACAGTTACAAAGGAAAGCTACCACACTACCACATGAACTTAAGAGGTGCACATGTGAATGCTTTTTCCCCAAATAACTGAGAAGTAGT
Organism: Nettapus auritus; assembly: GCA_011076525.1. Taxonomy (NCBI): domain Eukaryota; kingdom Metazoa; phylum Chordata; class Aves; order Anseriformes; family Anatidae; genus Nettapus; species Nettapus auritus. Next base: position 15,870,581 of record CM021769.1, on the reverse strand, counting down.
TTCTTATTCCTAATGGGGTGACTTTAAATTATCTCCTCTTGGAGATGTCACTTCACCTTATAGCACTATAACTTACTCACGTAGCCATAACTTTACTGCCTCGCATCTCCGTGGCCCCAAAGAGGCAATATTAACTGATGACACACAGAACAGCCACCAAGGAAATGCAGGCTTTTATAGAGGCAACAGCCCCTTGTAAACAGCCACACCTCACTAATCTGAGCTGGTGCCAAACGTATACAACTCATTTTTCAAACAGATAGGCGCATTTTTCTGTACTACCACAGCCGCCCCTCCTCATATGGCATGAATGCGTGAGTCTCTTTACTCACAACATCCAAGGAGGCCTGGCAGTACATCTCTGCATATTTTACAGACAGAAAAAAGCTGCGTACGAGAGCCTTTACCACAAACTGCAGCTCACCCCACAGTCCTGTCGCCCTGGTAATGGAGCAAGGCATCTCCATCTCCTTGAGCTTGCCCTAGTGCTCAAGCACCTGCACGGAGACCATCATTCCAGCGTCAACAAGAGGAGCAGGGAACAGACTGAGCTGAAAGTTTTTGCCAACTGCATAACCACTAAAACCAGCTTGAGACAGTGGATGAGGCCAAACAGCTGGAAGAAGGGGGAACTGTTCCTTTCAGCAGCAGCAGGAGGACACATGACAACACCAGAACTACATTTTCACACCACACACTCCTAACTTCTCACTTAGGAGTCCCTAGAAACCTCTCCTGACTGTTTAGCAGGCCACAGATACTCTGCATTTTACCACAAGCCAGCTACCTAAAGCTTTGAAATGGTGCCATGCCTTGGTGGAGCTGAGCGCCGCGGCTCCAAGGAAAGCAGGCGGGAGACGCAGAGGGATCCGCACGCCACAGCGGGCCTGGCCGCACAGCTGCAGGTGCAGCACATATGCCAGCACGCAGGGGGTACCCAACTCGACACAAAGCACAGCGACCTAGCAGCTTTCACTCAAAAGCAGGGGCCAACTTGGCAGCAGTAGCTTCTTTGATCGCCTCCTGACTAACAAACTGAGCGAAGCAGCAGAGGCCTGTTCCGTGCAGAGGAGCTCAGCCCCACGCCACAGCTCGCAGGGGAGCGTTGTGGTACCGGCGAGGCTGACAGAGGGGCACGCTCCTCCCCACCGACACCACACGCCGAGCAAGGCAGAAGCCTCACCGTGGGGACAGCTTATGCAGAAAGCAGTCACTGGGCAGAACTGAAAACCGGTGTGGGAAGCAGAGGCCAGACACGAGCAGGGTGACTGTCCCGTGGTGTGGCGGCAGGTCCGGCCGGAGGACGGGAATGAGCCCGGTCCCTGCCCCAGGTTCAGCCTCCCTCAGGAGGTAACAGCTGCAGGCTTGAACCCAGCTTCCCCAGGCAAGCTCTCTATCCTCTAGGTCAGCAACTCTCCAAGCACAGCCCCAGGGCTGTGCGAGCATTAAGGGTTACACTGGAACACAACCCAAATGGGGAACCACTGCCTGAGCTATAAACGTGGAGGTAGGTACCGCCACAGCCACTGCTTTCATCTCCTCAGGCTGCATCTGGGAGGCACAGACAAGGCTGCTATGCCCTGTGAAGAATAAAGCCCTGGCAGGTCGTCACTAGTGTGACGCAGCGAGGACCACAGGCACAGGTGAGCTGAAAGACACTCAATACGAGGCCTGTTACCTTGTGAATACAAAGCTTCGGCAAACGTCCCGGACACTGTGTTCAGTCAGGACAGGCTGTTCCAGACACATGCACCTGAGGAGGTTTATACTACCAAGCAAAAATTTAAAACAAACAAACAAAAAACAGAAAGCAGGCGCCTACATTTTTTTTTTCCTCCCCCCCCCCCCCCCCCCAAAACCACTTGGAAGGATTCAGATGCCAAAATTTACCAGGGAAACCTATGAAACCCCAGCCTAGGTTGGGCATCAAAGCTGGATACAGACACCAGGACAGCATTAAGGGACCTGCCCAGTCTCTGAAGAGCACAGACCTGAAGACAGGGCTGCCTGTGCCCCAGAGCAGCACGTTCATTTTGGTGCACTCACGCTCACTCACATCTTGTTTCAGCTAGCATCTTTCATAATGTTTCAGTTCTGGAGAGCTGCTGGAGACAAAATCTGAAACCACTCCTAGGAAAGCGGTTCAGCACTTAGACCGTCTCCCAGCTCAAGCTGATTTTGAGATGTCTGTCCCTAATCCCTCTATGGCACTGGTGCCTCACGCTAGAGCTGGCTACGCTGGCAGACTGCAAAAAAATGAAGACTTCTCTTATCCCAACAATACTCCGGGTCTAAAAACAGCACACTTGAGGAGTTCATTAGGCGTCTTCTGTTACTTTCCTGGGTTATATAACTGCTTCATTGCAAACTCGTACAAACAAAACTGAACTTTGTAGTCATCCAGAAAGTATATCCCTAGGCAACAGGCAAATAAAATCCTAGTAACAGTCACCATAAAATACATAGAGTAGACAGGCAGACACATAGTCCACTCTAACACATGAATCACTGTACAGGAATGAGTACACTTGCCTTATTTCCTACTATGCACAGTATTTCTGGTAAGATGTACGTTGAGCTTGGCACTACTTTTTCTGCCATAATAAAAGCATATGAATACACAAGTAATCAAGTAGATATTATGCATAAAATACATAAAATCTCTGCATAAATGAATGTGGCCTCCCACTGGTATCAATGGAAGTTACCAGGATGGACAACAGAGCAACTTACTCCAGCCAACTGCATTGATCTTTAAACCCAACACTTAACTCCGCTTCTGCGAGCTGACTAATACTAAATGCCTTTTAAAAGAAAATAATTGAAGCATGATCAAATAGACATATCTATCCAACATCCGCAAATGGTATTCAAAGCGAGCTTAGCTTGTACAGAGTAAGGTAGCCTAATTTGCATCGCAAAATTGGGAAAGTGTAGCAAGAGAGACACTTTGGGGTCAATTTTCATAGCACTGCCAGGACTTAAAGCTATTAAAAAAATTGTACAATACACAGAGAAACTGTGTATCTACATTATGAAACATAAGCATGAGGAATTTCTGAAGTAGAGAAAGTAAAGCAAAGCATGTAGTCAAAAAGAGAAACAAGAACAGCAGAGGGCAGAAAGTCACCTTTGGAGATTCCTAAACATAAAGGCATATGATACCAGGAATGAAAAGCAAATAACTATGAGAAACCAGCTATGTACTTTCTAAGATTCCCCTTAGTTTCTGCTTATGAAATCCAACCTATACCAAACATCAAGGCTCTAACAACAGCATTTCTCTAACACATATTAAAGCATATTTTTGAGCATCACAAAAAAAATAAAATAAAATAACCAAAGATCTCTGAGGCAGGCTCAAAACTTGGCATCGCTCTTTCGGAAGTATTTTGTTTGGAGAACCACATGAAACTTAAAAAGACATTAAACCAGAACTTGTGGTCCCTTCTATATTTTAAGAAAATCTGGTAAGTTTTGTTGAGGTTTGACAGAGCAGACACCGAATGCCAAGAACACAGGCTGATGCAAAAGCTTCTGCTACTTTCTCAAAATAGTTTCCTGCTTCTTGTGCCTCCTTCGTCTTTACAGAGAAGAGCTGGTGCTGCCAACAGGAATTCAGAATGCGGGCACTGCTGGTTTTAGCATGACGTGCTTTAATAAAGCCTATCTGAAGTCTTATAAAATGTATTCTGCAAAGTCTAAGCAGACTTAGCAGGAATTATAAAAATGGTGACTTAGAAGATTTTCAGTTATCAAAGTTTATTCTGTAACCTTGTTATAAATGTAGTAATGGAATGAAATAAGACAAAACCGTTCTTCAGAGGCTATAATGCATGTGTCACGAGACCTTGGACCCCTATGAAGTTCACGCTTACACTTCAATAATAAAACTGATCGCGCAACGCACCGTGCGTGCGACCCTCCCCGCTGCCCCGATAAAGCCCAACCGCAGCCTCCCAGACCCCCTCGCAGCTCGGGGGCACACCGGCACGGTCACCCCGCTGCAGCCGCCTCCTCCGCGCCCCAGCTCAGCCCGGGCTCCCGAGGGGCCGGGACACACGCGGCGGAAAGTCGCCGCCGCTCACCGGGCTGCGGGAGCCGCCGGGGGCCGGGCAGGGCTCCGGGGCGGCCCCAAAGCGCCCCGCGGCCGCCCGGGAGGGCGCAGGCCCCGGCCCCGGCGCCGTGCCGCCCGCTTACCGGCAGAGCTCGGCGAAGGCCTGGAAATTGAGCTTCCTGATCTTCTTCTCGCTCAGCCAGTAGCCCACCCGCTTCCCCTTGAGGAAGGTCTGCATGGTGCCGGGCGCGCTGCTCCCGGGCGCCCCGGCTGCTGCTGCTGCTGCTCGCACTCGGCGTCAGGCGGAGCGACGGCTTTAAGTTTAAAATAAAAAATAAAAGAGAGAGAGAAAGGGAGAGCGGTCAGACGGCTCTGCCGAGGGAGGACCCGGCGCCGCGCCGCCGCAGCGAGCCGGCCGCCGCAGGCCCTGCCCCGCACGGCGGGCAGCGAGCGCGGCCGGGCCACGGCGTGCCCCTGCCGCCAGCCCCAGCACAGCACAGCCGGCACGGAGCCGCTGCCTCGAGCCGAGCCGTGCCGAGCCCGGGCCGCCCCCCTGCACGGACCCCGCCTGCACGGACCCCGCTGCCGGCTCGGCTCCGCTGCTGCTGCTGCTGCTGCTGCTGGTGCTGCTGCGCGGTGCTGCTGCAGCCGCTCAGCTCCCCATTTGCCCGCTATTCGCAGCCGCCTCCACTTCCTCCTCCTCCTCCTCGTCCCTCCCTCCGGCCCGGCCCCGTCCCCGCCCCGGGCGGCCCGGCCGAGCCCGCCCCGCAGCCCCTGGGCTGGGAGCCGGGCCCGAGGTGCCCGCAGCTGCCGCGGGGCTGCGAGGGGCGGCGGAGCGGCGTCCTCGGGGAAATAACCAAAGTAAGGACGGGAGTTCTCGCCGCACAGCCCAGGGTCTGCCTTCTGCCAGCGCTTGGCAAGCGTCTGGAAGGGCTTAGGCAGAACTTGGAATAACAACAATTCCTTCTTTAACTTATTTTTTTCGAGCACCAGCATGAGCTGGCATTCACCCCCCCCC
>CM021769.1:15841542-15865406 GCA_011076525.1 Nettapus auritus | reverse complement strand
GAGTTACTGTGGTACCTCACAGCCCCAGCGTGATCTTCCCACCCTTCTTTCTCCCCTCGATCTGAAAGGAGTATCACCCAGCCCGAATGCTTGTGGGTTGACTTGTGTTTTGGTTTTCTCTCTTCGGGGGTGGAAGAATGATTCCTTCGCAGGGGCTTGGCAGCACCTGAGAGGTGGCTGATGCCCTGTGCTGCTGCCAGCCCTCTGCAGCTGGCGCTGCGTTTGCTGACTCACAGGGCCACGGCCCCTGCGGCCTCACCGCTTGGGCAGAAACCTGGTGGGAGCGTCCCGGGGCAAAGCTAGGGAAGCCTTAAGGAATATGAAAGGGGTCATTGACCCAGGGAGTAAGTAGAGACCGTTTTACATTCCTTTCGTTATTTACATTAACAGTGAAGTCAGCCCAAGCCAAGGGTATATATGAAAGTATGCGGGGAGCGGAGTCGCCTACAAGCAGCTCACACTGAAGTTGTCGGGAATCCTGTAAAGTAGTACTCCTTGTCCATTTGCAGGGGCTTTGAATAATAAATGTTTATTTTTCTACTTCAGCTAATCAAATTATTTGCTGCTAATACGGCATAACCTTTATTTTTTGGAGCACACGATCTGAATCATATCCATGTATTTTTGCACAGTTCATAAATATAATTGGGACCAGTAGATGGATGTCGGTAGCACGGTTTCTGCTGCAAAACGTTTCATTGACATTTATATATTTCAAGAAAGCACGGTAACTTCAGGAAAATGTGTTACTCGTTACAAGGCTTAATCAGACATCATCAAAATAAAGTAAGAATCCTGAAACAGTTTGTTTTCTCTTTTCAGATCAATGCTTTATTTCAGCTATCACTTCACTGGCTTTATTGTTAGACTTTATTATGATTTGCGTTAGCATATTAAGCTCAAGATTCATATTTAGATCATAATGGAATAGGGATGCATTGAAACATGACATAATTGAAGCCATCTTCCTAAATGATTTCGTTCTGAATATTTTTTTTTTTCTTTAAGAAATGTCAGTTTCAGACCAATTTAAAGCACAGTCTGCAGAGACAGAAAGATTTATGAACTTCTTTCCAGATATGGCAGAGCAGGTTTTCAGAGGTGTTAAGCATTCCTGGCTCTTATAGAAATGAAACAGGAGCTACAAAGTAGGAATTTGTTTTGCTCCAGTTCAGGCAAAATTGAATGACATAGATCAGAGATGAGATTCAGTCCTAGGAAAGAGAGATGTAAATCCCTTTCAAACCACCTTTTTTAAAAAAAAAAAAATCTTAACCCTTGAACAATTTCAGATGTGAGAAATACATTTCAAATGGTGAGCCCCTGCACTGTGCTTTGCTGCACAGTGTTGCTAAATGCGTTACGATCCCCTGTTTATATTGCAGAGCCAGTTCAGGCAATGCCAAACCTGTGACCACACGAAGCCCCAGGGTAATGTTTACCCAATTCCTGATCAGGAGCAGGCTGATTATTCCCGCGATTTTCTACGGCCTGATGCTGTAAGCTGCAACTGATGGGCTGCTTCATGCTAATTAAAGGGGTGAGGGCTGATTAAGATCTCAAGCCCTCCAGCAGTCAGAACTATCTTCTTCTTCATCTTAGCTTCAGCTGCAGGTCAAAGCAGGTTTCCTTGTTTTAGGTGGAACCTCTCACACCTTATCTTCTATCCCTTTCAACACATACAGGGGCTCAGATGAGGTTGGACACTCGCCACATGGTACAAGTCAGTGAAATTCCATGGGAGTTCACTTTGGAATAAGATGAGGCATCTCCATTCACTTTGTTAGTTATTGAAGTATATTTTCTCAATGAAAGATTAAGAACAATTGTCTCATCACCTGGCAGAAGTCACGGCTGGATCTTTAACAGTGAGTGGAAAAAAGAAGGTGATGTTATTTTCACTGCCTGCAGTTCAGCTTTTTCTATTTCATTTTAACACCCTTTCTGCCCGCAGGGCAGATGTTGTTCTGCTGCAGATAGTCAGGAGGAAGGGCTGAGCCTCCATGCCAGGAGAGGGCTTCACTTTCTCCAGCCAGTCCCACTGCCGTGTCAGGTGATGAGCTGACATGGCACTGCTGGAACGTGGCTCTAGGCAGGAGGGAGCATGAGAAAACCCTGCACACAGCGCACTGCAGCTTCTTGGCTTTGACAGACATAAAGGAGAGCCCTGACGTTGCACAGTACTGGGGCTGGTCCTCACCAGTGAGGCAGCTGGAGACACCTGAACGAGAAGCATGGTGGGCTACCATTTGCTCAGCTCTCTGCCACATCCAGAACAGATTCATTGCTGCAAGATTGGTAAAAAGGCCAGATGTGACCCATTTTGCAGTGGTTAGGAGAGGACGCCTGTGAGGGAAGCAGAGCTTTTCCAGTTTATGGTTGGCTTTTGCCAAAATTCTGGCAAAACTCTGCTGTTGGAAACGCCCAAATGTCCTCTGGACCAGCAGCTTTTAAAATACAAGCCAGTGAAAGTCAGTATGCAGGGATGGAAGCTCATTGCTGATTTTTGTATTCCAAATCACAGTGCCTCGCTCTAATAAGGACACAAACTTCAGCCAGCCCCTGTAGCGCTCCTGTACAGCCGGTCACGGGAGGGAGGCCCCTCTAGCGGCTGACTGAGCCCAGCTCCATCTCTCTGAATGGCCCATTGTCCGTGCACACAGCACAGGGGGATTAGCCGTGCTAGCTGGAAATCAAACTGTCATTTTACAGTCAACTAAGCCAGGCGTTGCTGTTGAGAGCAGCACTCCCTCCAGAAACAGCCACTTGTTCTCGCTTCCTGCCGTGCCCCCTTCACGGGAAACAGGAGCGGGGAGCTGGGAACTGTTTAGGCTAAACCAAGCTCAAAGTAGACAAAAATATTTTAGTCTTAATCAAAACCAAATCCATTCCCCATCTGCATCACCATACCTGCTTGTAGTGGCACAAGTATAGCTGTAGTGGCAGAAGGCAGTGAAGGGGCTGGAAGAAGGAGGCCGGGAAGAGAAAGCACAGAGCTGCCTTGCTTGGTGGCAATCCCAATTTAACAGCAGCAGAAGAGGAGGGTGAAAGCATGGTGCTCACCCATACTACTACTCCCTCACTGCCCAAACAACCCATGCAGTTCTATACAACAACCTATGCTGCAAAAACTGCAGTATTTTGATTTCATAAAGCAAAGAAGGATTGGTGAGCACTGGTTGAGACCCAGCGGTATTTCTGGGATCTTGCAGAAAGAGCAGAAGAGGGAATTCAGCTCTAAGGGCTCAAAAGCATTCAAAAGAGGGCATTAATAAAGCCTGGGAGGTGACAGCATCTGTGTGGGCAATGCAGTGCCAGTCAGGGATCCCTGAGCTAACTCTCACCAGCCCCAGCAGAGCACTGCTCACTTGGATTGCTGGGTTACACCAGCAAGCTCTTGTGTTCCAGTGCTGAAAACAGAGTAAATATGGTGGGGTTCTTTGTTGCTTGTTTTTGTTTTTGAAACTGCAATGAAACCACCATTATAAGCAGTATCTCTTACTGTATGTGCATCTCAGGAGTCTGCCTATTTTGGGCTCTGGTGAATGTACAAGCTGTGGGAAACTAAGAAAGGGTCCGGCTGCCAAGTCTGGTCGCTTCGCTTGTAGCTCTTTGCGTGCAGGCTTCGTTTTGACCTCACAAGCTAAGGAAAGCGTATCATCAGTAAACAAAGAATTGAAAACCACAAAAAAACATGCAGACAAGATGCAAAAGATGACGAAATCCTGTAACAGTACAATTATGCCGGTTGGAGTAGATTTTTTGAACTGAATTACGTTTGTTAGTCAAATCCCAAGTGTGGCTCCAAACTGCGCTGACGTACATTGCTGTAGCTCTTTTGCCTTCCGATATGGGAGCGATTTCCACAGAAATTATGTTTATGCAAACTCCTCCATGCTGGTACAATTAGAGATACATGGAGGGGTTACTCAACTGATCAAATCATTCAAATAATTCAAACCACATGTGTAAGGGAGTCTGGAGACTGTTCTCTGAAGAATCTGGGTAACCTGACAGTGCATCAGATTCAGATTGAGGCTTCGATAAGGATTAGGCAGGCTGGACTGAAGCTTTCTCTACCTACAGTCTTCATATTAAGAGAGCTACTTGGATATAGGTCTTATATTTTTAATGAGGTAGCTTTAAGTCCATATGACCATTCCAGGGAGCATGCTTCTAGAAAAATGAGCCATCTTCACAACAACAACAGCAAAAAATTGAATTGTGTGTTGCTAGAATGTTTTACTCTTTAAAACAATGCAATCAGTTTTAAAATGATGCATGTAAATAAGACTGGCATGAATACAGAACTCAAATGTATAAAGGGACCTCGACACATGTATCTTTCCATTATTATCCCATATGCATTTTTCTTTGTCTGTTGGGTTAAGTGCACATTGTTCTGGAGGATCTAAAGCACATATCCTCACTCAGTGGTCCTCCACTTCCACAAGTTGTTTGTTGCTACAGCTCAATATTTCAAACTGCTAAAATGGAGAAAACAGGAAAGATAAAGCCTGATGTGGCCTGCACTGCCACTCCATCACTTGCACTTTCTTCTTTATTTTCATGCTTAGGCCTTCAAAGATTGAGGACCCTCTTCCTTTTTTTTTTTAATGCTTCCTTGCAGTTCACTGAAAGTTCACAGGCCACAGGTCTCACAAAACCATTGTGTTTTCTGACTCTGCATGCTCACATTAGGAGACATGGGCTTTTTAGCTGTCTGGAAGAGCGGCAATTTTCATGTTTTCAGAAGCTACCAGAATGTGTAGGCTTACAAATGCAAAAAGAATAGATACAGAAAAACAGTTCCAAAGCTCATGCCAATGTCATTCCAAAGTCAATTATCTGAAATACATAAATAAATAAATAAATAAATCCATTTGATAGTATCTCCAGCATACAAACACGTTGTGGAGGGACAGACCTCATTTTTGCCTGCAAAGCCCTCACAGAGCAAACTCAGCCTTTGTCAGCAAGACACAGAAATGCTTTTAGAAACAACCCCAATCTTAAACAAAAGTGGCTTCCTCTAGACACTCACGAGTTCTTTAGGTCATACCACAGCTATCCTGCAGTTAACTAAAGATGCTACGAGCAGATAATCTGCAGACGTAGCTGGGGAAGCCCTGCTGTGAGATAGGTGCTGTTCACTTTTGCACTTACAGGCATCTCATCCTTAGGAGTCAGCAGTGCACAGACTCACTTTCTACTTACTCCTGCATTAGAGGCAGGAGCTTAATGCCTGTCTTGTTCTGCTAGTCATCCCCTTCTTTGGCTTTTTCTCCACAAGGAGTGTATTCTGAAATGTTCTTCCATGTCAATACTCAATGACCAAAAGAAGCTTTTTTTTTTTTTTTTCCTCACTAAATTACTAATCTCACATCCAAAGATTAAATTATGCATGTACATCTCTTCTCCACATTATCAACATTCCCTGTCCTGTACCATATTGTTTCAAACTCCTCCTACATGCAGCCCTTCTGGAGGAAGAGGAAGGTCATATGGAGAAGACGTGGAAATTCAGGAGACAAGCAACTTACAGAAAGCAGGAGATGAGCAGCTGTAGCATAAAAAGAAAACAATCAAAACCAAAACAAAATGCAGGAACAGTTGACTGAGCCCACAATTTGGTTATAGCCCTGAGCTTCTACCAGATATCCAGGCTTGTTAACCAAGACATACAGCTTATTTCAGATAACAAACTTCCAGACATTTTAACTTGCCTAGACCCTGTAAGACACGGTTACATGGATGATCCATTCTGTTGATATTTACTTGTTGCAACACCATGCTGTTAAACTTATAGCACATCCTCAGTGCCTATCAGCCTGTAAATAAAACATAGGCAAAGAGAGCATCCGAACGTGGGACGTTATAACCCCATACTGACATTATGGGACTGCCTGGACAGGTGGAGCTTCCCAGCTACTCCTCTGACAGCACAAGGGACACTTCCCTAGCCAGGGCCACAGCAAATGCTCTGAGTGGTTCTGTGCCTCCCTATACCTCATACAAGAGCAGCTTTGAACAGCCTTGAATTACAAAGCTGCCCTTTGGGATCTTCCCTTCCCTCAGAGCTTGCTTGCCCTGTGCATCGGTTTTCTGGTGTGACTTCTGAAGTAAGCTTTTCACATGGATGCAGAGTTTGTAATAACCCGTGCCTATAAAGATTCCCGCTATTTAATAAGGGGTGAGCTCATGTTGCACCTTGTCTCCCCATGGGGATGCAATCTCCCCAGCATATATACAGGTTCAATGTCTTCCAGGCCTATCCTCTGAAATCTATATTTTTAATTGTTCAACAAATGCAGGTGTACCTGGATAAATAACACACAATACCTATTGATTTATGTATTCATTTATTTATTTGGGAAATCTCTCTGAAGAAATCAGATGAGGGGTTTAGAAGAACGTCCTTTCCTAACCCTAAGCACTCTGTGTAAGGGTTTTCTGCACAGAGCCTGTGAAGTGGGATACGTACCCAAAGTGGCAATCTGACAGGAGAAAACAGAGAGGGAAGAAAACATGCTAAAGCAGGGGAAATAAGTCATGCCACCATTTAGAGAGAGGAGGACTCAGGACATGTCAAGGAGCTGCCATAAAGTGTTTCAACCACTAGGCTAAAAGGCCTTTTGGCAAAAGGCACCAGACGTGGTGCCGAGGCAGACAGATTCTCTAAAGAACACAGCTGCTTTGTGCTCACATGCAATGCTCCAGCTAAAGTCTGCCTTGTACTGTCTTTCAGCACTGTCATATCAATAATGGTTTTGTATTCCTTGACAGATGTACTTTTGAAGAGAAATTCAGTTGGGCACAATTCTCCTTAATAACATAATAATGTAAATTCATAAATGCATATGCCTGTTATGTCACGGGGCTTATTTAAATTACCATTATTCACGGAGTAACATAGCTTCCTGCACCACAAACCTGCTCTGCAACTGCATCCCTGGTGAGCAGGAAATTTTAGTAGAGGCAGACATCTTGTTCTGCCAAAAAAGTCCAAATAACTTGAAAGTCATTCCTGGCTCTGTTCCTCAGCCTCCACTAAAATGCTTTCCCGTATTTTCACCTACATAGTTCAAAGCACAGCAACATTTCTAATGCACAGTATATCTTCCTCATAAACCTCCATCCTTTTTCTGGTACTTCCAACATTTTTTAGTCTCACAAACACATATGCTGGAGTTATTCTGTAGTGATTTGAACTGAAGCTTTCCCTCTAGAAAGTGGTTTCATAAGCCAGAGAAACAGAAGTTAGACCAGATCGCTTCAAGGTAAAATTGATAGTGGTTTCGGGTGAAAATTTGGCTACACTGCAATTTTTGTGAAGCTGCCAGGGAAATCGATCATGATTTGTATAACCATGACGTCTTCTGTCATGATGAAGCCTGCATTAGGGTGGAGTAGGGGTGAGAATGAAATGTAACAGGCATGTGGATCCTGTCAAAGGATCCCAAATGCTCAATTTTACAAGAATTCAAAGCTGGACTCTTAATAATCTCTACTTCAATTACAGTTGTCTCAAAGGATTCGCTTATGATCACTCCACACAGCTGGAGAACGGAGAGCTTCCAACTATCAGACTTTTCTGCAGTGATAAAGCTCTCATATTTTTGGCTAATTTGGTGCTTTGGGGTCACATTTGTGCAGATTTCCAGAGAAGCAGCAGCTACACCTTACATTCTGCTGTCCTTTCTGGTCCTCCCAGGTTAGCATGGCTATTCTCACCCACTATCTCAGTGCTTGCTGACTAAGTTTCTAAACATTTTTACTGTGTAAAGCCACCCAAATATCAGTCTGCTTGATTTTACTCTCATCCTCCCCCTCTGCGTGGCATCATGGTGGTTATCAGGCTAAAGACTTGCTGCTGTTTGTGAGACTGTTTTGCCAGAGCTGTTATCAGGAGCACTCTGAAAATGAGTATGAAAGCAGAACAGACTGAAAATAATAGACTGGCCAGTGCAAAAGAGACAAGTGAAAGAACAGAAAGTGAAAAAACCCTAGATTGTAACTTCTCTGCTTCAACACACACATTAGGATAGGTTTTAGGTTGTATCACAACCCACTGAAACAGTATTGGTGCTGCACTGCTTTGCATTACTGCAATTTCCTGGTGAAACACTTGGGCTTGTGCTAGTTACTCAGCACACCGTGAGCATAACGCCAACGAGCTCTGCACAGTGTTGAGGCAGCATTTGCAACGAAGGTACTGTACGTCCTATTACACAAAGCAGTGCAGAAACACACACTCAGCAAGACATTGAGGCTAAACGTTTTCATGGGTAGAAAGCGTTGCTTTGGATGCACTTGTACTTGTTACCATCTCCTTCAAGCGTATTTCTTTACCTTGTAAATACCTCCATATTGTCATGATTATGTTCACATCCTGTCGGTGTAAGGCAGAACACATATTTGTCTGGAAAAGCAGACACATCACCTCCGTGCCGACAAATGCAGCAATATGTGTGCTAAGATGGAGACATTTAAATGTTCACCTGGAGCTTTATGATAACGGTAGAACCGATGTAGCCATCACAGCCTGAAATTTCATTTCATTTCATGTAAGAGTTGCAGCTTACAAGCTTTGCGCAGTAAGGAAAACAAACCAAACAACAGCAAAACAAACCATAATACCTTTTGTTTTAAAAATTTGCTAATAGTGCTTAACATGTTTTTGTTAAATGAAATGCAAATATCACTAATAAATTAATGAAATTCTCCCTTTGAGAGCAACCACCAGCTGTTGCTAACATCTCCATTCAAATGGCTCCATTCTGGGTCTGACCCTGTGACAATTTCTGGTACAGGCCTCTAGCACACGCTTCAGAAAAAGACAAATTCAGCTAAACAACGAGACGAAGGTGTCTTACATAATGAACCACTTCTCAGCTACAGGGAACTGAACTTGCTTTTATCTTCCAGTAAAGTCCATAACAACAGGAGCCCTCCACTTACTCCCAGCTGATGAAATTTATATGAAAGCCCTTCCAGATGCTGGCAGTAGGCCTGGCCTTTCACTTGAGCTGACAGCTCTGAGTGCCCTTGAAAGCGTAACAAGATGCTCTCCAGGTGTGACGCTAGGAACAGCCATCGGGTACTTTTGTGCCTGCCTCCACACTGAGGCTTTCTGTTGCCTTGGACAAGTCTGTTACTCATCCAGGTTTAGATTTTCTTTCTGTAGGGACCATGAAGGAATACTGAAGAGACCGAGTCACCAGGGATCTAGAAGAGACAGCAACTGCATCAGGCAGGCAGCTCCACAGGCAACTAAAACACGGAACATATTACCAGAAGAGTAAAAGCTGTCAGTTTCGGTTAGACTAAATAAAGAGAATTAATAAACAGGACTGTGACTTTCTGAGGCACCAGTTACCCTCAAGTGCCCAACACAATCCTTTCCATTACTTATACGCCAAAAAAACCCTAAATTGTGGGTTTAAAGTATAAAGTATAAACAAACAATATATGTAGAACAGTTTTGAAAATTAACCACAAAAAGTACTGTTGAGAGACAAAACTGTGCAGAATCTTCTGTTAATAAAACATTATGAAGTGGTTAAATACTAGGTGACTTGATTATCCTAGAAAATGAGAAATAATAAAGCTTTTAAGAACCAAATAAAATGAGGTTGGAAAAAAAAAAGGGAGATAATTTCTGCAGGGAAGTGGAAGTTCTGTCTTTATCTTTTTTGTAATTTTTAATTATTATTATTGTATGCAAACATTTCTGTGACTAAGAAGGTATCAACCCTCACATCATGTGGATGGATGTCTTATATGCATGTCTCTTGCAGTGCATTTTAGGAGTTGACGACTATGTGCTAATTGCTAAGCTCTAACAGGACACAGGGAAGAGGTTCCTAAGAGAAGACAGACACACACGTATACAAACACACAGCTTTTTTCTTAAATGAAAGCTTAGATTCATCGAATCTCAAGAATATCCTATCCACCACCCCCCGAACTTCTATCCTGATCAACGCAAAATAGCTGGGACCCTTGTGAACAAACTTTGAATGTGGGAAAAGGACTGATCTGAACTGTGCTCTTCCACTGTTTGTTTAGTAGCAGAAAGTTATGCTTCAGGAGAATCTAAATATAGACACTCCCTGCTGCACATAGCTCACAGTCTAAGAAAGATAGGCACAGCCTGGGAACAGGGCAGCTTGGAAGAGACAATAACTAAATCTCTTCAAACTCATTTTATGGTATTATTGACATCCTGCACAAAAGCACCACAGAAGAAAAGACAATTGCTGGAAATTTGGAAGAAAATAAATAAAAAAAAAGATAACAAAGAAGAAGAAAAAAAAAAAAAAGAACACAAAACAAACCACCAAGGGTATCATCCCAACCTCTTCTAATGAGGACAGAGCTGTCACCCCCTCAGGTGGTCAGATGTTTCTCCTGGAATGTGTATATGGAAGGAAGAAAGAAGGGCAGTGCATACACTTTAATGACTGACCTTCACAGAAAAACATTTTTGTTTGTTACTTTTTTTTTTTTTTTTTTTTCCCCTTGCTGATAGTTGAAAAGTAACTCTTTTAGGCCAAATGGCAGAGGCCAGCATTTAGGTCTGCCAGACCCCTGGTTTCAAATCTGTTTTTCTTCCTAACATGGGTGACTTTTCAGTTAACTTGTTTATATGAACAAACCTGTTGGCAGCAGCAAACTCAGCATGGAAATTCAATAACTGTTCTTTTCTGGCAGCACGAGTAGACCTTAGCTGAAATCCCAGAAGAGTAGATTCTGATTTCTCAGCAGTTTAATGGCAGTCTTGGAAGTAAATTTTTGTTGAATATTATTTGTGTAGATTTAATTAACATCAATAAACTGTAATGAATAATGGTTTTGCTGAAATGCAGTTTCTAGCTGAAAACTGTTCTGGCAGAAATTCTGCAGGCTGGCTCTCTTTCTTTCTAGATCAGTACAAGGTTGGGTCACACTGATGGCACTGTGAAACCAATACCTGCATTGCTTCTGCATAAATTATATTTGTCCTCTGCTTAAATACTCAGTCACCAACTATCTCTGGTGGTATTCTTTAGGTGTGTTTTGTCGGTTCTTGTTAAACTTTTGAGACACTTTGAAATTGGCTGGAAACATAAGGTAAAAGCAAAATTTCATCTTTTTCCTGCTACAATTATTTTTACCACAGAAGATGGAAATCTTATATTATTAAGAAGCTTATATTCAGTGGTAACTAATGAGCAAGGAGTGTCACTGCAATTAAACCTAAAAGTTCAATCTAAAAGGCAAAGGCCAAAAGGCCAAGGCCCATCTTCATAAAAGACTCAGTTCTTTAAAGACACTCCGACAAAGAGTAACAGTCTGTAATTCTACCTTTGGCTGATGTTTGTTGTGGATGTTTGGGAGAATGATATAGGTATTTTACTTGTAAGTATCAAAAATGCATAGTTTGTTGGAAAGATGGTAAATATTTCTGGAATAATTTTAGACAAACCGAGAACAAAGTATGTCTGGTATTCCAGAGAACCTGGATAATAGGATTGCCTGAAGCTTTACTTAGATGTGTCTGCTGGAAAGAAACAAATGCTAGAGCAGAATTTCAGGATGAGACAATCAAGGTAATTGAAGGTCCCTGCATTTCAATGCATAACAAGCAAGTCAAAGCAGGAAAGGATCGCCATGGATTAGATACATTTCTCTGGAGATCTCTGCTTCGTGGGATCAACGTAGACAAAACAAATATAATATTTGAATTCAAAATGAGAAGAAATAAAATATGAAAATGCCAATTTATTTAAAAAGGCCTTACATGCTTCCACAATACTGATGTACTACCCCCATAAAAAAATAGATGCTTCCAACAGAGAAATTCAAAGAAAGATAACAGTAGAGACAAAACAACCACTCAAGAAAAAAAGGAATCAGAAGACTGTCTTGCTTTCAGAAGAAACAAAAGATATAAAATACAAAATAAGGGTTCCTAAAATGTGAAATAAAGCATATGAAACTGAGAGAAACTGATGTTTCTGTCTCCCAGCAGATGATAGTATAAGTAGCCGATCAAAACAAGTTACTGTACCACAGCAGGATACTCTGAAATTCAATACAACTACATGTAATAGACAACAAAAACTCCACAAGCTGCAAAAACACTGGGCTTTCATTCACTCGCTGATAAAAATTCACACAACCTGTATAAATATTGTTCTGAGAAGAAAAAACAAAAAACAAACAACAACAAAAAATATTTTTTTTACACACATGCACCCTTATTTTGTGTTACACAAGGTTCACTGAAAAAACTTTTTATTCTGTATTTCTTTATGAACACAGTACTAATGTGTTCTTGAGAAAAATGCCTTCTTGAGAAAAATGTTTCTGTAATAAGTTTCTCACTTCTTAGTAACTTGTTAATAATGTGAACCCTACCTCTAACTATGTCAAATCTTTATCCACACAAATTCTGCAGGGTACGTTTTTCCTTTCAGTTTCTACCTTCCATTTGGAAGCCCAGCTACTTTTGATTTGGTAATTATCTCAGCTCTTCTACGTTTCCTCTTCTACTTTGACCCAAATCTAAGTCTGTTTAAGACCTTAATTTAACGCTAAGCATGAAAAACTTGTTTTGTTGCAAAGATTACAACCAATTCTTTTGTTTTACTTCTGTCAGCTCTCACTTCTCCTAAGTCCTTGTCAGGGTCCCAAGTGCACTAAGAGGCCTTAATAAGCCCAACGAGCCTCACCTGCCCCCTGCCTGTGGGCTCAGGAGCCCCATTTAAGCTGAACCCTGCGCCTTCAGTCTGTATCAGAGCTGTAAGGGCCTCCAGCTTAGCACTGACTATGCTTAATCATAGACCATGTTCATTTGGATCTCTGCCTTCAGACTAACTTCCTAGCTTGCTCTCAGTGTTGTTTGTTTGTTTGTTTTTAAATCAGTATGGACCTCCTTGGTAGTCAGTAGCCTATGCCTGTTGCTAGTTATCCTCAGTGGATCTATGGGCTGCCTTCCCAGCTTGACCTTGGAACATACCTCATCATTTGCCTGATGACCTGACCCTTGGCTGAATGTGGTTTAGCCAGCTCACTTTGCTGAGGTACTCTCAGGGAGGCTCGGCTGTATCAGCTGTACTGCTATGCTTGGCTCCTGCCTTTTACAGAGCAGCCAGCCCTCACTGCTCCCTAATACTTTTTTTTTTCCTCTTCAAAATAAACCCAGTCTTTCTATACCTTCTTTTATAATCCCATCGTGTTTCAAAACTGACATACAGCTTTTAATACTTAAAAATTACCCTTTTATAATTCTAGGCCTGAACATTAAATGTTAATTTATCTTGATTCAACAGGTTTCTATTTTATCCTCCTGTTTGCAGCCTGAATATTAATCATTTGAGTTTCACTCTATATATGTCCCTATTTCAACATGGAAAGAATGAATTGTTCTCCCTTCATTGTTACTAGCCCTGGTGACTTTAAACCCCTCTGAAGCTGAGAATGGTCTCTACTTGTTCCATTAGTCCTATTTTTTTTTTTAATTTTTTATTTTCTTTTCCCAACAGCAGTCAGAAAAAAAAAACAAAAAACAAAAAACAAAAAAATCAGCAGTTATTTGCTGTGTCCCTTCTCATATTGTGTTAAGGGTTAAGGATAATGCTGAGTTTACACAAATTGAGGTACAAATCACTCTCTCTGATGCTACACCTCTACTTTCAAAAGCAGCTTGCTTTTGCTATGGCAGATTTCCAAATTCTTTAAATCTTTGTCTTCATAACCAAAATTTCAGGCCTATGATTAATACGGAAGAAAATACCAATAAATGAAGCACATTAAATCCTAATCCATCTTCCCTTTCCAATTCTAACCATTCAGAAGACAGGCTTGTTAAGTATGAATAAACCATAGATTTCAATCCTTTTTCTTCAGAATCTTAAGTGCAACTGTGGGCTTTATGCTCAGCATTGCCAAGCCAATCACACAGTCACATATTTGTTCTCACTGAAACCTTCCTCTTTAACAACTAGGTCAGCATTTTTAAGGAAATGGGCTCTATGCAGCAGCTATTTAATTTCCCATCACTACCTCTATCACCAACATAAGATGATGCAAGAAAACCATACTTGATTAGAAGGTCAGTCAGGTATAAAGCAGCCAGCAGGAAAACTCTGTTTACTTCTGGATCACCTGGGACTTTACCATCTGCAGGTAGGTAAGAAAGAACACAAGTAGGAAGGGAAAGAATGGCATTTAATGTTGAACAACACCCCAACTCTATGTGGTTACTCGTATCTACATCATTCATTAGAACTACACTAACAGTTCATTTAAACCTCATGAAAGATGATTCAACTGAGGTTCAGTACAAATCCCTTCTGAATTGGGAGTCGAGCTGGGTGACTCCTGGCCAGTGAAAGGTTGGCTTTGTCTTTGGTATTGAGCACCATCTAGTGGTCCTAAAAGTGACCAAGGAGACAGACTGAGCCTTTAGTTCTGGGTTCTTCTCAACAGGTTTTGTTGTTGTTGTTGTTTTTAATTTTTATTTTTCCCTAGTGACAACTGCAGCACCATAACCTTAGTCCTCAGCTATTTGGGTATAATCCAAAACACTACTTTCTAACATATTTTTTATTGAAACATCAAGCATAACAGGACAAGCCATCCTAAAACTGATTTTGCATAAGCTTTATATAGTGTCTTAAAACAAATAAACAAACAACAACAACAAAAAAACCCACCATGTTCCCCAAGAAAAATGGCAGAAAATACTAGGTGTATTTTACCCCCCCCCCCCAAGTCATTGATTTAATATCTTAAACGCCCCTTTTAAAATTTTCTGTTATCTTTTTAATTATAGCTGGATGTGTATGAATTGTGGCCATACTGTTTTTCTGTAACATCCCTTTTTACCTTCTCATCCCTCCATATTTCCTTTTTAATGATTTGGATCACCAACTAGAGAGCAGAAATTGCCAACGAGTCAGACATTTCCAACAGAAACTGAGTATAAGTCAAGGTGCTGACAAACCAAATGGATTTGAAATCCATTTCAGTCACAGTAAATTCACCGTATGGAGCAGTTCAGAATGAAACACAAGTTGCATAAAAAGAAGCGTAAGTAGTATTAAGAAGTGTTCAGAAAGGAGCATAAGTAGTATTAGGAAACAGCAGTTTATTACTCTGGTATGTTAACGATTTATCAGAAAGTTTACATTTTACATGTAATGCTATGTGATTACTGAATTCTTTTAACTAGCACAGGGAACCTGTTAGCCAGTTATTGAATTCAGGTGTTGAAACACATTCTGCACACTTTCCAGCCGTGATTGGGATGCAAACTGGTGAACCACATGGAAGTGAAAAAACACATTTTTGGTCAATTTAGAAGACTTTCTGGCTTCATTACGCTCTTTCCCGTGTGGATTGTTTTTCCTAGTGATTTAACTCAGCAGCAACATCCAAGCAGTAGGCATTTCTGTATAAACATATGCTGTTGCATGCTAACTACGTTGTCACTGGAGGGACTGCTCCACACCACGCACAACCCCAGCACACGTTCCGGTATTTTCCGTCGCCGGGGCTCTCCGCCCGTCGCTGGGGCCCTCGCTCCGAGCAGCCGCGCGGCGGCCAGCCGGGCTCCCACACGGCGCAGCCGCCATTTTGGGCGAGGCCGCCATCGCCACGGCGGGGCGCGGGCCCGAGCCAAGATGGCCGCCGGCCAACGCTTCGCCCGGCCGGCGCCCGCCCCGCCGTGCCGCGCCTCGTCCCGCCTCGCCCCGCCTCGGATGCGGCCGGGCGCGCCCCGGCAGTGCTTCTCCTCATGCCGGAAGCGGCGGGGTTCCGGGCCGGCCGGGCGGCGATGGCAGCGGGCCGGCAGCGGCGGCGCGGCTCGGCGGCCGCCTCCGCCTCCCGGTGCGGCGGCGCGGGCTGAGGGGAGCGGGCCGCCCGCCGCCGCCCTCCCGCTCCCTCCTTCTCCGCTGGAGGAAGGTGAGGGGCGGCCGCGAGCGGGAGGAGCCCGGGGCGGGGGCTCGGGGAGCCGCAGGTAGGAGCAGGGTCTCCGGAGGGAAATGAGGAGCGGGCAAACCGAGCCCGTCCCGCTCGGGGCAACCCAGCTCTCCCGGTACCAGAAGGAATCTCCTCACGTTTCGCTGCTGAAGTTTGCTGCAGTTTTAGTGTGTGCTTTTACTAGGCGCGTTCCCTGGGAAGCGTTATTGTTTCTCTCTTTTAGTATCAAGTTCTGTTAGCCTTCTCTAAAATGTCTAACTTGTGGGAGAAAACTCCTCACAGCTTAGCTGTGGGGTAAATGTGGACTTTGGAACTTAAGAATCCACTGGGGAAAAACCCAAACAGCTTCTTAGGTATTTCTGTGTCGTCTAACTAAAAGTATGAACTCGGTGTATTACAAAGCTAACATGCTGTTAAGTTATATAGAAGTATAAACTAAACAAACATGCCTCAAAACTAACGGTTTGCTGTGGCGTTTCACTGCATGTCCGACTGCATTGGCCACCTTACCCGTAGCAGTGCGAGGGCCAGAACGGCTTCCCCAGTGCCACCCTGCTCAGATTCTGCCAGCCAGGACTGGGGATGTCCTTCAGATGTGGAGAACCAGAAAGTCTTTGGAGATTGGTGCCCAGAGAGATTAATTCGGCTTTGGGAAGGGGGATCTAAAAAGATGCAATGGCTTTGGTGTCAGTGGTGTTAAACTCTCATTTGGGAGATGGGGTGGGGCAGGCAGTTGGGTGTCTGGTTTGTTCTGCGGTGAGTCGGTTACGAATACCCCCGTTACCAATACCCACGTTCACCTCCGTTCCTCCAGAAGGCACAGTGCGACTGTTTACACAGAGCAGAAGTAGAGTTAATTAAAGGTCACATCCTGTACATATCCTCGTGTGCACAAATGGTTTGAGTACACAGCTTTAGGACATATCTTGTATAAATTTAAAACATCTTTTTTTGTAGGGTTCATTGATGGGCAGTCAGCTAAAGCTTAATTAAACCAGATGTTGGTGCACTGTAAGCAAGTAGCGATGCTCACGCTACTAACTGGCTAGCAGCATGTTTTAAGAGGCATCAAAGAGCTGTACAGAAGTTCTGAATTTCTGGAAAGCCTCGTATCGTCTGTGGCTAGAATCACTGGTAGCAGATTGGATGAATGACTTAGCCAATTCACAACTTCTGTTTTGCTAACTCAATCCTTGACTATAGCCTAGCAGAACTTAATGGCTAGCAGGCCCTATGCTAGCCAGAGCTTTGGTGGAGCAGTGTATACAGCTACTGTGAGCCTGTTACTGTCGTAGTACTACATGATTTTTCTCTGATGTAGAGCGAACTCAGGTATTTAGAAATGTGTGTGTGCTGTTTTTTTTACTGGTGTGTTGGGAAAGTTATAAAAAAGTTAACATATGAAAATCAAGCGTCACCTGTGTCCCCCTTCTCCAAACTGTACTGAATGTGTACTTCTCATTTTGCTACAGGTGCAGAGCATGGAGAATGATGAACTTCCGCCAGAGGATGGGATGGATCGGTGTGGGGTTGTACTTACTAGCAAGTGCTGCAGCTTTTTATTATGTCTTTGAAATCAATGAGACTTACAACAAACTAGCACTGGAGCACATTCAGCAACATCCCAAGGAACCACAGGAAGGAACCACATGGACGCACTCCTTAAAAGTACGACTGCTATCCTTGCCTTTTTGGCTGTGGACTATAATCTTTTTAATACCGTATTTGCAGATGTTCTTGTTCCTCTATTCCTGTACGAGAGCTGACCCCAAAACTGTTGGCTATTGCATCATTCCTATCTGCTTGGCTGTTATTTGCAATCGTCATCAAACATTTGTGAAGGCCTCTAATCAGATCAGTAGATTACAGCTGATTGACACTTAACTCGATTTCTAGTTTCCGTAGCTGTTCTGAAGCAATTGCATATGCCTGATCTAATCACGAGACTGAAGTTCTGAGTGAAGGCTGGAAAGAGCCTTTTCTTGCAAACTGTTAAGCGATGAACAGTGACTGTTTTCTATTTAAAAGAAAAAAAAAATAATTACAAAAGTTTTTTAAAGTATGGGTCTATCCAAGTGACTTGAGAGGGAGAGCCCTGTGTGACACTTGATGGAAATATTCCTCATTTTGCCTTAACGATGCAAAATCGCTACACTCCATCTGAAATGTTCTGTGGGGAAATAAGTTTCTGGTCCATAACTTTACTCCTGCGCAAAAAAAAAATAATAATGACTTCTTTTGTTTTCCCTTGGAGTAAAATCAATGAAAAGATGCTTCTTTTGTGATAAATGTAAAAGGACAGGAAATCAAACTTGATTATAAAAGTTGCACTTAGCACAATTCTTTGCTTTTTCTTTTAAGTAATCCATAGCTACATCAGTGCTGGTTTTTAAGGAATTAAAAAAAAATAAATTTAGGAAATACAGGAAGCAAAGAATAAAGTATGTGCAAATCTTTAAAGAGAAAAAGGTACTTTTTGTCTGTGGTATCAAACTTCTTTTTGTTTCCCGTGACCAGAATACCACGCTGTAGCAGGTGGGCAGTGAGCAGTGGCACAGGCCTGGAGGCTGGTGCTGTACGCTTTTTCCCTACGATGTCAAAAGCAGCTTGTGCTGGCGTTGGGCTGCAGGATGCACAAAACGTTTTTAAGCGTTGCCTTCTCCTACCTATAGGAATCTCCTTTGATGAAATTCAAAGCGATTGGAGTTTACTGCCGTTCAGATTTCCACTCCAGACACGTAAAGACGTGTTCTGTGAGCGCTGATGTATTGAGAACGCTTCAGATTTGTGAAAGTTCACTGATACTAGGTCGGGGGTCGCTATGAGCCTGTTGTAAGACAGGTACCATGTTTCTTCCAGAAATCTGACTAAGATGCATTTTTCTTCCTGCAATGAATGCAGTTTTTCCTCAGTCAGGCTGAAATTCCACTGACGTTTCTTCCCCTGGTTTCAACCCGTTTTCCAGTGCTATTTTGGTATCTCATTTAACTGCTGGATCATGTATTTGGAATAATGTCACATCTGTTCTTTGTGTTCTCCTTTTTTATTTCGTGGTATAACTAAGTTTTTGAGCCGTTGTGGAAGTAACCCGAATGTGAAAACGGTGCGAAATACAGACTTGGAAGGTAGCAGGTCCTGAACATTACGAGCTAAACTTGCCAGTCACCATTTTGATTGTACGTGACTGTCAGCACCCAGTCATCACAGATGCTGACCCACTTCTGACTACTGTAAGGGAATCCTGGAGCCCATCAGCCTTCTCCAGCTTTGGCAGGAACACTATTTTCAGTGTTGCTGTGTTCAAGCAGGGCAGTTACAACACCTTAAACTTTCTGTTTGCATTTGGAGATGTTTCCAGACTGCGGTTTCAAATGCCAGCATTGGTGCTAGGACCCGAACACACAATGTAGCCTTTACGAGAAGGTTTTCAGTTCTAAGTGCAATATGAAAAGGAGGAGGCTGCCATCCTGATATGCTGGAGTAAGAATAAACTCTGACTTCTAGTACCGTTTGGAGTCGGAGCTTTTAAGTTGTGTTGTTTCTTAACTCTAAAAATCATCACCTTATTTATCTATAAAATAAAAACTTTTCAATGTTTATAAACAGAAGTCTGTCAGTGCAGATATGTATGAATGGCATTTTCTTGTGTACGTTCGCTGTTAGGTAGCGGTGCTGGCAGTCGGCTACTGTAGCTTATTGCTCTCCCGTCCTTCCCTCCGTGTGTGTTTGATCGCTTTTGTTGTCCTTTTATTCTCCGTGTCCCAATTACTTGGTTGTAACCAGAATTTTTGGGGATAGATGGATAAAACTGAATCCCTTCCCCATTTCTCAGTGTAACAGGGAGATGTCTGTCCGGACTTTTTTTTTAACTTGCTGTAGTTTTTTAACTGAGAAGTTGCTATGGCGTGTCTAGTTATTAAAAGAAGAACATCATAAGAGGAAGCATTGAAAATAGCAAACGGTAGGGAGAACTGTCTGAGCTGTTGTTGTGCAACCATACGGCCTTTAGCAAATGCATCGGCACATCTGATGCGATGAGCCAGGGCGGGATGTGGGGCACGTGCTGGGCGCAGCAGTGGCTTACGGAGCGGTGGCTCACGTTGGCAGACTTTTCCATCAGAAGCCTGGCTTTAGGTTAGAGCTGTCTAAAAGCGTGTGCTTATACTTAGCTGCAGAGAGATGCACGAACTCGTTCAAGCCGATGCCACGTGTGTAAGGATTTGAGCTTGAGGTGGGAAGCGGCAATGGAAAGAAATAAACTGTTTAGGCAGTGAGTGGGAATACTGGATGGTGGGACTAGAAGAGAAAAGCATTTTTGCCAGCATTTTTGTCACCAGTGGAACATAATAAGCAGGTAAAGCATCACCAGGAGAGTAAACAAAGAAAAAATAATGATTAAATTGCTTTTTACTTGTAAAACAGGTAGTGAAATTACCATGAAGATTTTCAGAGAGTGTCAAGGCTAATTCTCAGTTGCGGATCATTGCTCGCAACACAAATTGATGTAATGTAAAAGCTTTTGGGCTAATTGAGCTCGGTTTTACAACCTTTTTAGAAGACTGCAGTACTTGTCAATTAGTTCTTGATTGCAGATGAGAAACAATAACATCCATTTCTACAGCAATGGATTTACTGAAAGACATGAGACTAGCTCACAGCAGAACTTGCTCATACCAGTCTTTTCTCCAAGTAGACAGAGAAGATGAATTGCAACTGCCGCTTAGAGGTGGAGAAGCTATTTTTACTCATACTCTTTTAACTTAAATGATTTAGCTCAGACTCGATCTTGAACAGCTTTCTAAAGCAGAAGCTGTGAAAATAGATGCAGTGATGAAGTTCTGAGAAAAAGGATTAACCTCTACCAGCTTAGCAGGCATTTGGAGCGTTTTTTTTTTCCTGCCAAGAAAGTGAGTGGCTGTAACAAGGTTTATTAACGTTCATCTCTGTGTCACTTACCCTGTGGCTTTTTTTTTTTTTTGGCTGTGTCACAAGATCAAGCTTCGTCAGACTGCTCCAGTGTTACTCCTGGGCAGTCTACAGCGTCAGTCTCATTAAGTGCTCTACCTCTGAAGGTACCTTCCCACCTCTGGAGGATCTGCCCCGTTCTGTAAGTACTGCCGAGCCAGTTCTTCGCTTCTTGTGGGAGAGCAGCTCCAATGGAGAGCCGAAGTGAAGGCTGCAGCCCTTCCAACTTGGCCAGAAGTAAGCTGCAATAAAATGTGATTCTTACGAAGCATGTTTCTTCTGGCAGCAAAGTACAGCTGCGAGCTTTTGGATTTAGCTAAAAATATGAGGATTAGGTTACCCTTGGAACAAAACTCCAGCTTGTGCAGGATACTTGCTATTAACTGCCCTTTAATTTTCCCTTGCCTTCTCCATTGTTGTCTTAAAAGGATGCTCTCTGGTGGTTTAGTGGTTCAACTTTATGATTCTAGTAGTTAAAAAAATATATTTTATGTACCAGTCCTGGATGATAACCTCGTTTCCACACGACTTAATGAATGAAAGCAGCCCAGTAACCATCAGTTAATTCGTAAGAGCCAACTCATCTCTGGCTCTCCTTCAAGCTAGCCCTGCAGTAGAGGCCTGCTCTGGGAAGAACACGCAGCAGCCACAAAAAGGTGCTGCTGCTCGACTCTGTAAGGAGTCTGGTAAATTTTGGCTAGTCAACAGGCCCCAAACCATTGCTCAGCTCTTTACGCTGCTAGCACAGTTACCAGATGGTAAGATGCGTGATCGCTGTGTGCTCACCACCGACTACTGTGTATTTTAGAAAGAATCATTTCTGCAGTAGCATGTGTGTAAGCTACTTTTAAGGCAGAAGGAGTGGGAACTACAAGGGGCATGCACTGGGGGATAATATTTAAGTCCTTGCAATGGAAGTAATAGGAGTGAGTATCTGCTAGGAACCAGGAAAGGTCTTGCACCTGGTGTGGTTATCAGGCATGATGGCACTACCCCCAGTCGGTGCCTAACAAGTATCACACTCAAAGGTTTTAAACACATGGTACTAATTCTGTAGGCTGAACTGAGGCTAAATTCAAGCTTCATCTGTTCAAACCAGCAAATTCAGTTTTCCAAAGCTGTAACAGACTGTCATACGTGGAAATCCCGGCCTACGTGAAGTAGGCTTGCTTTTGACAAGTAAAAGAAGCCACACTGAAACTTTCTGTACATAGTTACCTTGGAGCAGCTCAGAAAAGTTCCCTTCTCAAGGTTTATGGTACTTAGGAGAGGCAAGCCTCTAGCTTTGAATTACCTAAATTCCAGCAAAGCTTCAGCCCTGTCTTTATTCTTTAAGAGTTCCGTGGCCACAATAAGGACTACAAATGGTTTTTAAAGGCTGTTCTTGACCCAGTGCTTATCAATCTCCTCTGGAGCTCAGGTGCAGCATTTTATTCTGTGTCCATGCTGACAGAGAAAAGCAGTTACCTTCTTACTGGCGCATCAGCTACATTTGCTCCCAGGCTAGGAGACTTAGGGTTTGTTGCTTCACACCAGCGGTTTTCAGCCTGTGACTTGCCAGTGGACTATTCATACAGAGAGCACAAATTTAAGTCTGATGTTGTGTTGCTTTATGGTAATTCACAGCTCTCAGCATTGTTAGAGCAGCTGGGACTGCAGCCTGGAGAAGAAGTGAAACACTGCTCTGTTTTGCAACAAGCTTCCGAAGCTGCAGCAGCTACAGCACACACAAGATGTCATGAGCACTGATCACAGGAAGGAGCCCTTCGGATACGTTTGTCAGTCAGGCTTTTTGAACAAAATGTTGCCTTAGCTGTTTTGATAAAGCACTTCCTTCAGTGCCAGTGTGTTCACTGGACTTCTTTATCAGCTTCTTGCACTGTTTCAGATAAATGCTGGCAAGTTTGTGCTTGTAAAAATTCATCCCTAATTTCAAAGAATCATAAGGGTTGGGAGAGCCCTCCAAGGTCACCTGGCCCAGCTGTCCCCCGGCCACCATCACCCACTAACCCGTGTCCCTGAGCACCACGTCCAGCCTGTCCTTGCACACCCCGGGCGCTGTCACCACCTCCCTGTGCCCGTCCCAGCGCCTGGCTGCTCCTGACAAGAACTGTCGCCGTTGGCCTTCCTGGCCTGCTGGGCACGCTGCTGCCTCCCGTTCAGGGCAGCGTCCGTCAGCAGCGCAAACGTGCGCAGGTTGTGCAGCGGGTGCTATCCCCGCGGGACGGGGGAAGGTGCAAAACGCCGTCCATGCTCTCACATCAGCCAGCGACTGAGGGCCCCGCCGCCAGGCGGGAGCAGCCCCGACACCTCCCCGCGGGCAGCGGCTGCCCTCGCTGCCGCCCCACGGCCCGCAGTCCTGTCCGGACCCCGGTTCCCGTCCCGCCCAGAGCCGTCACGAAGCACCTCACGAATACTTTTTCCTTTTATTGTCATTTCGAGGCGACGCCGAGCTCCGCAGGGGCGGCCCCCGGAGCCGTGCCTCTGACGGGCAGCCCCCGCCGGCCGCCTCCCTCAGGGCCGCTGCACCCTCGTCCTCTTCGGCGGGGGGTCCTCGGGCACGCTGCTTCCCTCCGCGCCGTTCTCCTCCTCGTCTTCATCCTCCTCCTCCTCTTCCTCGTCGTCGTCCTCGGCGCCGCCTGCCGGGAGCGCAGGCCGGGTGAGGGCCCTGCGGGTGCCGCCGCTCCCCCCCCCCCCCGCCCCTCCCGCGCCTCACCGCCGCTTCCCGCCTCCGGGCGCTCGAGCGGCGCCAGCAGCTGCCCGAGGCGCTCCTGCAGCTCGCCCAGCCCCAGCCGCAGCGCGCGCAGCCGCCCGCCCGGCCCCTCCTCCGCCGCCGGGCACCGCACGCGCACGGAGCGCACCGAGCGCGCGTCCCCGCCGCCGCTCCGCAGCTCGGCCACCAGCTCCATGGCGCCGCCGAGGCGCTG
>CM021769.1:15751105-15841142 GCA_011076525.1 Nettapus auritus | reverse complement strand
CGCCTCCGCTCTCCCGCCGCCTCGCCCTCGGTTCCCCTCCTCCCGCCTCCCGCTCGCGGGTCACGTGGTTCCGCGCCCCTCCCCGCACCGCCCCCTCGCGCGCGCGCTTCCCGCCTCGGGCTCGCGGCCCCGCGATGGCGGCGGCGGCGGAGGGAGCCGGGAGCGGGGCGGGCGGCGCCGGGGCGGCGGCGGAGGAGCCCGTGGTGTCCCTGGCGGAGGTGCTGGCCGAGAACGAGGAGCTGGAGAAGGAGGCGCGGGCCGTGCTGGGCGGCAGCGACCACGAGCGGTGCAGCTACGCCCAGGTGGGGCCGGCCCCGCGCGCCCCATAGCACCCCCATAGCATCCCCGTAACACCCCCATAACACCCCCTCGTAGCACCCCCACCCCTCATAACGCTCTGCCCTGTAGCCCCCCACCCCTCCGTAACACCCCAACCTCACCCGTACCTATGTAACGCCCTGCCACCCATAACATCCCAGCCTCCACAGCACCCCAAACATCCCCATAGCCCCCCACCCCTCCGTAACACTGCCCCACAACACCCCAACCTCCTGTAACACCCCCACCCCTCCGTAACACCCTATCCTCCCAAAAAAGACCCTGCACTGTGACACCCCGACCCTGTTATAACACCCTCATAATACCCTGACCCACCATAACACCCCAGACCCTCGCCGCCCATAACACCCCACCCACCCAGAACACCCCAAAACCCCATAACACCCCCATAACACCACACCCACACGTAGTACCCCAAAACCTCCATAACACCCTAACACCCACTCATAACACCCACCCCCCAAACCTCCATAACACTCCAGACGTCTCCTCCCTATCACCTCAGTCCCCCCGTAACACCCCCAGAGAAGCTGTGGCTGCCCCATCCCTGGAGGTGTTCAGGACCAGGCTGGATGAGGCCCTGAGCAGCCTGGGTGGCATCCCTGCCCATGGCAGGGGCTCAGAACCGGTTGCTCTGTGAGCTCCCTTCGAATTCTGTGATTCCTGACACCCCAGCCCCACGCCCCCATGGCCCCCAGCCCCTCCAACCCCTCTGTCTCCCCGCAGGGCGCGGTGAAGCGACAAGCGCTGTACGCCTGCAGCACCTGCACGCCGCCCGGGGCCGAGCCGGCCGGCATCTGCCTGGCGTGCAGCTACGAGTGCCACGGCTCGCACCGCCTCTTCGAGCTCTACACCAAGAGGTACGGGGCGGGGGGAGCCCCCGATGCCCCTCACCGCCTGGCCCCGGGGGAACGGGTGCTCGGGGATGGCCTGGGAGGAGGAGATGGGGTTCATCTTCGCTGGCCTGGCCTTTGGGAGTGCTTGGGGGGGTGGCGAGGCTGCATGGCTCTTCAGCCAGCCCTCCTGCTTGGGCGGGCTGCAAGAGTGCTTGCTCTTAAGGCTGCTAAACAGCTGCTGGGGGTTGTTATGTGCACAGAAGATAAGGTGTTGTCGCCGAATCAGACCTCTGAAACGTTCTGTTCTCCTTCCCAGGAACTTCCGCTGTGACTGTGGAAACAGCAAGTTCAAGAATTTGCAGTGCAAGTTGCTCCCGGTGAGTCGAGGCCTTGGTTTCCTGCGTGCAGAATTCAAGTAACTCGGAAGAGTCTGAGCAGCCTGGTGGCTTGCTGTAGCAAGTGCCAGCTCATGCAGCGCTGCTGTTTTTCCCAGCGAGTTAAATGAGGTGGGAATATTGCAGCAGGAGGTGAAACAGTTGAGGGACCAGAGTGCTGACCCCCGCTGTGTGGACAGAGGAGTGGTGCTGTTGGGCATCATTGTCTGTGACCGCAGCTGCTCCGTGTCTCTGGCCAGCGTAGTGCCAGAAACGTGTGGTGCCAGTGCAATGAGTCCCAACAGCTTGAAGTTGGCTTCAAAGGACTTTTTAGGGTGCAGTTTCTGCAGTTGTTTTATGGAATCTGAACACTGTGCTGCCAGCAAAAGGATGGTTCCCTTCCCTTCTTTGTAGTGTAAATTCTATGGGTTGTCGCCAAACGGGCAGTTTTTTCACTCTGTTAAGCCCTTGTGCTCCCATCCTGGCTGGGCAGTTTGCACTCGCTAAGCAGTTGGTGGGCTTTTTGCGAAGCAGCAAGAGGAAGATGAAGCGAAGACGCATACCCTGCCTGCAGGGCAGTTTCCAGGGTAATGACACTGAAAAGTAGGAAGGGCAGGTGCTTGTGTGTGCCCATTTCCGTCTGGTGGAGCCAGGACAGATCCTTGTAAGCAGAAGCTTGTAAGGCAAGGACCGCAGTCAGGTCATCTCCGACATGCCTGGGACAACTCTGAGGTGTTACTGGTCGGCATTGCAGTGAACAAAGTGGGTCTGTGGTTGTTCCTCCTTCAGGTCGGTGCAGAACTGTTCGTACGTTTCAGCATCCAGCTGTTCGTCTGCTGACCTCGTGGGCTCAGGGTGCTCACGTCTCCGTTCCTCCCTTCTTGGCACAGCGGTACAGAGATGGCCACCGCTGTTACTGCACGTGGCCTTAGGCTGCAGCTACGAACAGTTCTGAAGTCCCCCGGCTGCAGCTGTGTTAGCTGCTTTTAGGAATGGGATTACCTGTGGCTGGGGTTCGGTTAGCTTGTTTTGCAATTCGGATCGTACTTTCGCACAGAGGGAGGCTTGTCTGACACGTATTTAGTGTAAACTCAGTGGTAGGATTAAACAAAGTTGGGTTTGGATCATAGTGTGGATATTAAAAAAATGCTGGAGGGAAAGGTACATGGGAAGTCTGCAGATAGCGCTGCAGTGGCAGCAGACGCGTGATTGGTGATCAAAACTCTTAAAATAACAGTTTTAGATGAGTAGTAGCTCAAGAACAACCCAGTTTTAAACACATTTGTTACAAATATGGAATGTGTTTTTCCTCTTCCCTGTGGAACTTCAGTCTTCCTTGTGTGTCCTACCTTCTGCGCATGGCACGGCACAGGCGTTTCTGGGTATCTTTGCGTTTAGATTTCTGGGCTGATGTGCATAATGATTGCTTTGGGGAAGTAAAGTACAACAGGAATTGTGTTTTTTTTTTTCTCCAGATTTCCATCTTCTCTGTCTTTTGTTTTTTTCACTGCCTTGTATATTGAAACATTTTTTTCCTTTCCTTCTAGGAAAAGGGCAAGGTGAATTCAGGAAATAAGTACAATGACAACTTCTATGGCTTATACTGTACTTGTAAAAGACCTTATCCTGATCCTGATGATGAGGTAAGAAATACAAAATCTAGTACTAACCATATGCGGACGGCATTTATGCAGAGCGTCTGAAGGGTGGTCCTTGAGCTGCGTTTCAGGGAGGATCTCACTTTAGGAATCTTCTGTTCCATGCCAGTTTTTGATGTGATGTATGAAGTAATTAATTTCTCATGTGTTTTTAAATAGTAGCATTTTTTATGCCTTAAAGACAGGCAAAGAAGACAAAGCATCACTAGGACAAAATGCTGCCACAGTCATCTCTGTTCTTTGTCAAGTTACATAGTTGCCTTAAAAGATGTGTTTCTCGTTATCTCGAGAAAAGCTATGAGTGGCTATAAATGCTGTAACTGATTTGTAACAAATCAGGTTTTACTGTACTGTGTTACAGACGGTTCAGTCAGGCTTTGGGCATGCCTGTATAAACCTGGTGATGTTGTGCATTTTGCTCTCTTTCTTTTGCTTAGCTGTCTGCTTCTGCATTTCTGTTCACAGGAAGAAAGATACCAGTACCGTGCTAACTTCTGTTAGCTCTCGTGTGAGAGTGTCCTGCTCTACTGGGAAAACTAGTTCTGTAATAGTAACTGGGAATTTCCATAGCCGTGGTAGTACGACGAATGACATGTGCTGTTGAACTTGAGGGAAGCACACAGCCTCCAGGGAAGCAGTAGCTGCTTGTTATTGGCAGCTCATTGTGGGTGGGCAAGGAGGGAAGTGCAGTTCACTTGAGCAGGCTTTGCATAACGCTATAGTTTGAGCCCTGTGAAAGATTCTGAGGGTTGATACTAATGCTTAATAACATGACCGTTTGTCTAGATTCCAGATGAAATGATCCAGTGCATAGTTTGTGAAGACTGGTTCCACGGAAGGGTAAGGAAACTATAAGTAGCAGAATTGCCATTTGCATAGAAATAAAATAGCATCAGGTAAGTTTGTATGGTAATCGTTACTTGAGGAAGTTGTGCTGTCGTTCTCAGAAGATGATAATGTATGTTCTGGGGTATTTTTTTTTACTTTAATGAAGAAGAATATTAAATCTTTAATCTTGAACTGCTGCTCCCTCCAGTCAAAAATAATAATAATGAGGAAGAGTTCCACCTTTTTCAAGGCTCCTTCTGCGGAACATGGAGACTCTTGTTAGAGAAGTTATTATTTTAATTGGAAAATTCTAATCATTCAAATCAGTGAGAAAAAGGTTCTTGCTGAGACACATCATTATCAACTGTCTGAATAGTTCTTCATTCAGAAGAATGCTTTTTAAACTGTAGCTACTTTAAATAGCAAGGAACAATCTCCGCTGTTGGTTCCTGATTACAAACTTCAGGGAAATCTTTTAAAAGCAGCTGAAGCACTTTCATGAGTGTCCTACTTAATGCACGAGCATTAAGGGTTCAGCCTCTTGTGCCTTCAAGGGCATGAGTGAAATTCCATCGCGGATTGTTAGAAAGTAAAGTGTTTGAAGTTACAGGATCAAAGAAGAAAAAAGGATGATTGGCTTCAATTACAGGTTCTGTAGATACACTATGGGATTCTTCTTTACAAACGTATATATTAAGAATATTGTGCTGCGTACTGTGAACTTTTAAGTAAATTTTCTCAAAATAAAGCAGGTAAGTGCTTTTAATTGCCTAAATAGTTCTCACTGGTTTGTAGAGAGGTTTGGGACCTAACTCTTCTCAGTCCCAGTATGTGAATGATATGAAGGCTTACGGTCTTTTACATATAAGGAAGTTATTTAGGTGTCTAAAGTGTGTGGTAGTATCTTACTAGGCTACGTTTAGGACCATGTTTAGAAGAGTAATGTTTCAAAATGAGATAAAGATAGTACTGAGGTTTCTGGGTGTATACAAGGAATAAAAGGCTGTAAACAAAGGCGTGTAAGTGAAGACAGATTTATTTATTTATTTATTTTCCCCTGGCATTTGGTCAGCTCTTTCCAGTCTGTTATGCTGATATTTGTTGCAGAAAGGTAGCAGGACTAGATGCTTGTGTTGAAAATACTGTGGCAGCTGATGTTTTCCTTCATCTAAATCTGGCGTTGATTCTGTTAATTTTCAGTGAATGTTTAACTACCGCGTCCTTGTTTTCTTTTGACAGCATCTTGGTGCAATTCCCCCAGAGAGCGGAGACTTCCATGAAATGGTATGCCAGGCCTGCATGAAACACTGCCATTTCCTATGGGCCTATGCTCCACAATTAGCAGGTAAAGAAAATTAACTCAGCTGAGACCATGTTTCTTTAGTATGTGTTTCTCATAGTTGGTTGATTAATGACATACTGTTTAAGTGGTTGGAGAAATGCTACTCGTTATATTGGACAATCACCTATGGCAGTGGAACAGGCAGGGCTGCAGTAACTGTTCTGTTTAAAAATAACAACAAAAAAAAGCATTTCTGATTCCTAAATCTTAATTCCATAGTGCTTACTGATTTATTCAGTCAAGGATGTGCTAGCACCTAGATTGGTAAGGATTTAATACTTGTCGCAAGGAACTTAATCTCTAAGTTGAATCAAAGAACTGAAGAGGTATCTTAAGGGAAGCAGTAAGGAAGACAGCTGAGTTGAAGAGGCTCTGAGCAGAAAAGAGCGAGTGATAGAGTGCCCTGAAAGGAATGCGTAAAACCTTGATCTGAGCGGAGCTGGGGCTCTGCTCAGGATGCGTGCTCTCTGCAGTCACACTGGGCGTCTCTGGTGTGTGCTCTCTGCGGGATCAGAAGGGCAGATGACTTGATTCCCATGCAAAAAGCTGGCTTGGTGTGATCTTGTTTCCTCAGGATTACTTGTAGCAACTGGTCATCTCTCCCCTGCCAGGAATTTCAGTGGTAGTTTTAAGGACTCCAAGCTGGCTTACCTGTGTTTGTCTTTGTTCTAACAGAAATACAATGGGGAATATTGGTTTGTTGTTGTTTGCTGGTACATTTGTTCTGTTTTCCTGCTTGGTAACTACGTGTCTCACAGCAAACACATATGACTTGACATCAGAACATGCACTCATTTTACGTAAGGAAGTGGTTGGTATAGTTAATCTGTCACGGAGTTTGCTTTATTGAGATGTATCATTTGCCTATTGAGTCACCCCAGACTACTGGGAGATAAAAACACTTGTGTGCGCCTAGGACTAATAGACGTGACTGCTGCTAGTTTAACTTGGTAGGATTTATTTCATATTTAAGGTATTTTGACTAAAATGAGTAAAAGGTTTTATGGGTAAAATCAAAGCTGCTGAAGAAGGATCCAGCTGAAATTACACAATTGTAAATTCTGCTTATTAAGAGCATATGCAGCAGAGGGTCTGAACGCTTCAGAAAGTGATGTGCTTGGTACGCTGTATTGTTAATTTACAGCTCTTTAGGGAAAGCGCTATTTATTTTTTTTTGCCTCTTGTAAAACCAAATACAAAACTGAAGATGTCTGTAAATGTTTTAGAAAAGTGGGGTTTCTTTGTTTTGCCTTTTTTTAAAAAACTTGTGTCTGGAGAAAATGAAGGGACTCCAACAAAAAGTCAGCCAAAAGTGCATGCCAGCTACTGAAGCTATGATAGCGAACAAGATGGACAAGCTTATTAGTACAGAACTATCTGAAACTGTGATGCCGTTTTCCCTCTCCTAGGTTTTAGATTTTGGAAAGCAGAGTGTTTTAGAATGAGTATGAGAGGCGAAGAAGAGTGTGGTGAAAGAGGAAGTGGTTCTTTTCATACATAGGTCTGTGTGTTTGGACAGCTGTAGAATATATCCAGGACCCTGCAGTGTGTGAGGTAATCCAGGTGTTCCTTCATGCTGCGCTGTAAAGCAGAAGGAATGTTTGTAGTACCCTGTACTTTCTGGCATGGTATTTTCACTCGTGTGTGTATCTTCTAGTTCCTGCGTTGACCAAAGCGAACTCTCTTGAAGATGAAGGGATTGTCCTGAATGCTGAGGAAAGTGAAGAACAGAAGAAAGAAATAAAAAAAGAAAGTGGAGCAGAACACCAAGAAGTAAAGGAGGAAAAGCAAACAGAACAGTTCAATGAACCATCCACTAGCTCTGGGTCTGCTTGTCCGGAGGTAAAATGCTACCTTTTTTGCCCTGTACATCTTCGTACTAGCAGTACACGAAGCAAAACCCACCTCTTTCTGTAGAGGTTCAGTGAGGAGGTAAATACTTTCCATCTGTGTTCCTCTTCAGTTGCTGACGCTTTAAACATGGTCTCAGTGGAGCCCGGCTCAGGCTATGGAACCTGCCTGGAGAAGCAGGTGGGATGGGGTGTAACGGTACCTGCACCCCGTCCTGCCAGCTGCTTGGCCTTTACACGGCGGAGACAGTTTGTTGTAATACAGTGGCATTAGGCATTGTAACTGTGTTTCTGAAAGAATAGTTTGTTATACATCCAGTGGAAACTGCTAAACCACATCTGAATCCTTCTGTGAATGGAACAGTAATGCAGGTTGTTTAATGAAATTGTATCTGAGACAAAAGAAAAATCTTGTATAAGGAAATGACATGCTGGAAAGAACCGTGTCTATTTGAAGCTGTAGAGCACTGAACACTCTCGTTTTAATTCAGATAGTTACCAAGAGTGAAGAACCAGTCTGCAAGCTGAAAGAACTCCAGAGCAAGCAATTCTTAAAAAAAGATACTGCCACCTTTTGGCCATCAAACTGGAGAAGCAAATTATGCACTTGTGCAGATTGTTTGGTATGTATTCTCTCTTCATTGTAAACACTGAAGTGGGGGAGGCAGGGAGGAGCTCCCAGAGAATTTTTGAAGACAAGCCGGGAGATAAAAATTGTGTGAAAATGTTCTTACTTTGCATATAAGCACCTAAGAACATCACCTGACAGAAAGAAACACAATGGATCCTTTGGCATTAATGCAGCATGAAGGGGTTTCTAAACATCTGTATTTTCTTTGCTGTTTAAAGCCAGTCGTGTTTTGGAAGTCATCATGGGGGAATAGCTGAAATGATACAAAACTTAACTATTTTTATTGTTGTTGTTTGTGATACTGAATGCAAAGAAGGAAGGGGGGAGAGCATCTGTATCTGAGAAGCTTTGTAATGTAAAAGTAAATTTTGCATTATTTTCCAGAACATGTATTCAGAGCTTGAAGTCCAGTTCCTGACAGATGAGTATGACACTGTCTTGGCTTATGAAAACAAAGGTACCAGTGACCAAGAAACAGACAGGAGAGATCCTTTAATGGACACCCTGAACAGCATGAACAGAGTTCAGCAAGTAGAGCTCATCTGTGGTAAATATAAAAGTATTCATTTTCAGAATCTGTCTTAGCGTTTTAAGTAAACAGCTGACCATGAGTGGTTACTATCAGGTCTTGCAGTTTACTTCAAAAATAGTTTGAAATCTGTGTTTAGAAGACTGTGACAGGTTGCAAACCTTGGTCAGCATTACTACAGAGAAGTTTGTCCTCTCTGGACTTCAACTAGATGGTGTGGGAACTTTTCTCCTATTTAACATTGTAGGTATGGTATTGATGGTAATTTCTTTTGACTTAAAGATTAACTTACGCTGGCTTAAATTTCGTACCTTTTCCTGTTGTTTTGGCCGTCTCCTGTTTTCTGGGGTAGTGCCAGTCAATGTGAAGCTGGGGTGAAGGCTGTTTCTTGGCACCTCTTCTGCAGAGCACACTGAACTTCAGTACGTTTCTCTGAAGGTTAGCTGGACAGATGCTCAGACCCCCAAGGCGGGTCTGGTAAATTATTAGGCATCTCTTGTTTACCCAAACTTGTTTTGCTTCTCATTTTTTTTATAACCCATTTCAGTCCTGGATTTCTCTCAAGTAAATCTAACTACTGACAAGAGGAAGTGCAGCAGGTTGTTTTGAGCCAATGTCAAACTAAAGCTCTATATTTTGCACGTTTACCCTTGCCTTTGCTTCTCCATTCAGAATACAATGACTTAAAGACGGAACTGACTGACTATCTCAGGAGATTTGCAGATGAGGGAACGGTAAGCAGAAACTTACAGAATTTGCCAGAAAGTGTTCTATAATACTGTTGAAGGGTATTAGGTATTACAACACTGTTGTATTTTTTCTGTCTCTTGGAGTTGTTGTTGTAATAGAAATGAGACATTCCTGATTCAATTGGAATTTAAAAATATTTCTTTAATGGCAGTGCTGAGAAAAAACAGGAACCTTACAGAAATCTGTCTATGAAGTGCTGAGAGCTGTTTTCAAATTTCAATGAAACTTGTTGTTCTAGGAAAAGCATTTGGGAATAAAGCTCTTAATCTTGGTTCTTTGCTAATATTCAGTCAGTCCTAAAAGACTGAATTTAAGTGTTGTTGGTTGTTTTCCTTGAGGAGTTTGCTTGTTGTTATTAATCAGCAGAAGCATTTTATTTGCTCAGCGTTAAGCGACAGATTTGCTAAACTGCCATTCTAAGTTGCATTGTTGTGTGTCTGAAGTGAGTGTCAAATCTTGCTTTGTTTTAATTATTCTGATCATAAAAGCAAGTAGCCAGACCCGTTAAAAATACAAGGAGCTTTGCTCTCCGTGCTTGTTTCACTTTATATTTTCCTGTAATGGAATTTGGGCATTAATCATTTCCTTCGGGTAAGACAGGAAAGCTGGCTTGCTAGCTGTATCAGAGAGACTTCAGAATACTTTGTGCATTACATATGGAATACGTTTAAGAAAAAAAAGGCTGCTTAATTGGGTTACTGTACCACAGCTTGAGTTTCCTTTTGTTTGCGATAGGTTGTTAAAAGAGAAGACATTCAGCACTTCTTTGAAGAATTTCAGTCACGGAAAAGACGACGGACTAACAGGATGCAGTACTACTGTAGTTAGAGGGAGAAGTTCTGAGGCTGAAAGGACAACTGGCAAAACAATATTCATTGACAAACAGAAGAGGAGTTTTTAGTACTCGGCTTCTCAAAATCCACCTATTCAAGAAACTGCCTCCAACTTCTTCATTTTGTCTCATTTCCCTTATTTGTAGCGCATAAAATGTGTTCTGACCAGGTACACTGCTTTTATATGGATTTCAGTATCGGTCTATGTATTTCTTTGAAAGTTGGCCTCATCTCAAGGGGGAGGACTGCTTGTTGACAGAACTTTGTGCCACAGTTCGTTCCCTTTCTCCTTTGACCTGTTTTACTTTTAGTGCCTATAGCTCTCCTCTGTCCTAAAACACAGGCACAGGACACGCTCTGCGTTTTGCAAGACGGGAGCGTGTCGCTCTCCTGCTCTGACTGGCTGTGTCATCTCTTCTGGTTGGGGTGACTGGCACTTGCTCCCTGCACAAAGTAAGCTTATGTTTATTTCTGCAGGGAGGCACGGGTCCTTGAAAAGCAAAGCAGGCATGAGGTAATGATGATGGCTCTTGGTTTTAATCCTTTTGGGTCAAACTGCATTCTCAAAGTCGGTTCTTATCATGTGAACTCAATAGCACTGTACTTCCGCAGGGCAGCTCTGCTGGGAAGTATGCCCTGGGCAGGTGGAAAGTGAGAAATCAGAGGTTGGACTTGATGCAGCAAAATGTTGTATCCATTTTTATAACTTCAAAAGCTTTGTTTCTAATCGTGTACAGTGATGTTTTACATGCAAAAATTTGTCACAAACTTTATCTGCTCATTAGAATTTAAACAATATCTAGGAAGAGGTACTGAATTACAAATTAAGCATCGGGGGGTTTGTAAGAGGACTTCTCATGTGCTTTCATTTTAAAAACTAGCCTACTTCAAATTGTTCTACTTCATAAATGTTCCTGCAATCACTGCAGTAGCCTGGCATTTTGTACAGTACAAAATGGATGATCTTTTTATAATCACTGTGATAATCAAGGAACAGGAGGTTTCACTGACTTTTAAGAAGCTACAGTAAACTGCAATTAAATCTTGATTTTTCATAAGTTATTTTGAGCCTAATGTAGGTTTCTTTTGTTTGTTTTCTTTACTCGTAAACCCCAAACCCTGCTTTAAGGAAGCTATAATTTTTAACTCTTGCTTTCTGTAATTGGAGGATGCGTTTGCCACAGGGTACTATTTTGCTTATTCATTAACTAGTCATGTTAATGAGACTTTTTAGAAGAAAAAAAATCACATATTTAGCACTCCCCCTTTTGTTTTTGACTACTTCATTTACAGAAGCTTTTTCTAGCATAAAGGCTCAGCTAATTGGTTTGTTCCATGCAAAATGACTAGTTGCTTTTAAATTTAACTCTGGGTATTCTATGTGCTTTTTTGTAGCAGTTGTTACAGGACTTGTAACTGCATATCTAACTACGAAATAAAGAACCGTTCAGTCATTCAGCCTGCATGGTCTGGTTTCTGAAATGCTGCTCTGGCGTTCTATTTTTATCCGCAATCCAGCCCAGAACTAGGGCGATGACTACACGTTCACCATCTGGCCGAGATACCTGTGGGAGGCTGAGACAGGGGCTGGGCCAACCCAAACCTGGTATTCTTAGATCTTTGCTTCCAGCGCTCACCCACTTTGCTGTGCAGGGCTGGCATCTTGTGTGCGGGTACAGGTTTGAGCAGGAGAAAAAGCAGAAGGGATCGGGGCTCCTGGTTGACAGCTCTTGACATTTAATTCATTAAAATGGGGGGGGGGGGGAAGGGGATAGAAGGTGGCCAGAGGTGAGCTCTGTCCTCAGTTCCAGCTCTAAGCTGAAATCACCCTGAACTGAAACCCTTGGTTTTCACTGTTGTGCTGTTCTCTCCCTAGCGTATATATGAGAAAACCACCGCCACCACACACACAACAGCTACCACAGTGTAGCACAACTACCTACAGCAACACCCACTTACACCAGTCACTGTACCCAAGAAATTAAAGCAATGGTGCATAGAGGGAGTAAATTTTAGGAAAAAATGCGAACCACACAAACTCCAGGACAACTGGTGCAGTTACAGCTTCACACCAGCTCCAGCCTGAAGCCACACATTGCCCTTTCTTGGGTATCCGTGTATTGAAGTGAGGAGGCTGTTGTAAAGTGAACACAAAGCCCGCAACAACAGCATTCTAGTTCAGGAAGTTGCTCTTAAACCCCAT
This sequence comes from Nettapus auritus, assembly GCA_011076525.1. Lineage (NCBI taxonomy): Eukaryota > Metazoa > Chordata > Aves > Anseriformes > Anatidae > Nettapus > Nettapus auritus. The sequence goes on along the minus strand of CM021769.1, from coordinate 15,828,969 downwards.
CTTCCTGGCTCTGCAGGAATGCCTATTAGCATTTACACTCACACGGTACTCCTGCTCCTTACCTTCTTCCCCCTTTCTGCCAGGACATCACCCAAAGCATTTTGCTGTTGCACATGAAAGGGAGAGCGTAGCCAAAATCTGCTGCTGCTGGGTGACACTGCTAAACTTCTGTCAGCTCTCTGAAGTGGTGAAACAGTTGTTGCTGTGAAACAGTTAACGAAGATTCAGCTGACACAGGATACCTGCAAGTCAAGGAGAGGATGCTGTGTATTTAATTATTAATTAGTTTTTGGCTCTGAGAAAATAAACATGTTCTAGAGCAAGGCTACGGCCTGCTGCTTTATCTATGAACGCTGTAACACACTAGTTACAGCCAGTTAGGCTCTAGCCAGAACTCACTGAATTATTTTAGTGAAGTGCTTTACTTTTTAATGATTTCTTTCCAGAATCACAGGATCATCTAGGTTGGAAGAGGCCTCCAAGATCACCCAGTCCAACCTCTGAGAAGGAATGACAAAACTTACATTTTTTCCTAAGAGCCTTTGTTGTTACAGGGCACCTTATGGGCTGTCTCCCATCACTCCTTCCCCCAGCCCAGCAGTCAGATAGAAGTTCACAGCACCACCAGCACACACCTTTCTGCCGCTCGGGCACAGCACTGGCAGGCTGCCAGGAGCAGATCAACTGAGGCAGCCACACACGTGTTCTATACAAGCCATTTATTTGAAATGCCAGCTATACGTAGGATAAAGTCAGTGTTACATGCTTCTCAGCAACAGTAGAAAAATAGAACCAGTGAAAACCTTTGTACAACTGTAATGGTACTCAAAAGAGAAATGTATTGTTTTACAATGTATCACACAAGACTAGAATTCAAGTTCGGAGGTACCTAAATAAAAATACTATTTTTTTTAAAAAACACTATGTACAATTGAAGCGTAAACAAGTTTTACAAAGTACTGGTTATGCAGGTCGTAGAAAAAACACTTGCATAGGACATGAAGTCAGTTTAAGAAAGTTTTTCTGAGCCTTTAGCATTGAAGGCACTTGACTTTATACCAGTAACAACACAAGGACAAGAAACAAAACCGTGACATTGCAGAAGGCAGAGCTACCTTCTGGAAGTACAGATAATTACAGAAACCCCAAATATGGTTTTACAGTTTCATCTCTCAACCGTTCCCTGTATTGAGCCGAGCTCAGCACCACCTCTACCATAAGCACGTAATTATTAGAAGAACTAACATTGCCTCAAACAGCATGTGTATTCTCTCAAAAAACCCCAAACCAAGGAAATCCATAAAGACAAACATTTGGGATGTTCCAAGACCAAAACAAGTAAGGGTGGCCACAGTCTTCGCTTTCAGAAATGAAAAGCATGACAAGAAACTGCCAAACAACACAGCAGTTATTAACACAACTACCGTAACTCTGTGGAACAGTAAAACACCTCAAAGGAAGAATCTGTTTCAGGAATTAAGTTATTCAACCATATATTAAGGAAAAGAGGAAGGGGTCAAGGAAAGGGGAATAAGAAGTTTTTGCACGTTGCTCACTAAATGAAAATCTGAGCTCTTTAACAGAAGGAGGAGCAGAATTCTTCCTCATCCAAGAAAACGTTATGTCCATACCTCTAATCCTAAAGCAAAATACAGTCACTGATTCATTGTCTCCAACAAATTTGTAGGAGGAAAGAATGTTAATTTCCAGCCTAATCAGAAAGTGCTTCATGTAAACAAGGAGTTTTTGCACCAAAGTTTCAGTAGAAAGAGAACAAAAAGTAGCAGGTAGCACAGGTACGTGTGTGCTGCAGGAGAAGCGTATGAACACTAGCTTCTGATTAGTGCTTCCATGAAGAAGGGTAAAGATGGTCTCGCTCCCCTCCCTCCATGTCCAGCTAGGTACGAAATCCTACTCTGGACTACAAAAATACAATTCCAGTAATTTGACAAATCCTTTTCCACTCAAAATCAGCTGCCATTAGCCGCTATCATCTTCCTAACGCAAAACATACAAGTGAAAACAGATTGTCTGAATGGCCTGATTGTCTGTGTGGCCTCTAAAGGATTTGCCTTTTAGTTTGAACCTACTTTTAAACACTTTATTCTTTTTAATACTGTTCAGCTTCTGAGGCTTCAGAAACACTTTTGTATCCTAAACTGCAGGCATGTCCCCCCCCAGCCCCAGAAAGGCATTTCTCCCCAGCTTATTCCAAAGACAAACCATTTCATCATTTCCCTCAAGCCGTAACCTCAAAACTTTTGAGTCTTTATCAGCCACGTCCCCACAAATTTTAAGCTTAAATCTTTAGACTTCAGCCCCATCTCAGTCCAGGCACACAGTGCCGCATCAAACTATGAGTAAAAATAGTTTCCTCTGAAAGTACATTTATACATTCCAGGTAGAAATAAGTTACTCAGAACAGTAAGTCTTCTGAGGACAGCTACGACTTCTTAGCAGTTAAGCTACCAACATATATATATGATGCAAATGCAGTGAGGTTTCCTTCTTCCTTTTGTGTGTGATGCTAACTAATGCTTCTAGTGCTCGTCAGCAAGAGACCAAAGTGTCTGGTTAGAGCTACACAGTAAGACAGCACTGTGCTTGGATCTTCAGAATAAATCCAACGAACCCCAGTCCCTAACCCACAGGAACACTGCTCCCCTCCCCTCTCCTCCCAACACCTTCCTGCATTTAACACTACGTTACGCTGCAGTCCCACACCAGTTACATACAGCGGTGATGAGACCAGGACTCATTCTGACTGTGGTCAAAAAGCAGTTTAGAAGAGGGTAATGGAGGAAAACACACATCTTCCCTCACCCACAAAACACTTACATGGCCTGTGCAGCTTAGCTGTGCTTCTCCTCCAATCCTACACCATGCCTTTTACGGCTGCACCTTGAGAGGAGTGCCTGCAGAGCTTTCCTAGAAGCAGGAGGCATATGTATGTAAGTACGTAGGAGACATTATGACTTATTGGTCCACAAACCCACATCTTCATTTATCTACAAGCTATTTGGTAGTTCTGAAATGCAGTATTCAGTATAGTTCAGTAAAATGGTATTGTGGTTGTCAGGCCTTGCATGCTTTAATGGAACAAGGTGGGTAAGAAAAACTGCCATCAGCTACGAGTAAATCTGCAGAAGGTTTCTCTTTAAAAACCACAAACGGGTGTTCACCAGTAATCACTACGCAGCAGTGGCATCAGATCCCTATCCTAAATGCAACGAAGCTGCTGTAAGAACTGCACACTGAGTATTAAGAAGGATGCATTTAACTACAGCTGTCACACAGATGCGCTGTTTCATCTCAACCCAGTAGTAGGGAGCCAGCCCAAAATCTTCACATTCCCTTGGTATATTATGTTAATAGATGAATCTCACTCCTGTGCTTTAAAAAAAAAAGCAAGATCAGGCAAGAGAAGTGTATTTAAGAGTGCTAAAGCTTCACACGTTTGACAGTGCTAGAGCAGTTACTCTTCACTTTGATTTTGTTCACAGAACAGTGGCAACTACGAACTCAGAAACACTTCAGATCAGATAAGGAACACTGAACGACATCGCTAGGAGTGAAGCCCTTTTTAAATCATAGACAGGAGAAAGCAAGGCAATGAGCAGTCACCTCAGCACCTCTGTTGGAGAGGGAACCTCTCAGTTGGAGAGCTACCATTCAGGCAACAGCCTAAGATACTATGCCTTGTCTTCCTGACATGCCAGGATTTAGCATGAATCCTCAGCTCTAGTCTTCACTTACCCCCACGCAGGGGTAGCTGGAAGAACAGGTTATTACTATCCTTTTTACAGTATTTCTAGATTTACCTCCGCATGGTCAAATGAACAACTCGAGTCTGGCTAATTAATAAGTGCTTTTGGGCGATTATGAAATTCTCCGTGGTCACAGGTGAACCACAAAGCAAACAGAATCAGAAAGTCAGATCCTGGTGAATTCACTGGAATTTGGACTCCTAAATATCCCCTGGACATTTACATACCCAAGTGTAATTCTTGGAGCGGGCTTGCTATATAAGGGCAACACCAGCTGCCAGAACTCCTCAAACATAACAGACTGGATTCTTGCTGTAGTCATAAAAATCAGGAAGATTTCAGATCTAAACAAAAAAAATAAACTAAAAATGTACTATTTTGATGTGCTGTTCTTTGGAATTCCTATAATTAAAAAATAAACACATTGTTACTATCTCGTAAGAAAATACATTTCATTATGTGCAACCCAATGCACATAGGGAATTGGCAGGTGAAGGGGAAAATGCAAAAAGTATGAAAATACAGTCCTTTAAATGTGACAAAGTTTAACGGATTAGTACAAAACTAATACACTAAAATAGATGTACAGGTGCAAAATGCTACCAGGTTGTAGAAAAAAGGTACCAGCTTTTTTTTTTTAAAGGCTTAATTAAATCTGATCAAAAAAAGTTTCCCACAAAATAAAACCAGAAGCAGCATTAAAAAACCAATAGCATGCCGTCTCTAACAAAGCGATGTATGTATGTACAAAATAAGTGAATGAAACTGAATTTATCTGCTGGCATGAATGAATTTGTCTGACAGAAGTCAGGCCAGAAGTTGCAAAGGATGGGATACAACTCTTAGGCACAGAGAAATAGTGGAGGTTGCTTTCATAGAGCAGATTTTTTATACAGGAAGTCTGGTTTGTTTGGAGACCTCCTTCCTCTGCTTGCTGCATCTTCCCTTTCCAAATCTGCATTTCTCTGTGTGCCATGTTCCAATGGCTCATCATCTGCCAGTCTCCTGCTGGGTCTCTCTTCTTGCACTTCAGAGGTGTATGCAGAGAGTGAAGGTCTGTTGGAGGTTAGCCCGTAGGTTAAATCAGTTTCCATTTTTGTTCTTCCCCTGATGTGAACTGGGCCGTTACCAGCATTCTCCTGGGTAGCCAATGCCAAGTCCAGCCGCTGGGGAGGTTGTTCTAAGACATCGAGGTGTATTGGCTCATTCTTTTGTCTGTGTTGGTGCCCATCTTGGGAGAGCAGGTATTCCCTCCTAGAATCCTCTTGCTTTTTAGGAGATATCTGGGAAGGTAGATAAGCTGACTTTAAGCCACTTGGTGATGCCTTATTGTGGCTGTACAAATCTGGGCCAAAATAAATGCCTTGCGAAGGCGAAGGGCTGTGCCTGTTTGGTGCTGGAGTGGAAGGTCTGCATGCAGCATTAGAGAAATCATAGAAGTCAGGATATTCCTGCTGATTTTCTCGAGCATCTATTTTTTGCTCTATTGCATGTTTCTTTCGAGAAGCAGGCATGTGTCTGCTCTGAATGCATGAAATGTGCTGGGGTGGACCGGGCCCTACCTCTGTAACCGTCTGGCTTAGTTCTGTGTCGACAGTGAGCTCGGGTAACCTTCTGTCTTTTAAAGACATTGCTGACACACCCATTGCAATATCTGGCATCAGTTCGTTTAGCAAGGGCTGAGTACACTGGAAAAGAAAAGAAATAGGTCCATGGGGAAAAAAGCAGAAGCCAAGCACAAACTCTGTTTAGCACAGTTCCTGCAATTCACAATGACATTTTCTTAACCTGCCTTCACTTAGACCAACCTTAGCCAGCAAGCTTTCTACACTGTTTAAAGAACCTGTGTTTTCCAACCTCCACCCTCCTGCTGGCTTAAGACCTCTTCTTTTCTTCTTGAAGTGGCTGTGCCACAACAGGAATCCATCTTAGGCACCTGTTATATTGTGTTATATTTAGTACATGAGCAGTGCAGGACCTAACAAACGGTTTATTATAGTAGAGAAATTCAGTGCAGGGAAGACAACGAAACATTTGTTTCCTCACTATAGATATAACTCCTCAGCTTGCATTTTACAAGTTAATCGTATGTGTATGTGCATGCACACACTGGCCTCTGTAGCTGGGGAGCACCAGTTACAAGGCTGACAAGATCCACAAAGTGCATGGATCTTGTAGCTTGCCATTTTTCCCTACACCTGCAACGAGGCATGCAGATTTAGTCTTACAGACAGAAAAGTTAATTTCCACTTGTATTTAACATTTCTAATGAAAGCAATTTTAGTAATCATTAACTACTAGTAACTCACAAGCTGCAGAAAAAACAAACAGAAATATAATCTATACTACATTTGTTTCTCCTTCTATTTTTAATATATTTTAGGCGAAATATTCCTACTGTGATGCTGTGAGCTCTGCCTGAGCTATAGATGAACAAGCTCAAATTTGTATCAGCGATGACAGCAACATCCCTATAAGGTTTCCTTTCTGAAGTCACTGACGAAGAAAAAGAGACTTCTACTACAAATTAAATCCTTCAACTCAGACTTATTTTTTTTCCATTGTTTGTTCAAGTTAAATATTTTAACCTGAAATGTGGTAGTGCAATATATTTGAGGCAATTGCTAAAGAAAAAAATAAATCACATTTCCATTCAGAACTCCAGATCAAGCCTGCACCTAGACAGCAGGTTTTCAGTATGACAGAACACTACACTGAAACAGATTTCTCACTGAATAAATGATTGCCAAGTTCTTTATTTAGCTTTTCCTGTACTTCAGAGCTATCATTTGGTTCATCATCTGTTACAGTACACTGCTTTCATTGCATTATATTGTAGTTCAGTAACGATGTTTGTCTTTAAATGCTGCAACAAACTCTATCATATCTGCAATTACCAATTTCTGCTTGCCTACCCATTTAAAATCTTTGTCACAAATGTGAAGCCTTTCCATTCTCCACAGGTTCCCTTCACACACAAATGATTAGTTCAGGGCTACTTACCCATAAATAGCCAAGTTATCAATACTTCTGTCAATTATAGCATGCAGTCCACTACTGAAGTTTACTTATGCTTTGTTTTAATGTAGAGAAAACTGCTATTTCAGAAGCTTTGCAAGACCTATGTGGCCCTCTAAAACCCCTCCTGCCCCCGGAGCACTCAGTCTCCCAGTGATGAGACCCTGCCTTTCAGATGCAGAAGGTTGTTAACCAGTTTTGACAGAAGAATCTCCTGACCAGCCTGCTGTTTTAACTAAGCCGAGTTACTTCATCACAACACTTCTCTCCAGCTCCTCTCAAGCTACTACAAACCACCAGAGGTGGGGAGGAGAACTCGTAATACTTACTACTTGCTTCTCAGCTGCCATCACTGCTGCTGCTGCAGCCACCGTTTGCCTCCCCAGACCTGTAGTGTTAGTGCAATCTGGAGGTGCTGCTTTCACACTGGGCAAGTAGACGGGCGGAGCAGCTTTGGGAGCTGTTCGGGAGTGGAACAGTGAGTGATTACACGGGTAAGAAAAAGAACGCGAGGGATGTTGACTTGGCACCCTTTGTTTCCAGCCCACTTTGAACTGGTTGTGAATAGGAGTTGCTGGTGGGTGGTATGGAGGCGGAGGAGGGGGCAATGGAGGATGAAAGGCCACAAAAGAGTCCAGTTCTGTAAACATGGTTTCTGCAGTGGGAGTGCTGTTAACGCGGCATCGTCCAGACTGCCTCATCGTCAGGAGCGGGCTTTCGTCCCCAAATCGCTCATCAGGAAAGAATTTGTGAGGATTCTGCAAAGGAAGAAAAAAAAAAAGTAACAAAACAAAAGTAGGAAGTCATCCAGAAAAATCTCCTAAACTGACACAGGTTGGAACTTTAAATCTGCTAGCTCTGTAACAAGCTAGTTGTGCCACTGAAAACCTAACCAAAGCTCAAAGCCATTGCAGCTACCATGGGGTAATTTTATTTTTTAAACACAAGAGGCATCAGATTCACTATGTGAAAAAGCTGCCCAACAAATGCAATTTGCTGCACAGCAACATAAAAACAGAAGAGGTTATTCCAGTTTCGCAGAACCGATACATCCTATGCAGATCTACTGAGCCACAGGAGAAAAAGGCCTATGTGATTCAAGAATAAGTAATCTGGTTTCCTAGTTATGTTTTGACTGATTTATGAACTACCTCCTTAACAAGGAATATGAGCTGTTCATGCTCACTCATGTTCTCTCCCACCTGGAGTACTACATTCAGCTCTGCTCTGGGGCCCCCAGCACAAGAAGGACATGGGTGTATTAGAATTAGTCCAGAGGAGGGCCACAAAGATGATCAGGGGGCTGGAGCACCTCTCCTATGAGGACAAGCTGAGGGAGGTGGGATTGTTTAGCCTGGAGAAGAGAAGGCTCCAGGGACACCTTACAGTGTCCTTCCAATACCTAAAGGGTGCTACAGGAGAGCTGGGGAGGGACTCGTCAATCAGGTGTAGTGACAGGACAAGGGGGAATGCCTTTAAATTAAAAAGAGGGAGGGTTTAGAGGTATAAGGAAGAAATTCTTTACTCAGAGGGTGGTGAGGCACTGGCACACGTTGCCCAGAGAAGCTGTGGATGCCCCATCCCTGGAAATGTTCAAGGCCAGGCTGGAGCTTTGGGCAACCTGGTCCAACGGAATGTGTCCCTGCCCATGGCAGGGGGTTGGAAACTACGAAATCTTTAAGGTCCCTTCCAACCCAAACCATCCTATGGTCCTGTGTTGTGCACTCCAATTGCACACCATTTACAGTCAGTTACATCACACCTTTCTTTTTACAGAGTTATTTCTTCACATCTTAATGATTCGAGTGTTAAGAAAAAAATCAGAAGAGAGGTAACACACTTGGAATTCGAGGAAGTAAGCAGGACGGAGTCATTCACATCTGAATGCCCTCATTTATATGCTACGGATTTTGTACAAAAACTATCTGCCAAATATTTGACTAAATCAGAGTAACTATGATTATGTAACTCAGGTTTTGTAACGTTTCAAAACCTAGTTTCAACAGTGGAAAGACTGACATTCTGTCTCCTAGAAAAATAGCTTTTAAGCGCCTTCAGTTAAAAACAAATCTACTTCTGGTGCTTCCTTGAAGGATCAGACAGCATATTTTAAAAACTGTTCTATCCTACTTAAAAAACATCCCTTTAATCTCAATCTACTTTAAAATCGAGATTCAACCTTGTTCCCAAGTATCTGTGCCAGTCAGAACACCATTAGTGGCAACAACCTTTGAGAAAAATATTTACACATTGCACTTATACATTTATAAAATCACATCAACCTAATGCAGCAGTCTCTCTGTAATTTGCACCTTGGCAGTTCTAAAGTTACGAAGGCATTTCAAAGCATCAGCGTTTGTTCAGCGTGTGCATGAAGCAGCTCTTTTACTGCAGATTACACATTCACATCTGCTCATAATCAGAACGGAACCCAAATCAAAACATTTGTGATCTTACTACAGCAACTTTTCTTACCTGCAGAAGTTCAGCAGCAGCATCAGAAAGTCCGAATTCCCGCAGCACACGAATCTGAATCTCATAGCTGACTGTGGCACCTTCTCCACAATTGAGAGCGTATGCTCTTTGCACCTGCTCAGTATGGCGAAGCTCCTGCAGCCGTTTGATCATCTCTTTTACGACAAGGAGGTTGGGAACTGGAGGGGCAGAAGAGAACGGAATGGAGGACAACAGATTACTTTTCAAACTGTGAGACACCGAGTCTGAATGCAATGGGTACATTTAATTCTGAAGGAAAATCTAACATCGGGCTGACTAAGGTTTTTGTTTTTTTTTTAAGAAACATTCTGCCAAAAAGTTTGACTTGCACATGTTCCTTGGAGCATCATTATGGGGTAAGGCATATGCGATAACGCACACATCATACTAATGGTAGAGACATACACCATTTTTCCAGCTTCTGCTAGAATAAACCACAAATACAGCCTTCTTTTCAAACCCTTATAATGCAGGAATTTTATGATTTGAGGTGGGGGTAGGATATCTTACATAACAACTGACTGTTCCCTCATGAATACTACCAGGCCAAGAATTCATTGATTTTTCTTGGCATCCACTTCATACTTCTAGTGGAATTCTGTAATCACAAGACCATAATACCAGTATGTAAATTCTAAAAAAAAAAAAATTATACAAACTAAGCCAAACTAAACCTGCTAAATTATGTTGTTTTATGCAGCCATACTGAAATCATTAAACAAAGCCCTTCCAAAAGGAAATCATATATAATTTGTGGGTATTTATGCTATTGCAAAACTTTCTCATGCCCCTTTTTGCTGCTGTTTGATGATGAATAATATTTCTGTGGTCTTTCTGTCCTCAGGAAAACATGCATATCAAGAGAGAAGACAAATCCAAATCTCTGAATACGTAAGTCCTGGCATCTGATCTGTTACCAGCTTTACAAGGGTTATATATTACCATGACCAGATGTCCATAATGAAAGCTCATAAAAATTAAGTGGATCAGACAGCAAGAACAGTGTGAAAAGACATTTGCATTACACAGAAGGAGAAAACCCAACACCGTGCAACTACAACTGTTCCCAATTTCACAAGGTTTACATTGGTACAAGAAATATATCTAAGTAATGCAAGATATATATATATATATATATATATATATATATATATATTCAAATTGAGTTCCTGTATGAGGAAAAAATACGGATCAGTTCTACCCTGTCTTCAAGGCTTGGAAATAAGTCTTCTACTTTATGTTCCATACACTTCAGTTGTTCTTAGAAATCTTAGTTTAGCAATCAAATGTTTTGCTATACCCAGCATTTTCCTAACATGAAAAAAAAAAAAAAAAAAAGGTTTGAGAAGTTTAAATCAGTTCTCCAAATTATCCAAATTATTGGTTATAAAGGTTATCTAACTTTACGTGAAAACGTGCTATCTTCTCAACCCCTTTTTTTGTTGTTTTTACACATTATTTTTCACATGAAACATATCGAAGAGATGTTATGTTATATATATATATATATATATAAAAAAATATACAATTCATTTGTAGGATTTCCAATTCAAACTGGAACTGGAAAGCACCAAAGGAAACCCAATTACCTGCAGAACCTAGCCTCAAAGTAGAGCACAGACTTCAGCAGAGGTTTAACTCATTTCAGAGTAGTGTCGCAACAGGAGCACCAGGACAAGCTGCCAGCAGCCTTCACGCAAATCAAGTCTATGGGCAGTGAGTACAAGGAAGAGGCAAGCGACAGATGGAAAATACCTAAGCTGCAGAGAACCTCCTGTTCCAAGAGCCCAGCCCAAGGGGCAAGGAGATGGTGTTGCCTGACTCCCCCTTCAACAGCTCCTGTAAACCATCTGTGCTTCAGGGATGGATTTCTGCACAAGTTAAGGGTTTTGTACGTGACTGAATCTCCTCAAATTAATTGGCTCCGATCTACCCTTCCTGCCTCAAGCAACTGGCAAAAATCAGTTCTTCTGCATAATTAGAGAATGAAGCAAAGCAGGCAGTTACCAGACAATACCTGTGCTCCAGCTACTGGCCAGGCTCACAGCCCACATCCATGCCCAAATCAAAGGGCTGGCAGTAATTCCTACATACTACATCATGCAACAGAGTTTCAAATTGGTCAAGATGTCTCACTGCCCCCAGAGACAGACTTTTTCTATGAGAACTTCTGCAAAATATCAGAGACCTCTGAGAACCTGTTTCCTTTATTAGCTTCTCCAGAAACTAAGATCTAGTAAAATGTTATCAAAGTCACATGTAACGATGAAATACTTCAGATTCAATTGGTGGTGAGTGTGCAGTATGTTTATGCTTTTCCATAGAGGGGGAAAACCATCTGAATAATTTAATTCACGGCTGAGAGGCCACAGTAACAGGTCTCTGAACAAATAGGTGTTTTGTTTTTAAATCAAGCTTTTTTTTTTTTTAATCAAGCTTTTGTTTTTAAACCGATCTAAGTCTTTAGACATTTCCTTTAGACTTTGTCAAGGCTCTTCCTCAATCCCCCCAAAAAAACAATCAAGTAGAACAAAACCATTCCATGAATCTTTCTAGAAAACGTATTGCAGTGCTTAACCAAACAGCTTCCTAATACTTCAACTTAAACACTCTCGCTGCAATTTAAGCCTACTATTTTGTCCTGCCTCTAGCCAACTGTAAGAATAGTTTATCTACTTCCTTCCACATAGCTGACTGCAGTGAGACACCAAAGATATACAGAGAGCTTGTGAACTGGTGAGTGGGGAAAAGCACGGCAGGGAGTTGAAGCAGACCATTTTTCTGATGGCATGTCATCTTTTCTACTTTTCTACAAACTCCTAAACTGATCCATGTCTACTTAGATGTGATGCTCTCATCTAAAAATAGATGCCTGGCAAATCACTCAGCCAAAGCAGGTTAAAGTCAAAGTCCTTCCAGTAGCTTAGTTTCTACCTATTTAGCATATAATTAATCTCTTCAGAGTACATCAAAGCAAAAAGAACTACTGCTGGGTACAAAGAAGCACAGTTTATGAAGCACCCCTCTCTGAGGAGGCTGAGCATAACATTCAGTAATTCACATCCACTCCCCCATCCCAGAGCCCCCAAGCGCTCCCATGAGAGCGAACAGCATCACAAATGACCCAGCAGCCTCACCTGGGATTTCGTTGGCTATGACTGAAGGAGGACTGGACTGGTTAGCAGTAACTTGCTGGTGGGTGATCATATGACAGCACTGGGGCACCGCGTTGTTTACCATGTAGAGGGTGTCTGGCACATTGGACATTCGGACCATCCGCAAGCGAACGAGATCTGTTTGTTCCACCATCATTTCGTCCAGGACCGACTGCAACGACAGCCATTGGAGCCCTCATGAAGGCGCTGCACACCCACACCCACCTGGAACTGCCGCAAACACAGCCCCAAGGCCACAAGCCTAACAATGGTCTAAACTGGGTCCCAAACTACTTGGCTTTTCCACAGCATTTTCTATTCCATTTTCCAGTCATTACTAGAGTTGGCTTTCAGAGCTAACAGCAGTCAGGGGAGTAAAGGTTGGGAAGACTGCTTTGTGTGTTCTGTACCTGTCAGACTGGAAGCATCCTTCTCAAGGCAACACCCTCAGACAATTATTACCTATAGTTGTCGATTCTGTGACAGTGAGAAGAAGACACTGCCTTCAAAATGAAGTGTGCTTCCCTCAGATGTCTTAATAGAAAGATTTATGCTATGCACGCCTTTGGTTAAGGTTCTCACTTAGCTTTTTTCCCCCCCAAAAATAATGAGAGACTAACAGAGGGTAATAACTTACAAGTCACTTTTGTGCAATTTTTGCATTTTCCTATAATCAAACTGAATAGGAATACAGTCACCAGACAGATAATGAGAATCATTCCTCTAAGGTAAAACACCTAATGATGTTTTTTTGTTGTTGTTGGTTTTTTTTTGTTTTTTAAAATAAATTAACAGCAAAATAAAACAAGTAGGATTCCTGATGGAAAAAGCAGAGAATGCACTTATTTTTAAGATGCTAAACCATTCCCATACTGTATACCTGAAAACTAAGAGTCAGTGTTTTTATTACATGTTCTTTAACACATTGTTAGTTTTAATAACCCAAGGTACAAAGATACATTTTTAACTGGCTAGTCTTCCTTTGCTGCTTCAGTGCCACCTGGCACTCTTATCTGTGCCCAAAGCGGAAAACAGCTTTCTTTCTCCCCTCCCCTCAGTGAGTTATGCCAACAACTAACGCTTAGAAAGCATTTTCTTCCTTAAGCAGAGGCCAAAAGCTCTGACTTCAAGACAGCAGTGTTCAGTGTTTGCAGGTGGTGTGGATGCACAGAGCTCCACCTAATCTTCTTGTTCTGCCATCACCTGCACTGCTGGGACTCAAGCTCCTGACAGAAGTCAGAGCTGCCTTAAGGGGTGGCAACGGCTAACCATTTATAAGGGTCCCGTTCTGTCAAATACAATATGGCACGTTTCTGTCCTGTCACCAAACGTCACCGTCATCGGAGATGCTAAGTGACCTTCAATTTTTACAGTCCTCATACAAGATATTTAATAACAAAACTACCGCGTGAATGGGACATGAGGAACTTCAGCCAAGTTGGACACTGAATATTTATTCCACTTTGCATAGGATCGAAAGAATTTTGCTTCTGCTCTAATTCAAAGAAAAAAGTAAAGGAAAGTTCCTCTGCCCAGTGGAACAGAAATTCTCCACCCAGCTCTAGAGGGAGCTGGGGAGCCTGAAAGACCTGGCACCGAGGTTGCTGACTAGCTGCAGACTGGGACTCTCAGGCTCTCACCTTGCCATCCGCCTGCCAGGTGGGCTGCCGAGGAGCTGGGCCGGCAAACTGGCTGGAAACCAGGGAGGTTTCCCTCAGAACGCTGCTTTGTTTCCGGTGGAATTTCATCAAGATCTGTCTCGCAAACATTTCAATTTCGACAAAAAAAAATTTTGTTGAAATTTTTCTGACCAGTTCTAGAGACTTGAGCCTGATGATCAAACTTGTAAGTCTTGTTAAATTGAAAATGTTAGTATTTTAGGGCAGTACATGCAAAGAGACAAAACATACCGACATTTTTCCCTGTTTACAGAACCCCCGATGACACCAGTTTAACAAAAGCCAAATACTATTAATTATTATTACCTTAGCCTCCTCCACATATGGTGAGAACAGTCTTGGCCGCACATATATCCCAGCATTTTTTTGTCGCAGCCAGGCATTTGACTTTCCACCTTCTGACGTTGGTAGCATGTCTGAAGGAGGAGTACTAATCAGGCCTCTCTTCATCTTTAAGAATGAAGAAAAAGTTTCACATTTTACTAAATAAAAAGTGTATAGGGAAAAACTTGCAAGAAATGCACATCATACACTGAATCTGTAACACCACTCTGGCTTTTTGTTTGTTTTTTGTAAGTTTCCTGATAGATTTAAAGTATAAAAAACTTTAACCTGAAAAGTTACATATATCTCACTTTGTGATAACATTTTAGCAATCCTTAAAAAACAACACCCCTCTCATCCCTCCTCAAAAAAAGGACTTTTCCTCCACACAAAGTCACACAACCTAAACACGTGCAGAATCTGAAATGCAAAGAACCCACAGACAATACTTGTATGAGACAACTGACTTACTGCATCACTCAGTACTTCACTACTCATGGGTAAGATGTGCTCAATGCGGACAAAAGGTAAAAGTGGAGACAGGATCTCTCTCAGCTCCTCGATGTCAAGATCTCTTCTCTTTACACCTCTCTTGTTTACACTGTGAGCCGTACCACTCAGTAAGTTAGGCTCTGTGGGCAAGAACAACAAGACAGAGTAATTTTACACCAAAGTTTAAATCAGAAAGCAGAAGCTACATGGCTTACAGGAAATTACAGAAGAGGAAAGAAGAGTGTACTTTAAACTCAACAGTGCTTATCAGCATTGTTCCACAAAACTAGTGTATGCTCTAAAATCTGATATGAAGCACCAATGGAGTCAGATTCAGTTTCTATAAGCATGGGTGATTTGTACAGCTGTCACTTTCAAAGCTTAAGACAGGAAGAAAACACTAAAGTAGTGTCTGGGATAAATGACCAGAAAACTGAGGTAGAGTTACTCGATGAAAACATTTGTGCCTAGCTGCTGGCCGTTCCCCCAGTGATTCCCTCCTGCAGCTCCTCTTTTCTTCTCCAGCTGTTTCCAGAAACTTACTTATTTTCTACAGATTAAGGCCTGAAGAGACCACTGGGACAAGTTATTCTAGCCTCACAGGATAAACCACCCTAGTAACAGCTGTGTCACAACCAAATTGCTTTCATGTTCACACACTATTCATTTATGTCAGCAGTGGGTACGTACCTAAAGACCGCTAGATGATACCATATGACATTCCAAGGTCATTCTCTCTCACAGGTAACTACCTTCACCTGTATTTTAAGTATCATGCCCAACCTGAACATGACTGACTACACTCCTTGAGGACACCAATCATCCTCCATCCAGGACAGGCCGCTCAAGTTCTGGCCAGAGCGTATTACCATTTTTCAACGCTTTCCAGTATTTGACTGATGCCGCCATGCATTCAGATTGCAAAACAGGAGCATCAGTGAGGTAGTGTCTTACATTTAGACAAAATTACTGGATTAAATTTGGTCCCAGTTTGACAGAACTTGGTGTAGCTCTTATTTCTGCTGTTGTACACCACTTTATCCAGTGATCCCAGGAAACGGAATGAACTATTTACTTAGTGAACACTACTGATCACGAAGCTGCACGATTACTCCAAACGAGAAGCTTCTCTACCAGTGCAGATCTGTTACACTTTAACCAGCTCCATTATGTTCCAACATGCAAAAATCAAATGTGTGAAATCTAGTTCTGAAGACAGAAAGCCAGTATTTACTCAGATCACTAAAAAACATGTCTTTTAACTGAGTTTTTGTTGCATGTCATCCAACATATCCATGAAAAACAGTTACATCACAAGCAGTTACTTGTGGATTTCAAAAACACAGCAAGCCACAGCCACCCCACTCCTCACAGCTCTCCAAGCAGGACAGAGCAGATTGCCCCTATCCACAACCAGTCAGGTTTTGACCATCTCCATGGATGGTGACCTGATAACTTCTGTGGGCAGCCTGTTACATTGTATATCCATCCTCACAGTAAAAAAAGTGTTATTATATTTAAATAGCATTTCAATTAATGCCTCATTGCCTCTCATCCTGTCACTGGGTGTCAAGAGAATGTGGCTGTTTTCTTTACTTGCTGCCATTAGGTATTTATAGACATTGCTAAAATCCCCCCTTAGCATTTCCTCAACACTAAACAATCCCAGCTTCCTCAGAATGTTTTCATTTTTTCTAGAGAAAAAGTATTTTTTTTCCTCTTCAAAGCATTTTAGTGCTTCTGCTTAGTTTTGACCACATTAAACAGAGTAGATTTTCTTACATTACAGATTACCAACAAGAAAGGGCCTTCCATACATTTGGTTTATTGATTTGGTAGTATGTGGTTAAAAGGATCCTCACCTCGGTCTGCTATTCTCTTCATCAACTGGTGTTCACCCCATTTAATTAGATATTTAAGAATATCTTGTTCACTTGCCTGGTAGAAAAAGAAATTCAACAATTTGTATACGATTGGTTTAAATCACAGATACCTCTTTCACAGCTAAAAAGAAACAACTGTACCAAAATAAGTATTTTTACTTTATGATCTCCTATAACACTTGCTCAAAATATTTTACAGTAGTACTACTGGTGTATTGCCACCGTGATTCCTAAATTTGCCCCTTATTAAATCTCTAGGAATGAAAACAAAAATTCTTTCCATAAAAAGAAAACTTGAGGCCAGTATGCAAACTTACAGGATTTAAATCTGAATTAGAGTTAATTGAAAGGGTAGTTCCAACACTGACTGTTGTTTGAATCTTTTGTATATTTAACATTACAACTACGTTATTTGCACAGACTCTTAAGTTACAGTAACAACCACACATGATACATGATAATCTCAGTGAAGAGTCATATTTAGCAATACTATGAACAACGCACACTTGTTTGGTTTATACCTACATATACACTAACCACTGAACATTTTCAGAGGAAAAATGACACCGAAAAATAAGTTTTTACTTTCGTAACAACTAGGTTTAAATAATCTCTAACACACTTTCTTTGTAGTTTAAAAAGCAAGACTGGAACAGATACAATTTGAAAAGTCCTGTCTTTGCACTACATGGTTGGTCATCATTAAAGGTATCTTTCTGGAACAGATACAGCAGCAAAAAAAACACACAAGTTTTCAATTATTTATTATGGTGTCCTCTCCCTAAAACCATTGAAGGAAAGTCAACAAAAAAAAATCTGCAATACTTGTCAGAAAAGATATTTGTCTCCCCAGAAAAAAAAATAAGCCTTCTGAACGATTGATTTATTAGCTCTCTCTGCCCCCAACCAAGATATACATTGTTACACTGTTAAGTATTACCACCACGTTATTTTTTATAAAACACAAACACGCAAGTGTTTAAGTTCAGAAATGCTTCATTTAAAATAATTTGCAGATGTTCCTAAGCCATTACTAGGCTTTTAAGTAACAGCATAAACCACCAAGTTGTGTTGCGTTATAAGCCAAGAACAAAACAGTTTTCTTAACTACTTCAATTTCATTTTTTACATACTAAAACCAAGTGCTTAGCATGCATACAAAGCCACCTACTGACTACAATTTATGATGGGCTACTCACAAATGCTTCTAGTAATGGTATCACACATCCTGCTCCACGCAGAACTAGCTGTATTCTGAACTGCAGATTACCTGTAAATAGTCAGACTGAATTGCTGTAAGCAGGTGGTCCTTGCTTAGTTCATAGAAGACATCTGAAGTCATGACCTGGGTAAACTCCTCACAGAGGAAATGCAGCGCCTGACGATGCACCCACTTGGAACCGTATGGCTGAGAACTCCACTTCAGAATGGCAATTAAGGTGTCTAGTGAAATGCTCTCAGCAATAATATCTTCACAGCCTAGGAAACAAAGGCAAAAAAAAAAAAAAAAAAAATCGATAAAGTTGTTACAGAGGCACTTTGATCCTGAAGAAAAAATACAAGCGTTAAAAATACGTAATATAAAGGATTATATTATTCCCATCAGAGCTACAGTGAGAGTAAAACCAGAAGTGCCCTACAGACCAAGATTTGCAAACGGGGTTAAATTCTGACTGAAAGTCTAATGTATTTTTAATTGTGGTTTAGGGATTCTGACTGTAGTCATTTACCCTCTAAAGCCACACGAAAAACTCTGCTGGTATGCTAAGATGAATGACTGGAAAGCTAGTGCAGCTATATTAGAAAGCCCTTTGATTAACACACATTAGCTGTGTGTTTAACTCACTTTAAAGTCACAAGTCTGAATTTGAGTCACTACAGCAGATTCAGAGGCATATATAAACTGTAACACCAGTGAGATTTTTGCCAGTATCACTTTGCATATGGACTCTCCTGACACAGACCATGCAGCGGATCAGAAACAAGAGCTGTGATATGTTGTTGATACTCCACTGTTCAGTGCAGCATGAGGGCAGCAAAGCATAATTTTCTGACTAGCAGCAAAGGCAGAGAACAGTGAGCACTTGCTCTAGGCCACCATCCTGGCCTCCGCACCAAACACGGCACAGAGGGGTGCCAGGGCAGACAGCACCTCCAGAGAGGGAGCCACAGAGCGAAGCATGCAAGAGGCAGGGGCTCTGAATTGGGTCGTCTGCTACACCTTCTCTGCACCCACTGCTGCATTTACTCCTTCACAGAGTACGTGTCTTCCAGATACAAGACGGGCTATCTTCCCATGCTGAAAGGAGATGGAGCAGATGGGGAAGAAGTCAGGGGAGACACACTACAGGAGGGCTGAAGAACACTGTTAGTCAGGATTGCTGCACTAAGACAGGCTGTACCACAATGTGAATAACCTGAGTGCCCAGCAGCTGTGCTGATTTCACTTATACATCTGGCTTAGATACTAACAGAATATGATTTCTATTTGCACTACAAAGATAGCAATTTGAAGAAAAAATCCTGTGCTAGAATTATACATTCCAGTCTCAATCCACTATCCATTACAGCCACAAAATTATAGCTGTACTCATGCCTGTGAGAGGTTCCTGGATGGCTGAGAGCAGCATGCTTACAGTGCAGTTCTTTTACTTCTTACACATTATCATTTATCCTCTGTGTTTCAGCAACACGAAAAAGTTAAAAACTCTGACCATTGTTTAGATAAATTAATCTCCTTCCTGAACTCTTGGGTGAAGAAAATGTTTAGCTTGGTAATCTTAACATTTGTCAAGACAAAGACCAAAAAGACTCATGGTGCTATGTAACTTAAACCGGTTGCATACATGTTAAAAAAAAACAAAACACCACCAAATAATAAAGAAAATCTTACTTTTCTACATAGGCCAGCATTATAGTAAGTGTTGACTTATTTACACTATTAATTGCAACAGAAATGAATAAATCATTATGGAGTAACGAGTAAATGTGCTATTTCAAACAGATATGCCAAAGTACTATTTAGGAACAAAATCACTGAAATGGGAAACAAGCAGCAGAGGAGAGAAGGTACTAGGAAGCAACAGGTTAAACAAAACACAAAGGAGGTCACAAATTTGCCTGTCCTATCACATATGTGCATTTCTACTTAACAGTACAAAACCAGCATGTTAATTATGAGAATATTATTACAACATTTATTTTTTATGAACCTATACGTACAAAAAAAATACAGCGCATGATATATACAGTCAGTGCTCAGCGAAAACATTTGCAGCAAGTTCCAGGAATGTGTCTGGATGTATATGTAGTTTTGGAAGCAGTTTTTATTTTCCAAGGTAATTTAGGAGAATAATGCCTGCGTCCCCCAGTATTAATATAAATTAGCCAAGCTGATAATTGAAATAAACTTTCTTCAACAATCACTTGGGATGATTTGTATTTCTACATTTCTACCTGATTTGCTTCAGAAAAGACCATATATCAATGCAGCCACTGCCAAAACGTTTAACAAATGCATACACAATTCTGGAAGATGTATTAAAGGTCGCATTATGCTATTCATCCCATGTTGCTCTCCATTTATTTTTGTCAAGGCAAACGTATGAGTCATGTTCCACTGCACCTGTTTAATCCTCGACCATTACTGAAGTAATACAGCACTTCTCGAAGTACCTCTTACCATTACATTACACATCATTACAGCTAAAAATAAGGACAGATGAATACTACAGATGTTGACCTGTAGTCTGCAGAGCAAGAACCAGCCTGAAGTGAGCAGTGAGCATGCAGCACAGCTTGTTCATAGGAACTCAAAGCATCTGCCTGATCATCACTGGTACGAATGACAGAGCAGGATCAGAACCACTCTGAAATACTCAGCTTTTGGTAAGTGTTAGAGGAACTGCCCTCCTGAGATGTGGCAACTCCCCAGAAGCCTAGTGGATAAACCTCGTTTTGTATTCTTCAAAAATTCCATTCAACAACCCGAAAACTGGTGTTTATGAAAAAGCTACTTTAAAAAAAAGCTCAAAATACTTCAGCATATGTGAGAAGTACGAGTAAATGAAGTCTGGAAGCTTTCTACTTCACAGTCCATTTCTACTGACAATTCTACTTACATTTTATTTGTGTCTTCAATGGCTGACATAGCATTGAATTGTCTCTATCTCCCAAACCTGCCCTCCCCAACCATTTTATCTTCCCTTCTGGGTCTCAAAAACAACAACAACAACAAAAAACCTTAAGTTAGCAACAACTTGGCAATGCCCACAAAAGCTAACCAATCACTGGAATGAGTAGTTACAGTATGCTTAAAAGAGGAGTTAGCTTCCCTAAGTAAGAAGCATACAGTTTGAAACAGTTCTTTAAGGTCACCTGTTGCGTTGCACCAAGTCTCACCCTGCTAAATCTTATCACAATTTTTTGCATATGCTAATTATTCTGTTTGCATGCAAGTTGATTTCAGCAGATGATTACATCCCCTCAAGTCTAAAGAGTACATGTAGGGAGACAGGATTCTCCTGGAAAGAGTCCAGCAGAGGGCCACAAAGATGATACGGGGCCTGGAGCACCTCCCCTCTGAGGAAAGGCTGAGAGACCTGGGTCTGTTCAGCCTGGAGAAAAGAAGACTGAGGGGGATCTTATCAATGTTTATAAATACCTGAAGCGTGGGAGACAAAGGGATATGACCAACAGGACAACGGGCAATGGCCATAAAAGGGGGCACAGGAAGTTCCGCACCACCATGCGAAAGAACTTCTTCTCGGTGAGGGTGACGGAGCACTGGAACAGGCTGCCCAGGGAGGCTGTGGAGTCTCCTTCTCTGGAGATATTCAAGAGCCGTCTGGAAGAACTCAGTTTCAAAGGCAGTTCGTAAGCCCATTCACTGAAATCAGCCATGACAAAACTCAAGCTGTAAGCACAAAGAGACTTAACCCACAGTGAATGCCTTTCATAGCATTTCCTCCTCCAGCATTTATTTTTGAAACAATAGGAATGCTGTCCCTGCTGCAAAGACGGAAGACGACGTATGCACAAGAAATGCAGTTCTGAAGCTCTGAGCACTACCGATTTACAGAAGCAGAGCATCAGCTCAGCCTCATTTCTGGGAAGCCTTTTTTGCACAACTACCAGCAATATGACAGGAGATGAAAAGCTCATTTAGGATGCCTAAATGATGAAACAGTCCTTTTCCCAAGTACTTTTATCAGCGTGTCAGAACAGTGGGCATATTAAAAGCACTTCTTCTGAAGCAAGCATGAGGTAATAATTAAAGTGTTTTCTGAACATCTAAATAAATTAGGGCAACCCAATTCTAGCTATGGAAGGAATCCAATCCTTTTCCTTGGCAGGTTTTCTTGCTTTAACAATCAGCCACTTGGCAAAAAAAGCCATCATTTAATAGCCACAATATTGTTCTTCACAGTGGAATAGCGCATTTTTTTCCTATGAGTGCTGTTTTATAATATTCAGGCAGCAACAGCCTTTCCAAGATCTATTTGCAATGTCCCTGAGTGCACTACCCCAATCTTCTGCGACCATTAGCATCTTCCAAAGATCTTTTACTTCTTCACACTCCAAGATGAATGACTTTATCCATTCTGGACAACTGGAGCTTTCATGCCCTCTTTGTGCTGGATGCCAATAGCCATAGGTCCTGCCTACAGACAAGTCCTTTCTGCTTCCCCAGTTCTCTCTCAAACACGATTCCACAGCCCTTCCAAGCAGGAACAGCTTGAGCCCATGCTCAGCATACTAACTAGCAGCTTGGGAACTTATCAAGACAGTGGACAGATCTACCAAAAACAAATTACATGCCCTCAACAGTTAGCAGAAGTGGGATTAAGACAAGTTTTTCCTATAAAGTTGTTAGCTTTAACTCGTTTTTGGTGGAGACCTTTCCCCTTGAACTTATGCATGCCAATGGAGCCAAGAAAACCTAAAGTAAAAAGAATTAATCTTGACAACAAAATGGGATCTAAAGGCTATTAAATGGTTTCTAAAATTTGTCACCTTAGAAGAGACCACGCTAGCAACCAGGACCCACGCTTTTAAATCTGCTGGCACACAGAAAAACAGCCCAAAGGCATGAGTTGCAGCTAGTTTGGACTACAACATATCTGGAAGCTCCAGACACACGTATCATCCATGAGCATCCTGGCTGTTCTGTTTTTGATAGGAAGAAAAAAAAAAAGGAACAAGACATTTGCTCAGCCTCCTTCTAGCGTCTTAGAGACCCTAGGATGCAAACGCGTCCTGTACTTGTTAAACATTCTTTAGAAGGCTGCCCATACTCACAGGCTGTTCAAGCAGTCACAAAAGCAAACCTCCTTGCACACTGGAATTAAACCAGACTGTCCTCATCTTACACCCCACAACTCCTGCTCTTGTGTCTCAGTGGTACTTGGGTGGCCATGCAGTACCAGTCAGCTCATTTCTGTCAGATATGCTTCCACACCAGATCCCTGGCTGCACAAACTATGCGGGAGGCAGGGCAGCAGTACCACTTCTGGCAGCCAAAACAATCTGTGTCAGATTCAAGCAACCTCATAACTCAAGACAATTCATAGCAATATGAATTTAGGTTGTCCACAGCAACAGGCAAAACACCACCTATAAAAACAGTAAGAGCAAGTCAGAAGAGTTCGATAGGTTGTTGGTTTTCTGTCTGTACTGTTATCTCATAAGCAGCAACACAACAACCCGCACTTTCCCATAACTGTATTGGGCAGAGGGGATCTTCTCTTCAGCATTCATTTCTGTCATATTTTGGCTAGCCCAATAGTTACAAAAAGAGACAATTTTAGTAGCTTGACTTGGCCAGTTGATTCACTATTAGCTTCATCTCATTTTAAAGATTTTTTAAAACCATTTGAAAAAGAAAACTGCTAAAACTTAAGGCAGCTAGAAACCTCTAGCATTCCTTTATGACAGAATATGGCACTGCAGGGAAGAAATGTAAACTGATGGCAAGCCAGCAACTTGCAGGTGCATTTCCCCACACACGTACTCTAGGACTCTGAGGCAAACAAGTTTTAGTTACTTGAAGATGAAAAACGACACAAGAATTGTTGCAGAAGAGAAAGCAGGACCTAAGCAGCACTGGAGATCAAGGAGTCTATGGACTCTAGCAGACAAACACTTCTGAAGTCTATTGTGAAGTTCAGTACCTCTTTTGAGCTACTTTTAATCCCTCCATTGATTTTTCTCAACACAAAAGAATTAAAAACATTTGTGTACTCCCATCCTTGAGAAGCTGCATTCAAAGCAACACCTGCTACGGACCTGGTAATGCATATGGCAGGATTTCCTAATTCAAATACTGAGCTGGCTTGACTTTATAGCATGGTTAAAACAGACACAAAACATGAACAGAAGGTTAGGACAGGCAGCATTGTGTGTTACGCTAACCTTCTTTCCACTATGAAAACTCAAATTATGTCGACTCCAACACAGCATATCATCCAGCCATTTCAAATGGAACTATGGAGCACATGAAAACAATGCAACTTGTGAAATTTAGAAATACTTGGATATTGCTGTCAAAGTATAAGGCTGTTAAGCCTTCTAAGATTTTTGAAGTTATAAGTTTATGGAAGTTATAAATGTAGCCAGAAATTTAAAAATTGTTACAAGTTTAAAGGCATTCACATTTGTGACAAAACACTTTTTAACATTTTCTCTGCCAAAGAAAAACTCACTCTCCTGCTCCTACCCCAAGCACAGGGCATGAATTTAGGAAGCCTGAAATCTGCTTTTACATCTTTGGATTCTTGCAGTCATCAGTTGGTAACAGCCCTTGACTGTGCTGCAGCATTCCTTAAAAAGCATATTCAGCAGCAGGCAGCTTAGCTGATCCAGCTTAAACAGAAAACAATTGCGTGTCAGAAACAAAAGGCTGTCAACTCAACCATAACGAAACAGAGGGAAGAACGTAACGTGGGAACAATGAAGGGCTGGGGGAGGCTGAGCTGATGGTCGCAGGGTCTGCTACCAGCCAGCACTGGTCAGTACTACTACTGTATACTTCCTAGAAAAAGGTGACAAAGCCTGCAAGCAGTACCCAAATCTGTTTCTCTGCAAAAATTTGTTTGCAACATCACAACTGTGTGTTTAATGGGGCATGTAATTGGCCAACTCCACAAAATTCTTTATCCTTACATATAGCCCTGACTAACTAATACGAAAGATTTTCTGCTTTCTGAACTTTCCCATTTTCATCTCCTTAATGTAAAACCTTAGTAATAATTTCAGGCTTGAGTACAAGTGAGTCATGGTAAGGAGATAAAAGGTCAGATTTATGGTACTATTTACTTCTTCATATTCCATTTATTTTATAGTTATAAGTGCCAGACTAGTTCCTTTGAGCACTTATACTGCACTAATATAACTCACATACTTGCTCTAATCTTCCCACAATACATTTGTGTGTACTTAAAACAGCTACTGTGGGCTTCCTGGTGCTTCACGACTTCAGTACTGCTTAGATCAAGGGTACTTTTGATGTCAGATGATATCTGCCTCCAGATCAAAGGCTGTGCTCCTGAATATGACTATTAAAATGAAGTTTCTTCTTATTCTTGTCAGGGGTAAAGTCAACAGCTGAAAATAAAAGGAAAGAAATGCATAGCTAAAAGTCTGAAATTATTTTTTAATTTTTGGAAAACTTTTTGGAGTCTTTTTTCTACCTCTTGATTCCCAGGCAAGTCCACTGCATTGGGTCCCAGCACCTGAGAACCTGCAACAGAGAAGATGTGTTGTGCCACCACCTCAATGGGACTACTTGTGGTAGTAAGCACTAGGGCTAAGATGCACGTATTCAGCGTAGATAACCAACAATTACGATACCTGAGTTAAACTTCTCTGAAACAGCAGTGCATGTGGCAGCGCGGTAAAGCTGGAAGGGGGATTGTTCTAACCATGCACAGGGAATAGGATCAGGGAAGTGATCTGGTTTTAATAATGGTGCTATCGAGGAGGACGGGATAAGTGATTTTACACCCAGTTTTGTGAGCCAGTGTGTTAAAACAATCACCAGTGGAGTTGTCGGAGAGCAGCAAGATGACAAAAGCAGGAACAGGAGTACAACAGGCAGAACACAGCAACACTCCCCTAAGGGCTGTGCTCAAGCATCGTGGAGAAGGCTCTAATCCACACAGCCTCTGCAAAAGCAGTTAAGAGCTTCACTTCCTCCTAGTTAACAAATACTGCAGCATGCCTAATAATTTTCTGGGTTATTAGGTACAAATGGGTTTTGGTATGATCAGACCTATAGATGAAATGATTGCTGATTAGTTCATTTATTCATATTACTTCACGGAAGGACCCAATTCAATTTCTTTTGGAATATAAATGATTTACACTGATCATTAAGTCAAGCTGAAGCCAAGGAAATTCTAAGTGGGCTTGCTTTACTTGGACAGCAAAGATTCTTAGCACGTACCCAAACCATCACCGACTTCATCACAGGGAAGCAATCTATTAAATACAGTTAGAAAAGGGAGCATGGCTGCTTAGGATCAGGATGATTTCCATAGAAAGTCAAAGCTGAATCATTGGTGAAACTGATGAAAAATGACATCTGGATACTGAAGAAAGGACCCCAAAGACAAATCAAGCTAAAATCAGCTGGAAATTAAAAAGAAAAATGATCAGAAGCTTTAAAATCCATCAATTTCACTTGATACTCAGCTACAAATATCCAGCCAAAATTGGGTAAAGTGAGCAAAATGAGTTGGAAAGAGTATCCAGACCCAAAATATTTTGCAGGAAACCAGGGAGACAAGCTTCAGCATATTTGGAATTGGCCAGAATGAGTGAGCCAAATCAAGAACTCAAGCTGGGGTGTGTGTATGTGGAAGCTGAGAGAAGAAACTCAAGACATTAGATACCACAAAAGCCAATTGATGAGGTCGGTCACAGGACCTGGGCGAAACTGATACCTGCAGCCCAGCGGAGAAGAGCACTGTCAGAGGACCAAGCTGGGAGGTTTCAGGAGAACTGCCTGCCCAGCAGGCTCCAAGCACTACACAGTGCTGTCTCTTCTAGCATCGCTCTGCACAACGCCTGCGAGTCAGATGTCTGAGTGGCGGCTCCTAGCACAGACGTGTGCGAGCTGTGAATCAGGGAACAGGAGGGACACTACTCACGTGGAGACTCATCTATCTCACATTAAGTATTGCACCTGCTAGGGGAGGACAAGGTACTGTGGTATGTACTGAAGTAAGGTGTGATTGCTAAAGCACGTATTTTAAGTGATCTGCTAGTCAAGTGCAGGCATTTGGTTTTTTCCTGATCTAATAAGCTTCCTTTTAATTTTGATTACAGGATTAAACCATAGCAATTCTTTAGTGCCAGCACAGTACAGTTTGACCTAAGCATGAACTCAGCATGCTAATTCAGTATGAAACTGCTGGATACCGATTTCACTGGCATGTGCAGATTTTCTACAAACAGCTTACTGCTTTCTCCTGCATCTAGGTAGCACAGCATCCGTCCATAAAATCATAATTAAGTTATCAACTGGAATTTCAATGTCTGAAGGGGTGGCTGGGGGGGGATAACGTCCAAATTTGTTTGCTGCTGTTGCATAATACAGCAAATTTCAATCCTTCCCTGATTTTACTGCATTTCTCCCCTAAGGACAACAGCCTCCCACCCCGACACTACCTCACCATTACACAGCTCACCGTTTTCGTGGCCAGGCACAGATTCACCAGACCAGTATGAGACCTGATGGCCACTGCACCCCTGCACCTGTCAGCCACCATGCCCAAAGAGCTCACAGCTCCGGCTCCCCCGGTTCCAGCCACCGCTGGGTGCTGCAGCCGGGAGCCTCTCCTTGCCCTCCCTCGGGGTGGGCAAAAACCCTTCAGTTAGGAAGATCTAAGATCTCTTCCCACTGACACATACAACATATTTTAAGGCAAGTACTGACCCACAGCGCATTACTGAAGAGCGCTGATTTACGACACACTGATCAGTTTTGAGAGAAGTTACGCTGCTCCTTCGGAGCACCTTCAAATTCCCCAGTTGTTCCAGTTTGGATTTCCAGTCCGAGGGAAAGAATTACACCCTGTTCATTTATGAAACAGTGACTAATTATTCAGTGTCTTAGTGAGGGTTTCATTCACAGTTTAATTCCCTCATTAGCATTCCCTGCGCACACTAAATCCTTTTAGCACTTGTATAAGCGCACGCACCAAAATAATCAGACATTGAGAAGCTGTACACTTGTGGCACCTTTCTCATTTCAGCTCATTTTCCTTTCTTGCTTTCAGCTGATCTGCGAATTATCCTGCTCTCAACTAGTATAAACTTGGATATATTGTGTAGGAATGAATCCAACACTGCTTCAACCATAGTAAAACTTTATGCCTCTCCTGCATTCCATTTAACGTTAAGTTTCTAGGTATACTTAGAGGGAAATAACAACAAAATCAAGTCCAAGGACACCTCATTTTGTGAGATATCTCAGAAGGGAACTCTCCTGCTTCCTGGCAGTTTTATTTCAGCAGGATTATTTCAGCTTCCAGCCTCATCTGAAGATTAGTTCCCTAATACCAGCCTCTAGGGGAGATATAATAGTTACTGATTAGTTTCCCATATCTTCTATCATTAAGTTAGATGCAGGTCCTTGGAGAACCTACCAATGGCTTGAAGAAACTGGGTATGATCTCCTCATGCAGTGCTTATAGCTGCTGTTATCTGTCCATCCTCTCCTTAAGTTTCCTAATTTTAAGTCAGTTTGACAGCTTATTATACAAAGATTTCAATCTTGTCAAGTTTAATTTGATAGCTAGAAGTTACAGATGTACAGATCTGTTGTGGAACGTTACTTTCCTTAAATTAAACTAGCTTAAGCAAATCATGTCACTGATCTCAAGGAATTCCATCCTCAGCTTCTCTCCTCAGAAGTAAAATCATCACACACCACCATCAAGGTGGGAAGCAACTGCAATACCTCATTATGTACTGCATAGCCACAAAATAGTTTGAACCCCAAAAGGTAAAACAGTAAGCAAGGCTCATGGGACCAGAGCAGATATCAGTTTACCAACCACGCTGGGCAGTCTCAGCCTCCAACAACCCAGGACAGCCCTCGTGTACAGGAAGAGAGCTATCCAGAGTTGCGTGATCTTTGAGAACAACAGACAGAAGTGAAACCTTGTAATGCTGAAAACACTAACTGCCCCGATTCGGTTCTGCTTATCAAGAAATACATACTTAAGCCCTGCAGCACTTGTACAACTAAACCTTTTCTGTTTATGTTCAAACAGTAAGATTGCAGCCTTGGTGTGCCTGCTTTGACATAAGCCACAGAAATAATCATTTAAGTTTACAGCCCTGCTAATACGTAAGATCACTTCACAGTAACTCTAGCTATTTCCTTTTCTCAACAAAAATCTCTTGTATCCTCCACCCCATACCTCATTTAGGCCCAAAAAAGGGATTGTAAATGAAAGTAGATAAAGATCAGAAATAAAGACCTGTTACACGTATTTGAAATAAACAGCATGCTTCAATAATGACGCTCGTTGCGGCTAAAAGCCCTCATATGGCATTTCTTCTGTCCCTAGAAAACACAGATGCATTATCTCCAACTTACAAATAGGAAATAAATTCTTTTTCTTCAATTACATTGCCAGCCACTGATAGCAAGACTCATTATGCATACTCACACTGTAAAATAGAGTGCAGACAAACTAATGGTTTTCAAAAAGAAAGCTGGCAATTCTAGACTTTGTACCATGAATGCAGTAAAGGGCCTTATTTTCAGAAAAGAATACACACTCTACAAAAGAGGAATAAAAACTGCAGATGAAGTAGTTAGCATTTTTCAAAATGTCAGCTTGAACTGAGAAGACCTGAACATAGCAGCTTCTCAATTCTTCACAAACATCCCAACTCACAGCTTCTGCTGACCAGGCTACAGGGCAAGCTGCTGTAGGAATAGTGTTTGAACTGTTCCGTGAGAACAGGCATTGCTAATTCTGCTCATTCAGATGCTTTTGCTCATTCAGATGCTCAAAGAAATTCAACTTTCACCATCCCCAGCAACAGCACCCTTTCCACATACAATAAAGGTGGCTGATATGTAGGATTCCAGCACCGAAGTGACAAATTAACAGAGGTGCACTCATGCTCAGGTCAAAAATACCCCTGGATCTCACAGACTGCTCCTATTTATACTTCCTTATTTAAATGTAAATGTACAATAGCTGTAGTCTTCTTCAATTAACATTTTGAAAAAAGATGTACTTGAAATATGAGCGAATAGAACTCCAAGGACAGCATTACATACCTTGTGCAAGCATGTTAAACTCCAAGAACAGTGCTATGTGGTAAAGCTCCATAGCTTCTTCAGCCCTAGTCATGTTTAGTTTTCCTGCTACAAGAGCCTGAACTTCACTTAAACTGCCCACCGAAGGGCTGGAGTGCAAAACTGAGAGGTCCACCACATCTGTATACATACAGTTCAAGATGACCTTAGCGTACTTTTTTGGTATGATAGATTCATCCAATATAATTCTAGTTGGAGTTCGTAGAGTTCGGTCTGTAATTTCTTCACCAGTTCGTATCCTCCTCTGCAGCAAGTGGCGAAAAAATGGAGATCGTGATGAAATAATAGCTTTGTGAGCTCTGAGCTCTTCATCTAGACAGTTCTGACTTCCACCAAAAGTTTCAACTAAGTCAGAGTTGGATGAAAAGCTTAGAACCACATCATAATAGCACATATAATCAAACAGTGCACGCATGTCAACGTCTAAGGAATTTGGTGTTCCAAATTCTTCACTAAGCTGCACGAGGATATCAACATTTTGGAATCTTGAATCCTCCATTCCAAACTCTCCCGTATAAAGGTAGTGTAACAAAGCAGAAAACATAGGCATATCAATGCCAGCTGTGTTGATGTCCATTATTATTTCTGCCCCATACTCTGGTGAGGAAGAAAGCAGCGTCTTAAAAAATGGACATCTTGCCGCTAATATCGCACGATGCACAGGAAAACAAGTTTCTTGAAATATTAAGTCTACATCGGTACAATACTTGTACTGATAAAGTTCAGCCATGTCTTTTTGTAGCGTCCTGGCTTCTGGTCTTGCTAAATTAGCTTGTAGATAAAGTTCTTTTAAGGCTGACGTCCCTTCATATTCTTCTACTAATGCATTAACATCTCTGACATCCCAGCCTGAGAGAAGTTCTCGCATCTGCTTGGCATGATCAGCAGATCGGCTAGATTTCCGACGCTTAATGAATTTCTTTTTGAGGGTGGCAAGGCCAGAGGTTTTCTTTTTCTTGTCTTGAGGTTTCTCATGGCCATGGTCAAGGCTATACAGCTTTGATTCACAGCCATAACCTTGATGAGAGTAGGATGATGTCCCTGAAGGCAAAACACAAGGAAGAAAATTAAACACATTTATTCTTTGAAAGAAAGGTCTGTAATATTCAAGCAGTCCATCAGTGTCTCTAAGTTAACAGCTTTTCCTTCTCCACACATTAGATAATTCAACAAGTTGAAAACCGGACTGAATCCTTTTCTGGCTGTTACGAACAAAAAAGCCTTTTTCTTCATCTAATAAGCTTATATTTATTATAAAGTTTCTACTTTAATAATAAGTTATTGAATTATTAAAATTATTAGCTTCATTTGCTCAATTCTAAGAGCCAGGCAGTGCCAGTTGATATAGCTGTTGCACATTGCACACTTATCAAAGCAGGAAGAGAGAACTGTGGCCATAATGTTACAGGCTTCATTGTACTACCTCTAGGAGATGCAAAAACACAGCCTTTTTAAGAAAAACTTGTAGGAACTTAAGGAAACAGTAGTCTCACAGTTGCTGCGAGCTCCCCTCATCTTCCCAAGTAATTTTCAAGTTCTGTTCTTCTAGCACTAAGTATTGTTTCAACAAGAAAAGCATACTTTGCATCAGACACCTAACAGAGTCACAAGGAAAAAGGGTGAAAAACACAAAAATAAGAATACAGTACCAAAACTGTCAAGAAAATTAAGGACAATGAATCCAATTTCGAAGCAATTTTTAACAAGAAAATAGAAATCCTGCGTGTGATAATTAAGTAATGCTAAAAATCAAACAAAATGGGATCCTTTCCACAGAGCAGATGCCAATTTGTGTGTACACTCCATTAAAAACAATATGGAACATGCAAACTTTACTATATTAAAGATTTCCTTTGAAAGTAGCATTATGCAATTAAAGAATGCATGATATTTTTCAAAGATCATTTACATGTAAATTACGTTGTGATCCAAACCTGCCATGAAAAATAGGTTTTCCCCCAACATTATTTGCATTTCATTCCTGACCTGTTCTCCTAAACGAGCATTTGCCGAATGCCATTTAGATGTTAGCTACATATAAAATAACACAGATAGTAAGAAAAGAAATTAGGATTCACATTTTTAGAAGCAATGGAAAACTGAATTAAAGTTTTAATAAAAAAATTAAAACTATAGTTTAAACAGAACTATGAGTCACTGGATAAAGGGCTATTTTCTAATTTAATTCACAGAGTTTTCATTCTGAGACAGATGGTGGAAAATGCAGACTTGACAGGAAAAAAAAAAAAGTACAAACCAACCTCTTCCAGACAATATATGAAAATAAGATGCTTCCAAATGGCATAAAGATCGATAGCAATCGCAGGCTTTGTTAACCTGAAATATATTTGTAAATATTTCTATTGGGAACATTTAATAGGTTTCTATTACTACACTCGTGTAACTTCACTACCTGTTGTGGATTTTTAAGTTCTAAGCACGTCCAACCACCACATAGTTTGTGTGGCCTTCTGTAACTTGTTTCAGTCACCTGTCTGTCTCTCAGTTCCATTAGTTCCAGGCAGATTTGATGTGATGCCATTTTGACGTTACTGGCCAGTCTGTCAAAGTACAGTTTTAGTTACCACATTATTTCAGATAGATATTTTTTGAAGTTTGAAAAAGACAGAAGCAATTCAAAGTTGTATCTGAGAACACGGCAAATCTAGCAATTTAATATAACCATAAATTGTTTCATTATTTAAGCCTCAATAACTTTAAGTAACCCTATACACTGGCTTTTGTGCCAAGCTAATAAAAACTTCCCAAATCACGCCATGTAATGGTTTTACAATTCACCTATTAGTGAAAGTTTTAGGAAGGAACTTTACTTTCTTTGAGGAAAGACTATTTTATCCACACTACATTAAATTTTGCTCAATCAGGCAACATATCGTAAGTCACATTGAAATTTCAAGACATTCAAGTCAATTTAAATGAAAAGACTAGTAACTCAAAACTACTTCAAAGAGATCATGCTATAAAATCTGCAATATTCCTTCCACATGATATAATAGATATTACAATAGAAAAGTGGAGATTCAGCCTCCTGCTGATAGAGATGAGCCTACAATTTCACTATACTTTAAAAAAAGAGTATAGATTGCATTTCACAATAAAAGTAACTACACTTTGGACAGTCTGTAATGATGCTGCTCTGAGGGAACAAGCCAACTCATTATTATTTCAAGTATTTTGGATTCTGATGGCAAACTTGAGTACATTCAATATTCCCTTACATTCTGCTAAACAAAAACTAGGACACCAGAAGTCTCAATTTCTCTCTTCCCTGAAGGCTGCCATCAGGTATTACTTGCACATGAATCACCACAAGACACTAAAACACTATTCGAACCTATGCACACCCTGAGCTACATAGAGGATTTACCTTCAGAAGCACTGCAAACAGCATTGGTAAGTTTTACAATTAGATAAAGCACTGCTATTAATAGAGCTGTAGCAACTGCTTTTCACCAGATGCAGAAGAGATGCACTAGCACAGCGTCTCTGCATTCTTGATAGCTGGTGGCTCAGTATCGCTGAAAGTTTTGACGAGCCTCTTTTGGGTCTACCTGCATTCCTTCAGGAGGCAGTGGCATTAGAAGTCAGAAGTAAGAATTTACTCCCCTCTTCTACAATAAAAGGCAGAAGTCTATTATTGCTGAAAGGGACCCGGGGGTGCTGGTCAACAGCCAGCTGAACATGAGCCAACAGAGTGCTCAGGTGGCCAAGAAGCCCAAGGGCATGCTGCTTGTATCAGAATGGTGCAGCCAGCAGGAGCAGGGAGGTGATCGTCCCCCTGTACTCAGCTCTGGTGAGGCCGCACGTTGAGTACTGTGTTCAGCTTTGGGCCCCTCACTAAAAGGACATCGAGGCCCTGGAGTGTGTCCAGAGAAGGGCAATGAAGCTGGTGAAGGGTCTGGAACACAAGTCCTGTAAGAAGCTGCTGAGGGAACTGGGGTTGTTTAGTCTGGAGAAGAGAAGGCTCAGGGGAGACCTTATTGCTCTCTACAACTAACTTAAATGAGGTTGTAGCATGGTGGGGCGTCAGCCTCTTCTCCCAAGCACCAAGCAATAGAACAAGAGGAAGTGGCCTCAAGTTGCACCAGGGGAGGTTTAGGGTGGATATCAGGAAAAATTTCTTTGCTGAGAGGGTTGTGAGGCATTGGAAGAGGCTGCCCAGAGAAGCGGTTGAGTAACCATCCCTGGAGGTATTCAGAAAACGTGTAGGTGAGGTGCTTGGGGAGACGGTTTAGTGGTAGACTTGGCAGTGCTAGGTTAACGGTTGACTTGGTGATCTTGGAGGTCTTTTCCAACCTAAATGATTCTACGATTAAATGTTGTTAAAAAGCAATAGCTACTTCATGCCCCCTAGACCATGTCTAGCTTTGTACAGATAAATATTTATAACAAACAGATGACTGCCAAGAGAAACTACTAGGGCACTTGACAATGAATAATGGGATTTGTCAAGTCCTCTGCATGCCTACACATGTTAAAAACTAATTATAGAGCTGTATTTAAAAAACAAACATCGTGAACAGATGTACCACCCTAGAAAATGGTGTGAAATCCTCCTGAACGCTGTAGACAAAACAGCAAGAGAATGACTAGTTAAGCCTTTGCTAAAACAAAAGTATTTTTACAGTGAGCACTTCATTTTTATTGATTTAGCTCCTCTTTGAAAACTGCAGGCAAATTTAGCATTGATTTAACTAACATGGGAAGACACACTACTTAAATACCGTGCTTTGTTAGATCAGTTCTCTGCTTTCAGTGTTCATCCTACATTTATACTGTAGCATGGTGCAATTTTAATGGCAAATCAGCATGTCTAAACAAACCCACAGGTCTGAATCCAGTTTCCAGAAAGAAGGCAACAAATACACATCATGCTCTTACACCAGTCTTCATGCTGCCCAAAAGCATAACTGCAAGTATGTACACCTTAGGCCTTCTACATAATGAAACTGTAAAAGTTCATGTATAACAAAAACATGATTACTCTGACAAGTGATTAAAAGCTCATCTATCAATTTTACGACATTACTTTCTGCTGAGACAGCTACAACAAGCCAGCCATCCAACAAGAGTCAAGAAATAGCCAACCACCACATGGCACAAAGAAGGGATATACGCCAGTGTCACAGCTAGCACAGTTACACTACTAGTGTACATGCCACCAGAATTAATATCAGAAGATTTCAATCGAGATTTTTTTTTTTTTTTTTTTTTAAATATCAGAACACTCATTTTTCTTTGCTTAAGATGTGACAATCACATGCTTATTTTCAATAGGTAATGGGGATCTGTAAGTTTGCAACATACTAAATAATAGGTTTCTACTTGGGTTTTCATATTGAAGGGCATCATGAATATCTTCCACACCCAAAGGACAGAGTTCCCAGGGAATCTGATGAAGCCTTTGGAACTTTCTCCGCCTCTTATAAACTCTCCAAGTGCTGTTTGGGCATGCAGATCTGCTAGGGTTTCTCTTCATTCAACATAAAGGCCAATTAAAAACCCACCAAGACGTGCACTGGAAAAGTTTTGGCTGTGATTTTAGGAAGTACATAGACATAAACTGAGATATATCTTTTACTACTCTTAATGTATTTTCAGTGTATCTTAACTAAGCCTTTAGGAGGACTTTACAGCACAGGTATACAAGATGTTAGTGCTAAAAGTTTTCTTGACATGCTACTAGCGCACCCACTTTTAATCCAGATAAGAAACTTTCACATATAAGAACTTGTGTGCTGTCCTCTACTCAGATCTCCAAAAGTTAGGAATGTCACAAAAGCTGAGATTAAAAAAAAAAAAAATAAGCTACAAAGCCAGTCTATTTTTCCTCTAAGAATTCCACCGCGCTTTCAGCGGTGATTAAAAATAGAAGTAACACTGCATATCATTAGCTACTTATTCACTGTTGCAAGCCAAGGCATAAAGGAGAAATGTGTTTATAAAGTATTTATGTTATTTACCGCTAAGATCATTCTTTAGGCTGTCAGGGTGTTGTTTTTTCTAAACTAGATTATCTTCTGAAGTAGTGTCTTCTTTTAGATTCATCACATAATTATTATTTATAGGGTGACAGTACTTAGATCTACACTGAGGTCTTTTTGTGCTCGACTGAACAGCATATAAAGTTGGTACCTGCCCCAGTTATGACTGGGATGACAAGGTAGTTTAAGAGCACATCTTACTCAAGTTTCTACTTCAGCAAGGTACTTTATTGACCTAACAGTATGATAAAAATGAAGTAACCCCTCTCTTCTCACCCCAATTTGCAGAAACAGGAAAAGGGCAGAGGGAGGAGTTATCTTCCAGACTGCTTGTTACTTGAACATGTTTATTTGTAGAGATAACCTTTCTGGCTCTAAGGAAGTAATTCACTCTCCTACAGACACGATGCCAGTACTACAAGGAGCACTGATGATCAGGAGTGTTCTGCGCTCTAACGCAGTTTCACTGAAAATCCGAGGAAGAATGCAAAATGGCAAATACTATTTACAGATTGCAACTGCTCCTCAAACAGTGAGAGCTAGTGTGTATGGCTGAATTTTCAAACACTTTTTTTTTTTTTAAATAAATAACCTGGCATCTGTTCACTAGCAACTGGCAGATCAACTCATTGCATATGTATGCCAAACCGATATTGGACAGTACCAAATTTCACGCACTACTGAGCTTGAACAGATTCAAACTGATGACCTAGAAAATAAAAACTAGACATAATATTATTGCAAAGAACTGAAATCCAGTTTATATACAATCCAGCGAGCCATATGAGCAACAAGATAACTCAAGAGACTTACCTATGAACGTCTGTTGTGCCTGTGAATTTCCCCCTACCCTTGGGGAACATGAGTGAGGGTAGTTAGATGCATTAGCACCCATTTTCTTCAGTCACTCAGGCATTCCGCCTGCTGGCTCTTCAATGCATAATCCCATAATCCTTTATAAATCTTCAATCCCAGATCCAGCATTCCGTTCCTCCATTTCTGAAAAGCAAAACACCAATAAGTTACTTTAACAATTGTTTTTTGTAGGTATTACATGATTTATAACAAACACAGCCTCCAGCACACAGTGTTTCTAGAACATGTTTGAGGTTTTATTTTTGAATATAATTTTCTGTTTGAAGGATTAAACCAAGATCAAAAAACATTGTTCCTGAGGTCTGTAATGTCCAAGCCATTCACAATTCAGTATGATAAACTGCTCCAAGGAACAGGATGGCTAGCAAGCTCAGAAGTCTTCAAGCAGGGGATGGTCTAGACTAGACTAGAGCTGCTCCTTTAACTATGCCAAGAAAGACTTTCCATGCACACTGATGCATTCACACATTGTTATAAACATCCCTAATTCAATTACAACGTCTGAGAAAGCAGAATAAGCCAATCTGTTGCAGGTTGTGCCATCATAACTGCTTTCAGCTGCATTCTGATTTCACACCAGCTGTGAACTCCTCATTCAGTTCTACTTTTCAAGTTGGGACTAGTGTCTAGAAGCAGGTCTTTAATAGTCAAAATAAGGCATATATTCATTACCTAAATGAACACTTGTAACAAACCCAAAGGTTAATCTACTCTTTCTTAGGCATTTGAAAACATTTTAGGAAGTTAGTCCTGAAGAAACCTGAACAAGGACCTGCATCATACATACACACAAACAAGCATTTTCTGATTTATTTTTATGTTAACAGTGTGAAAATATTAATACCGCACAGTGAGTTATCATAGTAAGAGCTCCTTTTTAGTCAACTGAGCGTGTGCATCCCCATCAAGAACCCAAACAGACGTACAGGTCAGAAAGAACACCACAAAGGTGAAGTCTATCCTCAGATTCCATTTGGTTCAGATTTAATATTGTGAACTAAATTCCACCAGGCTGGTCCAGGTGTAACTATACTTACTGTATGCTACCAACCTTACCCTCTTTCTCAGCACAACTCTGGCATGCCAGATAGGACAACAGAGTACCACACAAGTATGTGTTTCAAGGAAGTTGCAGCACCTGGTCTCTTTTCCCTGCTTTAATAATCTGTATTTCTGGCATGAGTTTAGAAGTGGGAGTTATGATGCTGCAGAGGCGAGATATGATCCTAGCTAGACACACACACACACCTGGCTTCTTAGTCACAAACGCAGCATGCAAAACAGATCCATCTTGGGGAGCAGAAAGTGAGAGGCTGCAGATTGCTGTAGGCATAGGGATGGGGGGTAAAGAAAAGTGTCGCAACATACGAGGGCTGCTTACATGAGGAAGAAGAGCAGAGCCGGGTTTGGAAACCTAGCTTAGAGATGTAGCAATGAGAAGAGGTGAGACACCATCGCCACACAGCAGCTTTACTGGTATTGCGTATGCCAACTGCAGCCCACCTGCAGGCCTGTGAGCACTGAAAGGGGGAGCTGCTGTGCCTGCCCTCTCCAGCAAGGTGCCAACGTCTCCTCAAGTACTTGTAAGCTGGTGCTTTTCTCAACCTTGTCTCTACACAGATTCAGCTCACCACGGGTCAGGAAATGGAAAAATAAAAAAAAATTGCTTGTGTGGTGAGATAAGCCTGCTCAGTATGAAACGAGAACCAGAGCGTGCACAGAACGGGCAGCATCACACCTGTTAACGCCAGCAAATCTCGGCAAACACAAGCTGTTGGATTAGTTCAGTCTTATGCAATGTTCTCCCCCCCCACCACCCATACATAAATAAGCTAGTTATTCTGGGATAACCATACCCATATGGAAGCAGACGTCTTCTCCATACAAGAAAATCTCCATGGACATAAGGAACAACACAGAAAACAACTTTCATTAAAAGTGACACTTCAATTTGTTTGTGTGCCTACAGACTGTGTTGCATAGATTTTACTTCCATTTCAATACGGAATTAGTTACATTTAGTACAAGCAATAAGAGTTGGAATTCAAACTGCAAGGCAACTGTATCACAAATAATAGCCAGCATCCTGGGTAGATATCCCAACAACTTCCCTTTTCTCTGGGAAGATTGGACTTAGTTCATTTGGACTGAGTCCTGGGATAACGTCATTGCTGTTCTACTCTGCTCTTCTGTGTTCAGTTGCGGTGTGTTAACTCGTCCATTAGATGCCTACTAATACTTTTCAATTCTTCCTGGCATGGGAAAAAACGTAGTCCGAGTCTCCGGTTTGAAGTTAATACCTCACATCTTCTTCCACTCGGCAAGAAGCGTGCCCCAGAAGACGGGTAAAGAACATGATCAAGGAGTATATGCAATAGTTCAATGCATTAGGCATTCAGTGTCTGAATTTACAAAACACAGAAGAATGTGAAAACTATAAAAAGCTCAAAATATGTCTGATATATAATTTAATTAAAAGGCACAAAAGCATTGTTACACATTAAACCCAAGTGAATACCACACAGAATGAATTCAAATTCTCTCACTAAACATAAAATATGTAACAAGTAATTTTGCACAATGTAGGACAATGTAAAAAAAAGTGTCATATTAAAGCTGTATACGTAAAAATATATGTATATAAACTATATGCCAATTCCAGTGAAGGAGTTCAATGCATTTAAGCAGAACAGACACTGTGGTCAGCCATTCTGTCCATTTACATATGCCACAATGTCTTGTGCCTCCTTTCAAATTTAACCGTGCACTGAGTGGTCAAGTGGATGGTAACAGACATCTTGAGGGTATTTTGCAACTCAAATTCAAACATTCCAGTTAGTTACAGGGGATATTGTGCTGCACAGCTCAAAACTGATCACAGATTAATAGCACTACTCTCCTTAACATCCTGTATCACAGGAATGTCTTGTCATTTGAAAGCCTTTGAACTTTTATTGCATTTCTAGATTTTACAAGGTAACACTGTACAACCCAGAACCCAAACGGCTTAAGCTGGCAACAACCATGACTGCCCTAGAGGAAGCCCTGCCTTCTGCTGTTCATCCTCAAATCCACTTTCCCTACCTTATTTGTTCTGGCTCAAATATTCAGTAAGCAAGAAAACTGACCCATGCATTAAAAGCAACCTTGACAAAAAGTTCCATTTTCAAAACAGTAGCAGTTACCAGCTGGCTTCTTACGGCATCACGCAAGCACAGGTAGAAAGAGCTCAGAGAACTCAGCTCCTAGAGCCAGGGCTACATCTCTTCTGCCAGCAAGGCATTCTTCTTGTACCACTTGTGCATACAGTAGTGTTTCTTTCCCTCCCCCAGCACACCACTTCACACTAAACCCAGCCTACCTGCACAGAAATCAGCCTTGCATGTACCTGCTGAGCCCAGTACGAACGTGAAGATATCTCAGCATGCAACATGCCAAATCAAGAATGCTGTTTCCCCATAGTTAAAGAGCACTGCAGAAGAAAATTAATGAAAAACAAAGAAACGATGCCAAATAATTAGATACTTAGCTGCCAAAGGAAAGATTTCATCTTTCCTTGCAGATGTTATCTTGAATACCAAAAGCTTCCTATTTCAGCTTAACTAAACAATTAAATCTAATTTTAGTCTCAGAATACAGTCCTGATTTATTTTTTAAGAACTACTTTCATGTGAACTTCTTGCGTGGTCCAGTTCGTATCCATGTCAACGTACACATTACCAAGACTGAATTCAGGATCTGCTGACCTACTGAAACACGATCTCTTGTTGACACAAACAGATGTGCATTGTTTTTCTGTATACGTGTACACAGAAAAAAGTTAAACTATGTTGAAGTTCTTGTTCAAAAAATAAAAAATGCCTGCACTGCAGTAAAAAGTAGATGAACTGTGTTATATGAAGCCAGGAAGCTTTAGGAACCAGCATTATTTCAGATGCTACTGAAAACACAGAAGTGACTTCCAGATTGAACTGATACTTAGAGAATAAAAAATAATAAAACAAAAAAAAACACACAAACCATAGATCCAATTAAGTCTCAGTACTTGAATTAAGTACTTCAGTCTTCATGAAACGTGCCAAGATTTTAAGAACCTAAAAGGATTTGCATCTGAGGTACCTGGGCCGACAGCCAAAAATTCCTGGATTGGGAATCCACAAAAATCTGTGTACAAAATGGACTCTGGCTAACAGTGACACGTTGCTTATAGTCATCACTCAATACAAAGCCTTCATAAATGTTTCTGTATATTAACTAGATCCCAGTAGCATAAAGGGCAAGGTGGAGAGTGTTACAACACATTCTACACCCAAAAACATCCTCCCACACCACCAAAAAAACCTTAAAGACCTTTTTGTATTTCTTCTGCAGTTGTTGCCACAGGATTATGAAATCGCATAATCCTAGGAAAAAAATTAAGAAATCCTATCAAGCATTTGTACATACTTGTACCATCGTTATTTTTCAGGTTTTATACTTTGCTTCACACATTTGAGATTTACTACCAGTAACGGACAATACAAACATACCTTATTCATATTTAATTACGTTTTCATTTAGCCAAAGACTGCTTTGCTCTTTTGTCCCAAGAGTTCCCTTCTAGCAGCAAGGAAGCAGGAAGGATGTCAGATGAGATGACAGCACAGCAGCATATGGATTTGTTTTTGCACAAAACACAACTAACCAACCCAAGAACACACCAACTAAAACAGTAAATCCCAGTAAGAAAGAACTTCAATTAAATTTTAGCAAGGATAAACTTTTAGTAACTTATTTACTCCTATGAAAATAAGCAAAAACACTTGTGGGGACAGTGGCACGGGTCCATGTTCACCAGCTTGCCTGAACCTGCCTCCAGCCCAGACATGGCATGCCAGGCTGGCAATGAGCACCGAGCACCAAGCCACGCTCAGGAGCACAACGACAATCCCGCATTCAGCAGCACGATTCTACTGCTCCCACCCACCTGGGGAGGCTCCAAACACAGCCCTGGCCACTATGGTTATTACACTGCATCCCTACTGGAATTACCAGCCAGCAACTGGGACCAGCACTTCAGCACGAAGAAAAAGTTGCTTATTTCTGCTTGGAGTCACAGCTGTTTGTTCAGATGCATGCTTACTATCCACCTCGTTTTGCTACTGTCCTCCCTGGGGGTTCTCCAAGGAAGAGAAGCTGAGAGGCACCAGGTATTCCTTGTTCACATCCACCTCTTATTCCATGCATGAGGCACTCGAGAGGTACTACATACCCACAGATTTTGCCAAGGCTAGAAGTCTCCTATCCTGGGAGCACACACACGCAAGGACTGAATGCACCTAGGACAGCACATCTCAAACCGTGTAACTGGTAAGTAATTCCCTCTTCAAAGAAAACAACTGAAATTTTAAAGGACCAATTGATTATAGCCTGACACATATGCAAATCCACGCAGAAGTCTTTCTGATTTTTTTTTTTTATTGTAGTCAAGCAATCAGCTTTTTTTGTTACTCAAAAATACACGGATGATACAATAGTAAGTTGTAGCTAATACATCTGAAAGATTCTAGTTTGGATTAGGACTGTGAAAAAGCGAGGAATTAATAATGTTCACTTTTATTTCATTATTTACTGCATGGGAAAAAAAAAAACTATAAGTAAAACACCAGACCTTAAGTCATGTCAGCAGTTACAAGCACAAAAGGGCAAAATATAACAAGATCATGAAAGGGACTGCATTGGGTGGTTCTTTGCTTCGGATCACATGTTCCAGCTATCACAAAGAACCCTTTTTTGAAGTTAAGCATGAATTTTAAAGCATTTTCTTTTTCATAAAGTACTATACATGCCCATTAAAAAATAAGGTATTTTAAAATGAAGGAGGCAAAAAATCCACAGTAGACCTTGCCTTTTATTTCTAGACCTATTGAGACTCAGAGGGCTGAGCTTTAGAAAAAATGTAACCTGTACTACTTTTCAACATGTCCTCTGGGGAATCAAAGTGAAAGTTAAAAGAACTATATTCAAATCAAGTATAAAGGCATGTAGCCTTGAAGATATGCATACCTTAGAAAAAATGAAAACATTGAGAAGCATTCAGGCAGCTGAAAAGACACAGAAAGTCCAGAAAAAGCTCTCTCTGCAGTACTGTCTTGCAAACAACGTTCAAAGTATGCTTGTTATGATCAGCGAAGTAATTCAGTGTGAACGTGTCACATCCCAGAAGCAACTCAGTAATGTCACATGTGGGTAGCGACTGGCTGAACCACTAACTGTGATGAAGAGGCGCCGGACTTAAACATCTTTATATTCCCCTAAATATACCTATCTTTATATTCCACTTAGAGATAAAACACAGTAATTGAATTACAACAGTACAATGCCACAAGGAACAGGAAGTTCCTCTCAAGCAACTTAAATATTTTTATATACTGAAATATGAACCTTGATCTCTACATATCACTGATCCTTCCAGCTGGTTGCAGGCACCTACTGGTTTACCAGAAGTCTGATTGATGATACAGATGTAACTAATGTTCCAGAAGTTTAATGCAAAACACTTCTTTTAGCAAAATCAGCAAGAAGTTGCTTACTGCCTCTTGATATAAACTACCTGCTTGTATCCTTCAATGATTTTCCGCTTTTAGAAGGTCACTTGAAATGAGCATGAATCTGATTCAGACACAAAGCATCATTAAAACTACCTTGCAAGAATATCATAGAAATATGAATAGAATAATTAGGTATGAACATGCCTATTTACAGGGAATAGATGAGAATAATTCATTTTAGTCCATCTAGAATAATTGCACGTTACATCGACATAATATTGCATTTTATTTTGAGGAGCCTAAAGGTTTTTCAGAAGATTTATTCTAAGCCATTAGAAACATGCTTGCCCTTTGTTGTTTTTGTTTTAAAAGAAAAGGAAGTCCTGTTTGGTGTAATAAACACGTTGTGAACACATTCAGTAGTTTAAGACAGAAAAAGGAACCTCCAAATTACTTGCAAAGTATCTCAAAGAACAGATCAGACATTTTAAATAAAAAAATATATAGCAAGCTTTAATTGTATTGAAGTTCTGGACAAGATTCAGTTATCTTGCCGGGCAGCAACTTAAGTTTCAGCTAAATTCA
Organism: Nettapus auritus; assembly: GCA_011076525.1. NCBI lineage: Eukaryota > Metazoa > Chordata > Aves > Anseriformes > Anatidae > Nettapus > Nettapus auritus. Next base: position 15,784,814 of record CM021769.1, on the reverse strand, counting down.
GCTTGAGACTGGGACTGAACTTGCCTTGGAAGACCACTTCCCACTCTCTCTGTGATACTGCCTGTCCTGTAGTGCAGCAGTACACATGAAAAGTACCCTCAGTCATGTGCTCAGGCAGTGTCTTTTCTTCCTCTAAAGAAAAAAGTAGCAGTGTAGCAAAAGTAAGAACCTTTATGCAGTGTATTTCAAAGTCTTTTTATTCAGGTAACCCATCTGTCAACGGGACTGGTATTTTTGTGAGGAATGGCAGTTAGCCTGTGCTGTTTCCGTAATTCACATGGTTCTATTCTATGTTCTTTGAGACATTCCCATAAAGATCCTTGTTTCATCCAGAAAGGGAACTCCTCCTCTTGCTCGAGCTGTGACCCAGCAACAACACAAGATGCTGTTTTAAATTAGCAAGTCTACTAAGACAGGGAAATCTTGGCTCAAACCCCAACCATATGGAAGATGTGTCTCTGGATTTTAGCACTGCTGCCTTCTCACATCAGGTACCATCTCAGTGGGATATACCCTACAGTCTCCTCATACCAGAGATGTTTTCCCTTTTCTCCAGGCCCAATTATTTCACAGAGAGCCATTACTCTGACTTAGGATCTCAGAGCTTCCTGTACTCAACAGTGCTTTTAAATCCAGCACAGAGTTTACATTCACTACATTTCCTCTAAGAACATACTTCCTCTGAGAGTACATTAAAGTTACTAGTAAGGCAATCTGAAACACCATGCTCTGCATCTACCTGCTTTGATATAACAAGAAGCAGCATCCATCTTCTCTTACAATTTGTCATTTTCATTTCACCTTCACAAACAGCATCATTTTGATGCATAGCTTCCTTATTAACTACCACAGTCTTAACAGGAAAGGTAGAAGTCTGGTGATGACACTACTTGGGGTTTTTCCAAACACTAACGCAAGCACCACAGTGTTGAAGCACACTAAAAAATCTTGTACCTACTTACCAATTGGCCTTCCCGCGTGATGTACTCCATTCACTGATTTCTACAGTCTTTGGCTGCAATTGACACATCATCCTGCCAGTCAGCCACTGCATCAGCAACAACTTCATCTTGCGGTATTTCTGTTGCTCATAACCATTACCAACATCATTCCTCATTACCTCAGTGTCTCTGCATAATCCTCCTCCTCTCTGCACACGGCTCTATGAGATGCTTGGTGACAGGACAACATGGAACTCAATTACTTCCACTGAAAACCTCTTCCTGTGGCCAGAAAAGCCATTACCAGTATTGCCATATATTCAAAACATTTTTCTCTACATCCCTCTTTCCCTCTTCTTAATACACCACCATTCACTCTGTTCTGAGAACCATCCTCCCCGTGCATCCTTTTCTCCTCACACAACAACATACTTGACCTGTGCAGCCTCTGCTCTTTGATACAAGAAGTCTGAAGTACCACTTGCTAGCATAATCTTACGTCTTCAGGGCAAATAGATCCACCGATCTGCAATACAAAAGCTGGAGGCTACAACACAGAAAAAAAATGGTAAAGAACTCAAAAGGTAATCTAGTCCAGTCCTTTTCATGAGACACAGCAGGTATTTTATTAAAAAATGAATCCTTTCCTGAACAAGGAAAAACAACAAAAATTGAAAACAAAAATCAAGTCACATAAAACTGACATTGAAGCTACAGTTTACACTGAACTTCTACAATAACAGTCACAAGCCACAATGAGTCTTAGATGCAACCAAACCAGTTCCAATATTGATTCAAAACATACAATTTAGTATATGTAAAAAACCAAAAAGCTGTCTCACTGGCACTATGGTTCCACACACATTTCCTCAGTAGCGCTCACCTCAGCTCCTATCGCCCTCTTCGTGAAGCTCCTCCATTTTGTCACCAACGGAGCCAGGGAAACCTCTTCTGCAGTTCGATGCAGCTGGTTCGCGGCACCAGTTTGGTGAACAACCAAAGGAACATCAGAGGGGGAAGAACAGCAAGAAGTAGCCAAAATGCTGCTCACTCCCCACAGCCAAGCATGACGTACGGTTTGACTAACAGTCAATTGGCGTGGCCTTCAAAAATAAACATTCCCAGTCCCACGCACTCATTCCTGTGACGGAGCTGTCCCCCTTCCACAGCAGCAAACACTCGTGAAGCCTCAGAACAACGCCATTATCGGGGCCCGACAGGACCTTGTTCGTTTTTACCTGATCCTCTGGTGCGGCTGCAAACAGCTCTGCCTTTAAAGGGTAGCACTGCCTTGTCCCCATTCAGTCACTAAATTTAAGCAGCTTAATTAGAGTAGCTACAAAAACCCTCTTACAATACAGCAGTTTTCTACAGAGCTCTTAAGAAATTAGAAGTAGGAAAGAGATTCCCTTCAAGTTGTCTGCAAATGAAGAGCAGTCCTAGCGGAAAAAGGCGATGTACGTAGTGCCAACTACCACAAGGACTTGACTTGCAAGCTGTCACAGTACCCAGTGAGCTGAACCACGGCTTCTCCTTTGGCCTGTACCATTGTTCTGTGCTTGTACAGTTTGCTCCTGTCCTCAGCTAGGCCTTTGTTAGCTGCCCCTCAGACAGCAGCCATTGCTAGTGACAATGTCCACACTGAGGGCGACGGGGGTTGCTTTTTTGAAGGCCTGGAAGATTTTAAGTTTGCAGTCACAGAATACACACACCTAGGCATTAGTCATGTGGAGAAAAAGAAAAGAAAAAAGACAAGCCTGTATGTTCTCAAACCAGCAAGCTGCTGATGGTGAGAAGTTAACTGTATATGCAAGTCTTCCTGCCTGTCAGCTCTTGACAGATACATCCGGATGATCCAACACCACCACTGAAGTCAAACTAACAAGGAGCTACACCTTCCCCTCACTCCTCTGCCCCAGCCAAGTGGTTTTCCCACTTCCCCTCACACAGAGATTGCATGATCACAGCACCAGTTTCAGATGGCTGAGCCATCACACAGCAGCTGGAGGGGGCGGCAGGGAACAGAGGAAAAAGGGAGTTGGGCAGGCTGGTCTGACAGCCAGCTACCACTGGAAGGGGAACATGTAGCTATGAATGCGGAAAGAGCAGACATGCTATTACACTGCCTCACACCTTCACAAAACTAGATCCTTGCAGTCATCAATTTAATTCCCTCTCACCTCAGGCTCAGCCTCAACTAGTCGCTCTAGCCTGGCCCCGCCACACAGACGAGTCCTCCCTCCTTGGGCAATTCTGAAGCTCAGGTTTTGCTGCTAGTACATCCCCTACCCCTTCACAGCCCACCACAGACTCTTTCAGTTCCAGGCTACACATTGAAGCAGGCAGCAATACAAAACTGAACTGGAGAGGTCAGTGTACACAGTGTACTCCCTGAGGAAGTCTGATTTCCAGGTCAAACCCATCGGATGTACCCCCCCCCCCCCCCATTTTTTAAGTTACTTTTAATTTTGAAGTATAAAAACACCACTTATGTGGTGACCTTACGCATGTTTTCCAGATCAGTTATTGCTGTACATAAGATTTTAAATACTTATTTAAAAGATTTCCCCTTTGGTTGGGAGAAGAAAGTTTTAAAAGCCACGCTGGCTTCAACAGCTCACATTTATATTGTAACATCTGATGCCAAGAAATCTTCCTATGCAACACACTTCAAAGATTTCAGCTGTTTGTAGACAGACATTTTAAGAGCATGCACAGTAACAAAAGACAGTATTACAGTGCCTCTCCTCAAGCAAATTTCATAGACTTCCACAAACTACCAAATTCCTCAGAATTTACACCAACCCTTTTAGTACCTACACTTAAGATTCCATGACAGCCACCACAGCCAGAACTAAACACCCACAAAATTCAATGTGTTTTTCCCCAAAAATACAGAAACCTATTTCAAATAGAACAGCAAATACTTTCTCTACGATAAAAGCAATCAATTAAAGGAAAGGCTTAGTCAGAAAACCAGTCTAGTAGTTAGCCTGCAATTAAGCTGGATCTTTGTTTACATTTTCCCCTTGGCAAGAAGAGGAAGTTATGTCTTCCAGATTTCCTATGAGCGCTCTGCACTTCTAAAGCATTCATTTTTTGTCCTGAAACATGAACACGCAGGTTGTACAGAGGAGTCAAAGGAGCCGTACACACGTTGATTTAAGTTCCTAAAAATGGATCCACCAATCATTTACACATTTAATAAGTTTAGCAATATCCACACACACCTCATATATACAGACATCAAGATAGCAGTTTCGAGACCTTGCTGGGTGTTTTCTGTTTAACTATTTGCTAAAGCAAATCTGCCCTTTGAGCAGACTGCTGATAAACCTTAACTCTTCTCTCTCCTGTCACAAGGCTTTAAAAGCTTCTCAGCTGACCAAGAACATCTGAAAACATTTTCCTAAGAAATCAAATAAAAGTTTTAGAATGAAAGCAAAACTTTTAGACTGTAACTTTTAAGTTTAGCCTCCTAGAGTAGAGGAGGTATTTCATTAAAACAACCTGTTATTCTTAATCTCATTTTATATCCAAGTTTGCTCATCTACCCCCATCCGCAACTTTCCTTCACATTCGAAGTGAGAAATACAGAAAGAGAAGCCTTTGATATGCATGCTACACTTACCAAACCTCCTTGCAAAAAAAAAAAAAAAAAAAAAAGCACTCTCACTTCCCTCTGTACCCAGATGACCATTCTCATCAATTGCCCACTTCCCCCTTGCACATTCACATTCAGTGAACTGATTTTACCCAGATCAGTTTCAAATCTAACAAAAATAAAAGGTTAATTTTAATTTGAATGCAAGAAGTTAATCATGCATACGGAAAAAAGGCAAGTTCTATTTCCTTCCAAATTTAAACAAGGATGAAACTCAAATTCACAAGATGCTTAAATAAGCACTCAAGACTGTTGAGAACCACCATGATGGTGGTTCTCTAAATTCTCTAAATTAGTTCTCCAGAAAAATAAGCTGGTAGCTAAAGATCAGAATGAAAGGGAAATGGATCCTAAGTTTCCATTTCCAAGGGGACCAAGGGCAAATATCTAGATCAGCATAAGCCAGTTAACAAACTGGCAAATTTTGAGCCAATAACAAAATGAGTAACTACATAATAACTGAATTATTTTATATATTCTCAGGGAAACTAAAGGGCCTTAAGAAACATGCAACAAGGCAAAACTAACTGCATTTTCATTAAAATGGAAAAGCCCCAAGTAGCATGGGCAGATCCTTTAGGAAGTTTGATTTAGGGCTGTACTTCTTAGCATTGTTATTCTCAGAAGTCTTGTAGTTTAAGCCCGAAAAACAACTTAAAATAGCAAGAGTCCAGGTTACAGCAAAGAACTTGTTTAAATTAAATTACTTAAAGGAGCAGGTGCTTTCATTCAGTGCAGAAATACATGAGTCACTTTACTAAGAGTCACCAAGTCTTCAATTTTATGTCTAGAACTACAAAAGACTATTAGAGAGGGGATAATCTTATATTGTATGACAGCCTTACAATGCTAAAAAGATATTTTGGTATTTCAAGTCCAAATGCGTATTTCCAGCAGTGCTTAATAGAGGACTAAAACCTACAGAGATTTTAATGATCAAGTAAGAAACAGCAGGTACTTTCTGATTCAAATCACGTTTGTTTTTTAAAAAGAGTGAGAATTGTTCTCTTTAATATGACTGACTAAAAAAAAAATAGTTGGCCAAGTTTGGAATTTGATACTCTGAGGTAGTAAACACATTCTTCACCGATACTTAGATAAGCTAAATCCCCAAATCATTCATGAAAATAAATTACAAATGAGAGAGAGATACCTAGTACACGAGTGCTGGGGGGAGCACTGGGGACAGACTTACATTGACACTGACCAGCAGCTCCTCATCCTCTTACATTCTGTACATTCCTTTGTAGACACTATGGTGCTCACTTACATGCAGTTCACCATTAACAAGCGTAGCCTCACAGGACGTGAGGAGTACTGACATGGCCTAGACATTCTTCCTTCTTCAGCATCAAGGCCATCACTATGCTGAATAATAAAAACTTCCTGTCTTGAGTGTGCATTTTGTCAACTTAGCAATTTTCTGCCATGCTAGTGTCTGAAGTACAATAACCCATCTCAAAAACATCCCACAAGTACCTCATTACAAACTGACAAAAGTATCTTTGACTTAAAATGCAAGCGTAAGCAATTTGGTTGTATTTCAGTCGCATTCATTACTAGAATGACTTTAAAGAAATCAATGAGCCTATTAACTTGATGATCACCTCTGCCCACATTCTAGAGGTTTTACACTTACTGCATTTCTCCTCTTCAGACAACTGAAGTTGAGATGCCCGTTACAGGACAGATGGAGGTATAAGGCATCAACCTTTAATGCATTCCTATACTTGATTAGGCTTTTTTATTTTAATACAATAGAAAATTTCACTATGTACATGTCTATAACCCTCTCTTCTCCAAGGGAAATGCTATGATCATTCAGTTAAAAATAATGAACAGCTTTAGAAGTAGTTAGCCTTCCATGTATTTTAAGAAAGCAAACCTCTGGGTAGATGTGATGAATCCCCTAAATGTCTCCAGTTGTACAAAAGACTTCACCGCAGCCCACCCCTGAACGCTACAGCATCTACACTGATGAGCACTACAATCACAGCAGCAGAAAGTCAAGGATCACGAAATACAGGGCAAATCCAGTTCCTCATCTCTAGCAATCAAGAGACAACTTTTTTCCCTTCTTCACATGAAGAGTCATCATGAGAACAAAATAAAGTAGAAGAGAATCAAAGAAGTATAAAGAAAAAAGCAGCACAAGCCCAGAAAATATAATCTCATTAGTTTCTGATTAGATTTGTTATTTTAGAGGGTTTTTTCCTTCAGCTCTCAAGCAGCATTTCCAATTTTAGGGTCAGGAAAAAGGTATTAAAAGGAACTTCAGTCATTTATACCAATTATTTTAAAAGCAATTAGAATAACCTACCCATCACTGAAGTGTTTTCCATACTTCAGTGCAGCACTGATGCTTTGGGTAGCAGATGATAAGCAAAGCAGCATTCCATTTTCATACTAATGCAAAGTGGTCCACCCAGACACTCAAAAAAAAAAAATTATTTGCATATAAATAGGCGTAACTTCATTACGGCATGCTTTCATATAAGACATTAGGATTCTTGCTTTCTGTATTCCAAACTTAAGACTCAAGACTCAGCACCGGACAGAGAGAAAGTTGTCTTCTTTGATCCAAACTAAATTCTAAATAGGTGTTAGAAAACCAACAACCACCACCAAAAAACCAACACGTGCACACATGGACATTTTGCAGCTTCACTGATCACACAACTTCTGCAAGTACAGTGTCACAAAATAAAATGCGTAACTAAAAGATAAGCAACAGTCACTTATTAAAATGCTGTTTCAAGTAAATCCTTTGAGTTTATCCATTGTTACTATCAGTAGAAGTGTAAAATGGCTTTAGAATTATCCTGTAACAGTTTTAACAGATCTTGGACAAGGCTTCCAAACCAGAGAGATCTCACATGCCATTAGCTAGCTTGATCTGGCACTTCCCAGTGGAAAACACTGAAGATTTCAAGTGATGAAGAGTGGCAGGAAGAGGATATCTGTCTTAAAAGCCCCAAGTTAGTACACTGAAATAATCCCATATCAAAGAGGTCAGCAGAAATAGAAAGGTTCTTTAAGAACATAGGGAGTGGCACTAATGGCAGCATTAGGAAAAGATTCTTGAAGAGAGATTTAAAAAGAATAATTATATTCTACCCTTTATATTACAGTGGACTGGCAACAGGCTATGACAGGTAAGAAAAGTAAAGAATAGCAGAAAAAATATCAATCTTTCAAATACAGGAACAACTTAACTGGAACAGGAAAGTTTCAGTATCACAAAGAACACACGGTGAGAATTCAAGATTTGAGCACAAAGATCAAACAGGACTTACAAGACAATCGGCCAGAACAGCCAGCGTTAGAATGGCACGTTTGAAAAATAAAGCCAAGACCTTCAGACTTAGAAACTGATTTAGGAAGGTGTTACCCTCAAACCTTACCCACTCCACTTCCCCCTCACGCATGCCTTACTGAGAATTGTTTCTTCTTAATCAGTTTTGACTGCTGTTAAAAGATTTGGGGGTTTTTAACGCTATGGTAAAGCATGGTAATTCCTGTTTTCCATTTACAGAAATAACTTAAACCCACAGACCTCAGAAAATCCCCAACAAGCTGAAGTCGCCGGAAGTCCCACGAGTTCTGTAAGTTGTTAAAGTCCACAACCAGTAGCTTGATATAACTTCACGCAACACTTGCACTCGATGGAGTAATCAAACCAGATTTAAATTTAACTAAGTATATAGTTACATATGTACTTCAACACACTGCAGGCAACATAGTCCCACCCCCAGATCCCTTTCACCTACCTGGCCTTGCCTCTATACCGTGACAGCAAGCAAGCTCTCCATAGTAATGTGATGACCCAGATCTGAGACCTTATCTGCAGTCTTTTTGTGTTTCAGTGGTTTATTTTTCAGACAGATCACTTTCTTGCAATGGTTAGAATGAAGCAATATAAACAACTTTACCAACACAGCTGAGGAGACTCTGTGGGAAGCAGGAAAAAGCAGCTGTGGACAACAAGCTTTTGAGCTAATTCTGCCAATAAACACCTGTCCAGAACCTCACAAACATCCTGATGAAGCAAAAAGGTGCGCCACCCTAGTCCCTAGGGCAGATAAATGAGAGAATTCAGATCGCCTTAGCTCCAATGACCTCTTTGCATCAACACTGGAAATAAAACCAAAAAAAGACAGCAAATAATATTATGATGAAAACAAGATGCTAAAGCTGTATGAAATTTCAGGCAGCAAGGCACAAAAGCAGCGTGGTATGCACCACCACAGCTATTCAACTCCTTCCCACCCATTTTTTCCTCTTGCCCATTTTGATTCTCCCCAGCACAAAGTTCTGTCATTTTCTACATAAAGCGCACGAAGACTTCAGGTCTCCTCCTAGCAGCCATTCATTATGCTGAAGGCATCATTACGACTGGCATCCTGCTTGGGAGACGTGCAGGACAGACTGGATAGGCACAAAAAGCAAGACCAGCATCAAACTTTGCATCTACAGTCCCTCCATATAATAGCTCAGGCATATAGGTGAGCCAACAAAGGAAACAATATTCTAAAAATCCATAGTAACCTCTGCCCAAAGATTTAAAGAGACACTGACAAGCCTCGTTCTTGAAAGAACCTAGGTGATGAAACTGAGATACGGTAATTATATGACTCATGGGAAGCTCATCTAACACTCAGATCTGAGCTAGGATTCCCACTCTCCACCACATGCACTAAGAAGTTTGTATATCTGGTTTTCCAGACCTGTTATTTCAGAAGGTGGTACAAACCACTGATCTTGTAACAGACACTAAAATTCATGTAAATGTGTTCAGAAATACAAAAAAAAAAAAAAAAGACTGAAACTAGAAGCTTTTCATTGAGATTTGCCACAAGAGCAGTCAGATGCTTAGTAACAGTATTAAGAGCACTTTTATTTCTTGTTCAGCAGAATTTCTCATTTTATCTTTATACAGCTCTCATTGGATTAACGTGAACTACATGGAGTCCATGCGGGGTGTCTATAGGATGTTTTGATGTATCTAACTTTTTGACTCTGGAGCGCAGCCAGAACCACCTCAGCCATCACTGCGGGGCCAAGGCATCAGAAGACGGTCCCCTTTCCTGGCATACAGGCCGGTACGTCGAGACCAGACTAGTGTGGCAGCACTGGGACTAGTGTTACATGTCCTACAGCCTCATGTAGGACCACAAGCTACCACAGCACCAAAGCAGCCTGCAAAGCAGGACAGAGGAAGATGTTGTCCAAGCCTCTATGTTAATTACCACCAGTGACAGGTGTAAACCTGACATCGTGTATGCAGCAACTTGAAAAGCCTCTTTCAAAACAAAGACTCAATATTTTTTTAGTCTGTTCATCGAGCTCTGACAGCTCCACTGAATTACATTCAAACAGCTGGCTGCAAAGATGGCATTCTATACTGTAGTTTAAGAACAAGCAACATGCCTTCACAATACAAAGTTTTGAGCTTGTCTGAGAAGCTCAAAAAAAAAAAAAAAACAGAAGAAAAATCACAATGACAAGTCCATGCAAGCCTTCCAGGAGTGCTTATAAAAATAATTCTGTTCTTTCATGTATGACTCCCTGCAAATCAGTCAGTGCCAGCTACAAACATTACAACACTACTGTATCTATGACTCAGCAAGGGAATCTGGAAATATTAAGAAAACTCACATTATTAGGAGACAAGGATTTTAAGAAGCCAGCAGTTATGATAATGCCACAAAAAATGATCCAAGATGACTCCTGTCGTTGCTCCTTCTGTGATTAAACATACAAAATTAGAGAGACAAACCCATTTATAAACTGGCTAAAGTTTGAAAGCAAGTAAAACAATGCTTTAAAACACAAAGGAGTCAGTACCTCCACCCCCCCCCCCCCCCAATTCCAATGAATAAAAGCAAACACTGGCTGTACACTGTGTGAAATATTTACCTCTATTTCTGAGATTACCTGTATGTGGTTCAGCTATACAGGTCTCACTAATCTGAATGAAGACAGACAGTAATTGGCAGCTTAACGTCACAACTGAACACACAAGCCTTGTTCACTAAGACCATCACCAGACATTTACACATAAGCATGGGCTGGTACCGATGTTCATTCAACATTATTTGGTGCAGCAAAGTAGCAAGTTCTTAAATGGATTAGCTACACTGTTGTCCATCAACTGAGAGGAGCAAGAATTAAATTACTCCATGAATGGGGAGAACATCACAAGCCATAGCTTCACCACACATTACCTTCACCCAGGAACTCTACAGAACACACACTCTGACCTTGCCTTGTAAATCACGCAGTCCACAGAGCCTGTACACCGCTAAATAAAAGACACTTGTTCCACATACTCAAAAATAAATCTCTACAGAATTAATTTTGTTATGTTGGCACTGGACTCTTAGTCAACAAGGGGCAGAGGGGAGAATGGAGAAGATTTATATTGCTTTCTTAATCACAAGGTTCAAACAGAAAGCAATATAAAGGCACTGGATCTGAAGAGGAATTCCCTTTCTCGCACAAAGAAGCACACTAATGCAGAGCTGGGGGGAAAGCAGTCCAAGGTTTACATTTAAAACAAGAAGAGAATCTCAGAAGAATAATTCTCTTCCCTAATATCTTTCAGACAAAAACAGTAAAGCTTTAAGTCATCAGGCTTCTCAGTGCCTCAGAAAAGTTACGAGCACTACAAGTTTTATATTCAAGTTTCTATTTTTATTTTCTCCATTCTAAATGAAAACAGAGCACGCAATATGTGGTAGAACCTGAGGTGACCGCATCTCGCAGTGTATCTGCCAAACGCTTTAGATTTGTGTATTACGTTACTCTGGTTTGGAGCAAAACCTCAAGCGATGCTGTGTCCTCTAGGACAAGTTCTCCCACAAATAAAGCAAGTCCACATATCATGCTCGACAAGCATTTTATTACCTTACTGTTGTATTTTATGTCAGCAATTTAGTTACGTGCCATCCTTCACCCCACAGCCTCAACGGAGACGGCAGGGGCGAGCGAGCAGAGCCACGCAACCTCCCGAACACCGTCCCAGGGGCAGCAGGAATATTCCAGAGGCGCCTCACGCACATCCCCGGCAGACCCCCCCGAGGTTCCCCAGGAACGAGGCGCTGACCCCGCCGGGCCGGGGGCGAGCCCGGACCCCGCACCCCCGAGCTGCGGCCGGCTCCGGGGGCCGGCACCGGGCACGGGCTCGCTGCGAGCTGCCCGGGGCGAAGCCGGCGGGGACAGGGACATGCCGGCCGGAGCCCGCGGGCCGGGGACAGCCGCGGGCAGCCCCGTGACGGAGGCCCCGCGGGGCGCCCCCCGCCCCGGGGCACCGCCGGCACCCGGTCCCCGAAGCCCCGCCGCGGGGGCGTCGGCGGCGTCGCCCCCTCCCCTTTCCCACCGCAGCACCGCACTCGGCCTGCCCCCTCCCGTCCCGCCCCGGCTCCCCGCGGCGCCTCACCTCCGGCAGCCGCCCGCCGCCGCTGCCAGGCCCGCCGCCATGCCGCCCGCTCAGCGCCGCCCGCTCCCTCCCGGCCCCGCTCCGGCCGCCGCCATTTTGCGCCGGAGCCCCAGCCTGGGCCGGGCAGGGGCAGCGGGCACGGCGCATGCGCGGCGGCGATGCGGAGCCCTGGCCACGTGGTGCGCGGGGAGGGGAGGGGGCGGGCAGCACCTGCGGGGACGCCCGTCATGGCGGCGGGCGGCGGGGCCGGGCTTGGGGCGGTATCCTGTGTTGTCCCTGTCACGGCCGGGGCTTGGGAGGGCCGTGATGCCTCGGGGCACCCGGTGCCGACGGAGTGGTCACGTCTAGGGGGGTAGAGGCCCACGGAAGCCGCCCAGAAGGCGTTTTTCTGGGAGGTGTCCTGGGTTCCAGTCAGCCCGTGTTGGGGGGGTCGTCCTCCAGCCAGCAAAATGGGGGGTGGGCTGGACGGGCCCGGCATGGGATGGGGAGGCAGTGCTGGGGGTTCACCCCTGACAGCTCGTCCCCTCATGAGCCTGCAAATGTTGCTTGTGTTGCGTGACAGGGCTCATTCATTCGTAGTGCCAGGTACACAAGTGTCTGCTATGGAGGTGGCTTATCAGCACGCGTTCTTTGTCCTCGAGACTTCCTTAAGCTGCTTACATCAAGAATAAGCTTAGCTCCTTGTTTTTCCAACACCCTTTGAGCTTGTTACAGGCAGGCAACAATCAGATTCTAGCTTTATTTTTCCTAATAAATTGTGCTGTGTTCACCTGTAAATAAACCCTCACCACCTTCCCCCTTTCCAGTACCTCTTCACATTGTTAATTAATTTTTCACATATCTGGGTGAAAGTAGGTGTCAGCAGTAAAAAGGTTTTTTAGCGTTTTCCACTATTACTAGTACCATTCTTGCTACGTTTTCCTTGAAGAAAGGTGCATGTAGGAAGATGTATATTCAGGATTAAAAAAAAATCAGCCACTATGCCTGTAAAATCACTGCTTTCTAAATCAGAGAAAGTAACCAGAATACATCTCCAAGATTTATGAGAACAATAAACTATTTAAGTAATCCAAATCACTTGTGCTCTCTAAAAGCACCAAGCACCATACATCTATATATGAGGAGGTCTGAGAGAACAGCTTCATGCACAGGCCAAAAATCTGATTAATTCTCATGACAGAAAATATTCAGCGGGCTGAAAGCCACATCCGTGAATGTTCTTGGTTGATAAGGGCGAGCTCTGACCAATTACGTGCCCTCCTGGCTCTGCTGACACTCCATTTCTGGAGGGAAACCTTCCTCCCACTTGGCATCACCCTGTCCTCCAACCATCTCTGTAATTAGCTTTCCTAAATGCTGCAGACCTCCCTAACTACCACTTGGCATAACATTCCAGAGTGCTGAGCAATTTACCAAGAAGCTAAGAAAAAAACAACTTCTGATACATTTGGCCATGCTGCAGACTGTTCTTTAACTGGTTTCAGCCTAAAAAGTAGTGGGGAAACAGTTGGGCCAATGAACTGTATATAGTTCTCCTTGGTTGTTTAACCATCTTATAAATATGGTCTCCAATATTGTAATATCTGAGAGAATCAAAGTTTTTGACTTCCATATCCTCTCCAGAGGGAGATGAGGGAATTTTTATAATCTCAATTTGATAATGTTCACACTCTCAAGGTTATGCCTGTGTCTGTTCAAAGGAGACTGTATTCTGTAAATATTAAGTCTGTGTGAGCTGCTGTTGCTGTCCGGAGAGCTAATCAAACTGACTAGCAGGCAAGGCTCAGTCTCTTCAACTGTTGTCTGATAGAGCCTTCTCATCTTCTATTTCTGGCTCTTCTTGGGCCTGCCCTAACCCACTTTCCCATTCCCTGCCACTACGTACCATGTTCATTAAATTTCACTTAAATTAGTGTTTAGCTTAGTTCGATTTTGTACTGTTTTTCTATAGAAACGTGGCACGTCATCATATTGCTTGTCTGTGCACATATGGGTTTAGGTCTATTAGCCCCGCATTAAATTTTTTGTACTTATTGATCTGTTTCTCCTGCGTCCTTACAAATGCCACAAGTATTGAAAAGGCTTCATTTGTTTTAGCCATCAAAGTCAACCAAGACACAGACACCTATAGGAAACTAAACTGCAAATAGCTTTAGTGCTCATGGAATTGCTAACTTAAATATATCTGTTAGGAGAAATGGTCACAGCCAAGGTACTTAAATATCAGCCATGTGAGACAACACATGCTTCTGTATATCATCCACAATTTATAGTATCTTTGTTACAATTTTCAGTGCTTCACTGAGATCAGCATAGAAGTAAGAATTAGTTGAAGTTAAGTAAGATGCAGGTCACAGAGCTTTTGGATTGAGGGGAAATGGCATGTCAGCTTGGTTTCCAGGTGATGTGAACTAGTTAGGGATTTGTTGCCAAAGTTCTACAAATAGATAAAAAATCCATTCTTCCTCTAGCAAGCCTGGCTCATAATCTTACAAGCAGTACAAATGTGAAGAAGTGAAGGAAAATAAGTCTTGCACACTGAACGTTTGCTTTGTTAGCATTTTTAAATATTCTAATATCATAAAACAGAGTGCAGTCACAATGGCTGGTTAGACTGAAGTGCCAAGATCTTGTTCTGCAATAATCACCCTTCTGGTAGCTAAACTAAACCTTGTCGCTCATGTCTCGGAGACAAATGGTGTGTTGGTTAACGACTTGGGGAGACATCTGTCAGGCTGGAAGTGAGGAAGGCCACCGTGTGATTTTGCTTCAGATTTTTTAAAGCACAGTGGCCACCCCTTGCCTGCAGTGTGGTCTCATTGTCTCTGAGGACTGTGTGGTCTCGCGTGGTAGGCAATTATGAAGTGGGCCAAGAGTAAGCTGACCGGCTCCCTCTGACACATCAAATCTTGGTGCAGGAGGCAGGCTGTAAAACACTGAGATACAAACCTTGCTGCGGGGGAGTGGGAAATGGAAGCTAATTGGGTTTATGTGCAGGTAAATGTGTTTTCTGAGATGGGAAGCAAGAGTTTCACACCATCTGACAAACACCCCCAGAGCGTGTGCATACACATCACCTCCTTGATCACATAATTATAATTTTCACACAGCGTTCTCAGATACAAATTGATCTTCAATTTTCAGTATGATTTAGATATGTTCAGATTGATTGATTTAATATAATTGATTTCCTAATGAGGAAAATCTCACATGCCTTAAATTTTGTAAAAGGACATCTTCCCTTTAAACAAACAAAGCCCAGATTTAGATACTGTCTGAGCCATGCAACAGTTCTCAGTACCTCTGCTCATACAGAATGATGAAGTACTTTATTCATTTTTTTTTCCTTCAGAGACTTCTGTGAAATACTTACTGATGATGATCTCTGTTCATTTCATTTTATCTCCGAAATCAAGAGTGCTACTAGGAAAAATTGATTATGTGTCACCACTTATTAAAAATAAAACCAACCCAAATGTCTATTGCGGTTCATTTACCCTTCATTTGCACTGGGAAGCTCAAACTTCGAAATACCCTCTGGATATTAAGCCAAGTATATTGAAGACGAAACACAGTTGGAAAAGAAAAAAAAAGTTCACTTACGTCAATTCATTTTTTGTCCACGGTTCATTTCTTAGACTTTTGGATGTTCCATTCTCTTTTCATTCCAAATGTGTGTGTCTACTGATTATCATTATTAATGAGGTATTTGCATTACTGTGTTATGTGGAGGCCCTAACCAAACCTGGGGTCCCTCGGTGCTGGATGGTAGGCCAAACTCAGATTACAGTACATGCTCTAGAGAATTTACAAGTGAACTGGAAGGTACGGTCACGCAAGGTACAGAGAGCCTCTTGCAAACCACCGAGACATCTGGATGTGTGTAATTTTCAGTGAGAGCTGGGTCACACCACATGTTGCAGAAGTTAGCCCTGAGTGCCTAATACAGAAATATGGCTAGCTGAGTTACTTACAGAATGCAGTTCTCTCTTCCTGTAAGCAACACCTTTATATTCATGGCCATCTGAGGCGTGACTTCCTAGCATTACACATCAAGTCCTTAAAGTCCAATTTATCCTGACTTTTCACAGTGTGTGTATTTCAGTTTCAATTTTATGGCACTTAGGGCAGTAAATCAAAGCTAAAGAAAAGCTTAGAATACTTTTAAGTATTATCTATTTATTGGTAGCTAATTCACAATGAGTACATACTCAAGGGCTGAAAGAATAGATTGAATATTGATGCTTATTATGCTAAGCAAGCTTCGTTTTTATCAGTGATGAATGGTGAGATTCTGCAAATATATAGAAACGGAATAGTACTAGCTCTTTAATCTTATTCTTTGTTTTCTTTCTTACTACCTGAGCTTTTATTGCTGCCTCCTTTAAAATTTCCCAGAAGGGTCTTCACCATACCTATGTGCACATTGCTCATTGTACATCATCCTATCGCTCCTCCCAGAGCAGACTGGAGTCAATGCGCGGTGCACAATAATTGGATCTCTACAGACAGCAATGGCAGGGCAAGAGTTGTGCTTCCTTGAGTGAAATGGGTGGTGTGGGAGCAGAGCAATGACAGCAATATGCTCTTTCTGCTCGTCCTTGAGTCGCCAGGACTTTGTGCAGAGATGAGGAAAGCCCAGTGTTCTGGCAGGAGAGCAGAGAAACAGAGGGTAGGGGATTTTGTTTGCTGCTAGCAGGAGGGGAGGACACTGTGGTGGGGCAGCTGTGATGGGGACTGCCGCATGACTAGCTGCTGTGGGATCTCTGACTATTCTGTGAGGAAGGAAATTCCCCGTCAGCTGTAAGTGGGGAAAGCTAGGCAGCACAGACGCACCCTGTGCTTCTGAGAAGCTTGGCGAGTTTGATGAGGTGAAATAGTTGCATCCAAACAATTACTTTGGCAGAGGTGTTAAATACACCCTCCCTGGGGCAGGTGGCAGAAAATACACATACAGCATGGGCCTTTGAAGAGACACCAGCAAAAGACCTGGCATTAGACTAGTGTGTTAGGGAGGGGAGGCCTGGGGACAGAGGTGTGTTTGTGGGACAGCCCAGCACCTCGGGAAGTAAAGACAAGGTTGGTGCCAGGAGGCTGAACATTACAAAACTGCCTGCCCGTGAAGCCAGTGGGATGACAACACTGAGCAGCCCATGGCCATTGCATTTAGGGGAAGACAAACTGACATTGGGAGATACAATTAAGATCTCAGATGGAAGCACACAAAATGAACCATTTCACCTGTGTGACCTTTATGTGGCTAACTTGTGCCCATGCACAGGGAAAATTTCTAACTCTGATCACCAAGGCAAGTCCTAAAAGGAATATTATCTCCTTGTAAAGCAAATGTCATCTGGATTAACCTTTAGCTGGGTCCTTAAAATGGTTTTAATTTGTGTTCAGTTTGTTGTTACTGATGGCAGTGTCACTGATGCTCTTGGTGAGGGTATAATCAGCTGCCCTGTGGCTGAATTCCCTGGTAAATGCTCTCTGCAATTTGTCAGGGTAGAGAAAGATGCCAAAACCAAACCACTGCTGATGAATGCAATTGCTTGCTTTGGCTGCAGATGTCTGCACTGCTGGTCTTCTCCTGCCACTTAGTACTTTATCAAATGATCACATTTTTTTTCCACAGGACCCATTTCTGTGCGCAGTGTGCACAACGTGAGATGAGCACTGAATGAACAGTTACTCAATATATTGATCTCTCCCCACAGTTCAATGAGTGGCACCATGCGTACTTCACTGCACAGTCTTCAACCCCTGTTTTAAATGCAGTTACTAACTTCCTAATGCCCTTTCCGTGCATCTAAATGCTACACAAACGCTACTGAATTTTTGAAGAACAATTAAGTCCACCCTGTAGATTACAGTGTGAGGCACAGAATTATTCAGGTGGGGAACCTGAAAATTGTGGGGGCCTGGTGGGGGCACACAGACTCTCATAGGTACTTACCAGTACTGTAGCACTTGCTACCTTTGGTGTATGTTTCCCATTCAGTTCAGTTGCAGCTCTGAGTCTGCCCTTTTGCAAATCTGGCACCAAGATTTCAAGTCAAGCACTCAGAACACGAGGACCAAACAGCTAACCACAACTTATGAAAAGTTTAAGTGATCAGCTCATTATTTCATTATAATTTTTGGCAAAGGCAAGGTTGGATTCCCAGGACAGCACTTAGCTATGAGATGGTGCTTTTCTATTCCTGGAATTTCTTGCCTCATGCCGTTTGCACTTTCCAAGTTCTGCAACATGCTGAGCAAAGGTTAACATGTGGACAATATTTTTTTAATATGTATGTCCCAGAACAGGTCCCTCCTATAAGCTGTCTATTGGGGTAGACCCTGCTACAACCCAGTTGGATCTGTATGACATAAAGTGCAGTTGCTGATGTTAAAAATAGTTATCCCTGGGAACCTAGATACAGCTTTTGAAGTTATATAGCACTGGCTGAGTTTGTAGCACTTAGTGGAATTTGTCTGGGCTTAACATATGGATAAACTGAGTAGAAAGTTCATGCTAGAAGGATGATAGTAGATGAGCAGTGGGAGAATGCATGATACAATAAACAAGAAATGATGACATGTATGTAAAGCCTGTTATTTGGATTCATATTGCTGAACTGGTAGCCCGCTTGAGATGTTGCTTGATCAATGATGGACCGATGTTGCTGAGTTAATATTGCTACTTTTTCTATTGCCTTAGCAAAAAACTTAGGTGGTGAAGCTGGTGTCAAACTGAGTTTGTCTGGACAAGACTGAGTGAGTTTGGTTTCTGAAACAGTTAAGGTTAGGACCAAATTGAAGCAATCTGTCATTGTCAGTGAAAGAACAATGCTAACAACACCTTCCGATGCTGGAAGTCTTTGGAGTGCCAAGTGAGAGCAGCAGGCAGGGTAGCTAGTGTGCAGAAGGAGAGGCAACCTCAAAAAAAGCAGTCAACATGATGATCTCCTACCCTCCCTAAAGAGAGCTGAGCACTGTAAAGAATTGCTCACAATCAGCAAAATTTCTTGTTACATGCATCTCCTGGTCTTTCTCCACTGTGGGTTACCTTTCAGCTGTGCCATTCATACTATTTCTCTAAGGAAGCACCAATTTTCTGAGATTCCCTTTCTCCTTACACATAGTTTCTGTAGGATCTCTGAGTTTGTTGAACTTCAGGAAAGCAGAGTTAATTACCTTTATTTTACTGTTCTTCTCTTCCTTCATGAAAACCAGGAACATTTATTTCCTCTTAAAGTCACCTTTCCCCCCTACATTCTTCACTGGTTCCTCTCTATTGCTTGGAATCAAATGGAGAACGAGCTCCCTTCTAGCTGTATTCTTAATAAACACATCAGCAACACATTCCAAGAGTTAGCTGGACAATCTGTTCTCTATCTTTTTTGCCTATAATATGTGCAGAAGGCGAAGTCTCTGTTATTTCAAAAAGTGGAGCAAAACGTGGATTCTGTTAGCTGCTGTCAAAAAGCCTTGCCTGCATGGTCTTGCTCTTGTGACACTGCTCTTGTGCATTTCCTTCTTTATCCTTACCTGTATGTTAACGTTCTGGTGACATGGTAACTCTTGGTTGTGCTAATTGAGTTGTAACTCAGTTATTGCATTTAAGATTCCTACCGTTTCTCATTTATTTCCCGTGTTTCTTGAATTAATGTGTGAATATCTGGGTTGTTCAGGGAATTGGCTCACTGTTCTTCCCATCCTCCTGATGACACTTGGACCGAAGCAAGGATACTGTCCCTGCTTTTGTACAAGGTGGACTGAACACCTACCCAATAATTTGGAAAAAAGTGTTCCTGTTCTGAGAGAACTGAGGTCCTTCTGCTGCTACCAGTTATGCAGATGAATACACATTTCTAAGATGCATGTCTCACTTCCTTGGCCTTAATTCAGAACTGGAAGAAGAAAAAAAAAGTACAAGCTGAATCCCATACTGCATCACCCTTGCTCCTTGCACCTTGCGGTTGCTTCTGATCTATTCAGGCTTTCTCATAGCAGTATCCTTGGCACTTATGTGGTTTAAGAGCATGAGGAAATAATCAGTGAGCTGTCACGGCAAGGCTTCACTTCCCTTTCCAGGAATTTGAACGCCCTTCTCTAGGCAGAGCAGGACAGTTCAGGTCTGCCCAGTGCAGGAGAGGTCGCTGCCACTTTTTGTTTCCTCTGTTTGTTTTGTGTCCTTCATCTCTGGGGGAATGTGGCTTTCCTTCCTTCACCATCAGTGCTAACTCCTTGCTTGCTGGCTAGACTCTGGCCCTCTGACTTGAAAAGCAGCTGGCTTCTTAGAAGGGCAGCTAGTTCACCCCCAGCTGATGGTGCTTCTGTAGAATACTGTGGCTGGCCAGCTTTCCTCCTCCATATGAGAAGGAGAATTTGAGAAGGAAAATAAATTAATTAGAAGTTTATGTCCTGAGGGACTCCAAGGCTGTGCAAGGAAGGAGGAATCTCTGAAGCACTGACTGAGGATTTTTTGCTTTAGAGGGCCTCTGGCTGACAGGAGCTTGAGAGACCAGAGTTGGCTGTACCACAGCAGGGTCTGACTGATGTTGTGTTTCGTGACAGTGGTGGTGCTGGTGTTGCCAGGGAGATCAGTAATTCCACACCAAGCCACAAGGCATTTCAAGGATAAATGAAATGTTATCGACAGTTTATGGCTAATAATCAAGAGTTAATGACAACCGATGACTTCTACTGTGACGTCCAAGGCAGCATCAAGAGTGTGAGCAGAGTTTCCTCTTAGGAGAGAACAAGAGGAAAAGTGGATAGAATACCACACCGATGTTCACACTCGGATTCTGATGAGTCTTTTAAATATGAAGATAAGACCTGAGAAGGTCACGTATGAACTTCTATACACTGTAGTGGGGTCCTACTGTCTTCATGGGCTAACTCTGGGGGATGAGGGACTGTATCCCCCAGTCATGACAACCATGGATTAGAATTTGCTGCACTGGCATGCTGTGTGTGTATATATATAAATATATATATATATAATATAGTATGCATATATCCTATGCAAAGCATTCAAGTTAGCAGGAGGAGTTACAGCAATTACTTAAATGAGGTGTTTGCCTTGGGAGCCCCTTTTAAGTAGTTTTAGGTTTTGTCAGATGTAGTTCTGTACTGACTGAAGAATCAAGGGCCTTTGGATACAGAGTACAGGTACAGATCTAACCGATAAAGCCAACCCTGAATGCAGCAAACTGAAATGGATGGAGCATCGCAGTGGTTTAAGCTAATAATTTGTTGAAAGTCTGGTTCTGCTTATGTTTCAAGCCTTTGACTCCGCCCTCCCCTTTTGCCTTTGAAGTTAGCATTCATTGCACACTGATCTTTGTTTTCTCTCAAGCACTTTCATCCTCTGCCCCAGGCCACCCCATGTACATGGGAGGAGATCTGTGCAAAAGGCTTTTTTCAAATCCCTCCTGAAAATTAACTTCTGCTATGAATCTTACGAGCAGTGGTACGCTGTTACCGCTCGCTGTGCTGCATATGGCAGTTGCCTTGTTACTCCCTGCTTTTCCCACCACATGTACATTTATTGTTGGCTCAGGCTCTGCCTTTTAAACAGAAAGGATCCTGATGTGCCAAAAGGTACCTTGTTAAGACCAGCTTTGCTTGAAGCCGGTCTTTTTCTCAAACCTACTTTTGAAAATGGTATTTTAGAGTAGAGAGAGCCTCTCAGGTTCTGTTGGGACAGTGACTGCACCAATTCCTTTTACGATATTGGAGAACAGAAAGGAACTGATGTCAATTCCTGATAATTTTCCCACTTGCTGTCTGATTTGCTCTGTATTTCACTTTCTAAATAGTTCCAGAGCCAACATAATCTCAACCGGCTCTGAAATCTCTGCATTTCTTTGCTGCACAACAGAGGCATGCCCCTATGTTCCTATGTGCAGAATTTGCCTTCAGTCCGTAATTCTTTGCAGACAAATTTGGACATTAAAATGAGCATTGCAGGAAGAAGACAAAAATGTCAAAGATCACTCAGAGAATCTAATGACCTGGCTCTGGACAGGGCCTCAGAACTACACTGTTTTCCAGAGCTGAACATGACAATGATTTTGTGATGCCTATCTGCAGCAGAAGAACAAGCCAAAAAGGTATGTGTTGTGGGGGAGCTGATAGAAAAAAAAGAACAGTAAGTGGAGTGATTTTACAAGGAGGGACAGTGCATTTATCCAAATTGGACAAATCACAGTACTAAGACTTGCTTGCTTTTGCAAGAATGCCTCTAAGTAATGACTACCAGTCACTGGGATCTGTTTTGTGTCTTGTCCAAAATGCAGTTTGTTGAACAATCATACCATGGGCCATCTCCTCCCTCCGTCTGGGTTGGCCCAGTGCCGCTGTCTTCAGTTGTACAATGCCAGCTCATACCAGCTGAGACTCTAGACTATCATTTGCTTATTCATCAGATTCCAAGGGAAAAATATAAATAGTACTTAGCTCTCTTACAGCTCCCCACAGAAAAATGAAGGAGTCTCATCTCCATTTAAACAGAAGATAAAAGCTAAATACACTAAGCATAAAGTCTTGAAATTTTCTTGTCTCAAGTGAAGTGATGAAATGCTGGTTTTGTCCCACTAAAATTGATCAGAACATTGTTAC
This sequence comes from Nettapus auritus, assembly GCA_011076525.1. NCBI lineage: Eukaryota > Metazoa > Chordata > Aves > Anseriformes > Anatidae > Nettapus > Nettapus auritus. The sequence goes on along the minus strand of CM021769.1, from coordinate 15,762,154 downwards.
TGATCAGTGGATGCAGGATGAATCCCCATATTGAAATCAAAGCCCTTTATGAAAGTAGAACATTTTCAGAGGAATTCAGCATTTTATTGCTTCTAGCAATTTAACAATATGTTGATTATCTTTGTGATAGTAAATCAAGATAGGAGCCAGTTTGAGTCCTCACTGTTCACTGAAATATCAGATGAAAGAACTTGCAGAACCCTCTGCCTTTCTCAAATGTAGTTGCTTTTTGCTGAAACAGCTACAGCCAGAAACAGAAAGCAGCATCCTCTATAAATTACTTCTGCACTGCCCCAGGAGCCACATTCACTGCCCTGCCTGTTAGACTGCCTGCCAGCTCCCCAGCACATCCGAGAGTAGCCTGACAGCACTGGATAATTCAGAAGATCAGACTTTGAACAGGGACTTTATCACAGAATCATAGAATATCCTGAGTTGGAAGGGACCCACAAGGATCGTCGAGTCCAACTCCTGGCACCACACAGGTCTACCTAAAATTTCAGACCATGTGACTAAGAGCACAGTCCAACCATTTCTTAAACTCCAACAGGCTTGGTGCAGTGACTACTTCCCCGGGGAGCCTGCTCCAATGCGTGACAACCCTCTCAACTGGGTGTGCAAGGGTAGTGGGAGGAATCCTAGCCTAGAGAAATATCAAGTAATCTCAGTATTCCAGCCTTTCCACCAGTTGACTGGACGGTTTGAGCTCCCAGAACAAAAATGTGGTACATTGTATGCATCAGTCAAAAGTATAGCAGAGAATATTTGTGTCCCTGGTTGCAAGCAAGTTTTAAATTGTTTTTCAGACTACTAACTGAGGTGGATAAAAATCTTATCCTTCAGAAGAACAGAGCAAAGTCACTGTATACACAAACAGATGTAAGTAAATGTGAGTCTGATTTGTATTGCGCAATGATTTAGTGCCATCTACAGTAGGAAATGGGTCTTGAAGACCAAAAACTGTCAGAGGTTTAAATTACAAGCAAAGCAAAACAGTATAAGTAAAAAATTACCTGAGGATTTAAAACAAATAAAGACATGCTAAAAAGCCAGAAGCAATGGTGAAGCATTGGAACGGGCTGCCCAGGGAAGTGGTGGAGTCCCCACCCCTGGAGATACTCAAGAGAATTGTGGACATGGCACTAGGGGACATGCTTTAGTTATGGGATTTGGTAGGTCAGGTGGATGGTTGGGCTGAAACCCTTCTGTTGTGGTTGAATCCCAGCAGTTCAGCCCCACACAGCTGCTTGCTCTCCTCCCCATAAGTGGGAAGAGAGAGAGAATCAGAAAGGCAAAAGTAAGAAAACTCGCGCATCAAGATAACAACAGTTTAGTAGGTAAAGCAAAAGCTGTATGTGCAAGCAAAACAACATGAGGAATTCAATCACTACTTCCCGTCAGCAGGCAGACGTTCAGCCATTTCCAGGAAAGCAGGGCTCCATCACATGAGACAGTTTCTTGGGAAGACAAACACTCTGCCTCCGAATGTGCTCCCCTTCTCATTCTTTCCCTCAGCTTTTACTGCACAGCATGACATCGTATGGTATGGGATATCCCTGTGGTCAGCTGGGGCCAGCTGTCCTGGCTTTGTCCCCTCCCAGCTTCTAGCCCACCCCCAGCCTCCTTGCTGGTGGAGCAGTGTGAGAACTTCTCTCTGTGTAAGCACTGCTCAGCAACAAATAAAATATTGGTATGTCATCAACATGGTTTTTATCACAAATCCCAAATGTAGCACCACAGCAGTTTTTATTATTATTATTATTATTATTGTTAATAATAATAATAATAATAATAACTCTATCTCAGCCCAAACCAGTACACCTATTCACAAGGTTTAGGTAACAGCATACCAAACTTTCTCTGGTCCTCTGGTGTCACCAGTAAGACTTACCTAGACTCTAGGAGGAGACAATCAGGCCTTGCTATGTAAATCCCACTTGGCGGAGTTTTCCTTGTCAGTGCATTCATTCAAAAGCTGGAAGTACGTCACCCATTTTAAAGTGCTCTGCTCTTGACCAAAGCATATGACATTTCATTGTCCTTATCTTATCCACCAGGGAGGTTCTCTTGTGCCTGACTTCCTCTCCTCTACCTTTTCTCTTCTGTGCTCTGTCCAGGCAGTAAATCAAAAGGTATTTATTCTCTACATGATGCTAAACTGAATCATTCACTTCTTTCTCCCTTTGTACAGACACACAGTGAGAGATCTGGCTGATCCCAGTTGCTCCTCAGCTTTTGTATTCCATGAATACAGTTTGGGATGTAGAATGAGTTTCTGACAGTCGGATGTGAACTCATCCCAAACTCTTACAAATTGGCAGTCAGGCTCTGAATCACTGAAAGGGCAGCTTTGCAATTTCTGCAGTACCTGAATGCCCAAGCTAAAACCTCTAACAGTGATCTGTGAGACACTAATAAAGAATGACTTTATGCCATTAATGATATTTCTAAAATTAAACGGATTTAAGAATAAGAACTGAAGCAGTGGGCACTGATCTCAAGATCTCTTGCTACCTTCCTCACTGCTCTCCTCTCCCTCCCTTCTTCTCCTTTCCTTGTATTCTTCCTCAGTATTTACAAGTCTTTGCAACTAGATCCATTGTTTCCTTATGTCAGTGGTGTTATTTGTATTGTTCTCACAGTAATACAGTGACAAAATCAAGAACATATTTTCTGCCTGTGTGTGTATATATACACACAATGCAGAACAGGCTTGTTAAATGTTGAAGGAATGCTCACATTAGCATATGCATCAGCCTTTCTTTCTGGTAAATTCAAAAATATCTAGAAATATGAGTGTTTGTGTATTAGCAGAGATACCGTTAGGTCATTGCAGAAAGCCCACATCAATCGTGAAAGCTTCATTGATTTTCTGAGCCTGGCAGCAGTCAGGCACAGGTTCATCCCATTAAATAACTGTGTTTAACCAAGGTATCTTAGGAACACAGTCACTTAAAGTCAGTAAAGAAAGAAAGGAACCTGCATGGTAGATTCAGATGTTATGTGCACACTGGTAGGAAGGGAAAATCTATACAAGGAAGAAATCAAAAAACAGTAGAAAGAATGTGTGGAGACCATGCTCCTAACATAGATACCTCAAAAAAGTCTGGGTGATGAATCCAATGGAGGCTGGCTTTGAAAGAAAGAACACTTAATCGTTATTATTTATATATTATATATCATTTATAGACAAACAATATATAAAATTATATATTATAATAATATATAAATGTATATATTGTATATATATTATATATTTATATTCATATATTTATTATTTATATATTTGCAGAATAAAAGCAGTAGTAGAGTTACGAACAAGAAGTTTGCTGTGTATATATTGAAGGACACAAGAATTGTTCGGCTGTTTTTTTTTTTTAAGAGGACCTTGTTAAAGAAGTACCTACCTTCAGTTTTTCTTCTGAACAGAAACAACCGGAAGAATATCAAAGACTAGTTAAATGTTCAAAGCAAAAGAATATCTATAATTAGCTTATTATTTTTATTATTATTAAAAATGTAATGTTGAATTGAGTGTTTTTAAGACTGCTTTGGTAATGCTCTTGAGCAAGGTGTCTTCTGGATTACACAGCATTTGATTACAGCATCTGGTCCTTTCTCTCATGTGGTTTTGTAATTCAGGAGCAACTTCAACAAATTTAATGAGCTCGTCTTGTTTAAAACTGGAATGAGCCTCAGCTGTACAGTCCCCAGGTGGCAGTGTTTGCACTGCAAAGACACCAAAAAGCCCAGGTCGTGGCTTGAAGAGGCCCAGGTGATCCTGTGTATGGTGGTGCTGTGCTCGTGTTTAGTTATGCTGGAAATCAGCTTGGCCAAATCCCATGGCCGCATTCGTGAACAAAACACTTCCAACATTTTTCCCCAGAGTCCTTGTGGCTTAAACAAGAGTTTCAATAACGTTCAGAATGAAAAGATAACAAATCTATGTTAAAATGCATCTAGACTGAATCTTGTCTAGACATAAACTTTAGAATAATTCTTATTTGCAAATTTGAGCATGTGTTGCTCTGTATTTGAAGAAGTGGCTAAGAGATCCTCTATATTCCACTATATTCATTATTTATATGCAATTTCTGGAAAAAAAAATTAAATATTACTGATATCAGGCACATTTATAAATATCAAATGTATTTAATTTTATTGAAGACAGATTTTATGTGTCCAAGCAGTAGGAATAGAACTGATTTTCTTCCAAATATAACACCTGTGGCAAGAAAGTTGCAGCATTAGAAATTGTCCCTGCTGTATTTTTTCTCATTAAAGAAAATGAGGCCAAGGATGAAAGGTGGTCTGGAAGGCCTTCATCTTCAGTTCATCTCAGGACATTCCCTTTTCTGGCTCTTTCATGGGGTTCTCCTGCAAACTTTGAGAATCTAGTTGATCTTTCTGTGTCATAATTTCCTGACTGTAAGCAGTAATAAATCCTTCATTCTCTTTAAAATAAGGAGTCTAAAGAACAATAGGTAGCGGTCTAAAGAGCAAATGCTATTAAAAGCCGGGCTCTGAAAGAGGGAAAGAGCAAGGAGCTATCCTGCACGATCAGAAATGTTGGGAAAAATACAGAATATGTTTTTAAGGTAGCAGAGAAGAAGGATAATTATTATTATCCTGGATAATCTGAGCCAGCCAAAAGTACTCAGTAGAGCTCTGAAATCCTTGTGCCACCCTGAAGGGAGCCATAACAAACCTAGGAATGGAAAAAGCTTTCCAAATCTGAATGTAATGTGAGAAAACTCCTAGTTATCAGAAGCTGTGTGTAAGTGGTGTATGGGATGCTGGCAATGCAAGAAAGATTATAGGTGATTAAAGGTGCTGAAGTAGGCTGGGCATCCCCAGGCACTATGCAGGGGATGAGACATAGCCCAAGCAAGAAACAAAAAGGCTGGTGCTGAATCAAGAACAGCCAAGTCTTCTGGGGGGGAGAGTCTGAAAATGCTGTTCACTGCTATGTAAAAATTCATAGCCTGGCTGTGAAAGCCAGGGTGAAGCACTACAGTGAACAGAGGTCTGTGGTAATGGGTAAGAAGATTGGGTTGGAATTTACAGCTGAGCAGTTTGAAGGTTAGCTAGAAAAATAAGATTGTGTCTTATTTTCTAGCAAGCCTGCAGAAAGCTGGAAAACAATTGCCAAGCCTGTTAAGATTAATGAAAGCTACTGTTGCTGTCATTGAACAGTGATTTCATTTTAATGCAGAAAGTAATTTTGTGAGGTCTGTGCTGGTAGACAGCTGCAAGATGAAAGGAGAAACTCGATTTAATTTTATATTGTTTCTAATCTTCAGCGCTGTAGAGAAAAATAAAGTCTGTAGAAGGCATGAACTCCTAATGCTAAATAGCTGAAAACAAGTAGAACAACCTGAAAAGTGCTATTTTGAAACAGCCAGGATCATATATCTAGCACAACCTCTTGGTGTTAGAGGGTATGGCTCAGGAATTGTGGTTGCTCAGAGTTTTGTATTGCATGTTTAGCTGGTATTGCCACAGCTGATGAATGCAAATCAGTCTTTTGCTCCCTAATTACTTTATGCATGCCTCTCAGATATTTATTCATGGACGAATTCTGTACTTGTTACGCCTGGGTAGGACATTTAGTGAAAGGGGAGGATTTACAGGAAAAAAAAAAAAAAAAGCTGTTGCCTTTTCCTCCATAAAATTGAGCAAGCAAATTTACTGAGATAACAAAAACACAGAACTGGTAAAATCCATGCCAGACATGTCTGTTTAATCACTAATCCAGTATTGTTTGTTTGTGTAGACTGCTAACTCTTTGCTCTTCACACCTTGCTAACATATTCTGCACGTTGTCAAAAAACTCAAGCTGAGGCTCTCACCACCACCACCGCGTTGCTGGCTCTCTGGGAAGTGAGCTTGGGGGATATATTGTGATGAAAAGCCTGAAGAAAGATCCCATGGTTGTCTGCTTCAGGCTTTGGTAATTGAAGGCAAGAGAGAGCACAGAAGAAATTAATAAAATGTATTAAGACAGACATGAATAGAGAACCTAACACATTTTGTGTTTAATGAAACTGAATGAAAATCTTCATGTCTGCATGTAACAAACATATCATCTATTAAGAATATTGGGAAGGAAATGGCACACTCTGCAGTGGAGCAGATGGCTATTTACTTTCCTGCCTCTTAACCTCTGACTGCGTTATTAGCACACTTTACACAGATATGCGTAGACTGACGAACACCCGGCTGCTGCTGGTGAAGCTGACCAGTTACATGCCAGCTCCAGCCGCAAGCTGAGTTGCCAGGTTAGCATGGTGCTGGTCCTGGGCTAGCGGCTCCTCTGCTTGAGCTCAGAGTTGCAGCACCCAAGCCCAGGGTCCAGCCATCTCTGGGCGCGCAGCAGGGACTGGCCATTTGTCGGTCGGGTCAGTTTGTGGATGAGGGTGCCAAGTGAGCTGCAGGTGTGGGCACATGGGAAATTCAGTGTACAATTTGGGGTGCAGATAATTTGTGTGGAGAGCCACGTGCTTGTGAATATAGGGAAAGGGAGAATTGTAAGGCTGTAGTAGGTATGAGGACAGAGACTTCTCTCCATTTTGTGTTGCAGCACCAGCAGCAGGCAGACTCCTCCCAGCCGGGGGCTCAGCACATCACCTCAGAGCCCGCGGGAGGTGGCTGCAGCGATCCCAAGGAGTTTTCCCACCCCGCAGGCACATGCACACACTCCTGCTGTTGCTGACCCCAGGACAGCAGCTACCCGGCATAGTCTGGTTTATGCCAGTGCTTTGTGCATCCAACTTAAAAATAAAGGGACTTGACAAGCAGAAGGACTCCTTATTTTCACTGGGAAATACTCAGCATCCTACAGGTGAGCAGTAGGCAGCAGGAAAGGAGGGTGAAGCTTGTCACAGCAGCTGTTGGTGTCTGGTCAGCATCCCCCAGCTGCTCTCCCCCTTGGGACACAGAGATGGGCCCGACAGTGCGCCACGGATCCCGACTCCTCCGCCTCAGCTCTGCCTGCTGGTGCAGCCGCGGCATCCACAGCTCCCCACCAGAGGAAAAAGTGGGACTGGTGGTGAGTTCTGCCTTGTGCCCTCACTTCTTTCCTCACCCACAGCGTGGGCTAAGGCCCAGTCTTCTCAGAAGAGCTTGCTCTCGCTGTTCTTTTCCATATAGATGATAAAAGTTTGCTTCAGACCTGTCCCCCACCCCTACCAGAAGCCCAGGAACTTCTAGGAACTGTCCTCCACACCTCACAGAAAGTCTCCTGTTCCCACCTCCTAGAAAGCAAGTTCAATCCTGAGAGAGGGAATGCTCTCACAGCATCCCTGTTGTGGTTTGTATGGGCATCCCCCCATAGAGGGATGTGTAACAAAATCCCATTTTTGTGGAGTGCTCTTCTGAGCCTTGATTATACTCCCCAGCAGAACTATTCGAATTTGAGATTATGGAAAACATATAACTAAATCTTCAGCAGCAGCTTTCTGCCCTGCTCTGTCACCTCCCAGGTTAGTAGATGCCCAAAGTTCTCACGTATGATTGGTGGTGAGCTGCACTACCGGAACTATAAAGCAATTAGTACTGTTTCAATAAAGGTTATATACAGAAAAATGCAATAATTAGACACAAAATGTACTAACTCTACAGGAAAATGAGAAAATTGTTACCTCTTCTGGATGCTTTCAAATATGTTTTCTTTATGGGTGTTTGTGCATGGCATGGACTAAACCATTTTTTTTCCAGCTGACATGGATTACTAGTGCTTATAGTTCAAACGTAAAATAATCCTTTGTGGATTATTTCTCCTTTAGAACTGGTCACGTCTCTGGCATTATAGCTGCAGAAGTTGAATAATATCACATAATCTGGTTGGCAATAGGCTGTTTACCCTGGAAGCATTCCAGTTTGTTTAGCTTTATTTAACTGTATTTCCTTTAATTTAGGAGACAATCATTGGATTCTCAGCATTTTCACTGGCAGTTCTTGGACCAGCTGGATGGTTTCTGTACCACCTTCCAAGCTATAAAGAGAAATAGAAAACATCCCTTCAAAATTAAGATCTGGAGGCTGCGATAAACTATAATACTTCTGACTTGGAATCTCTTGAAAGGGAGCACACAGGCAATTGAGGGCCAGTTTAAAACGAAGTAACTGAAAATTGAGTTCAAGTTTTATGTATGCCACATTGCTTCTGTATGAAAAAAGTCCAGATAGGGAGCACAACTAACTAAAGCTCCAGTTCTGCAGAACTCAATGTTAACACACTGGGATTATCCTGTGGGACTGGTAACAAGTCAGAAAGCTGTACACGTTTGCAGATATTGTAGAACTGGACCCTGATACAAAACGGTGCAGTGATACAAAATAGTGATAGGTCTACTCTTCTGCCTTCTGCTAAATAAATTGGAGAAAATACCATGGAATAATTTATATATATATATAATTTTTATTATATATATATACACACATTCATTTACACTCATCTCAGATGAAAGCTCCAAAAGTTAAAGACAGTTTTCTTGAAAGTTTTATTTTTGACCTTTAGATGTATTCTTTTAGTGTCCTCCCACCTGATTTGCTACCAGAATAGATGTTTTTCTGCTGGTCATGATTGTCAGATGCTTGAATCTATTTTCAGTCTTCAGATCTAGATTTGTGATATTTGAAAGTTTTTGCTATGTTTTGCTGTTTAAAATGAATGCTATGGTAAATACTTTGAAATCTAGACTATGTAATAAAATAAATAGTATTTGTCATGCCATGTTATAGGTGTTAAAAAGGAATAATCATTTCATATCTGCTTTGCAAAAAATGTACAATATTGGCCTTTTGTGATACTTAAAGATTAGTAGTATATGAATATATATATATATATATATATAGGCCCAGTTATGTATTTGGAAAGTTTCCTATGGATTTTAATGAGTTTTGGATACAGGCCTAAATTCTTGGTAACCAGAGAAAAATCCATGCCAGTAAGTGAAATACAGCCATGCGACCGCTCTGCAAAACACTACACTTGCGTGCCATGAGTATATCCACTGAAATCAATTAGGCTGTTCTGCAGAATCTTTTGTAAAAGAAGTGTTTTGAACATTATAGTGTTCCTGTTTGTCCTGCATCTAATTTTGTCATCCATATCCCACCTAGTAATAACTAAATAAATGAGTAGGATATGACATCTTTCCATCGTTGTAAATGTTTCTGTAAATTATGGTGTTGAATAATAAGGTTGCCTGGTTATAATGAGCACTTTGAGTGTGTGAGTGAAGCACTAGATGAAATGTGATAAAAAGGTTGTTCAGTGTTCAACATTTGGCAATATAAGTATATAGAGATGTTTATATTCAAGCAGAAATGATTTTCAGAAATTTCTTACCTAAAAGACTGTTTGAAACATAAGTATTCTTCATAAATATATATATTTTTTCAAATTTCCTGTCCACTTCAAGCATTCTCCCTAAAAGTAACATGGATTACATTTTACAGGTACTTTAAAATAATGCTCTTTTCACGTAGCCCTCTTCACTGATGGATTTCAAACACTGATGGATTTCAAACCACAGTGCTGGGGCTCCCTGCTAGTTCAGGGCTCTGCCAGCAGCACTGTGCTTGGTGTGCGGGCACCATTGGAGAGCTCTGTAAAGAGAGGCAGGAACCACCCTCCTGTAATGACACACAAATGGGGAGTACCAAGAATAAAGTGCTTGCTTGAGATCAGGCAGCAGGCTAGGAGTAAGTGGAAACAGACTGCTGGAGGAAGAGCCCCTGCTGTGTTTCTCATTGTGTATCTACAGCAAGGGTTTGCATTTCTTGTAGATAGATTTAAACTTGGACAAGTGGTCTTGTGTGGAGTTAAACTTTGGAATATAGTGATTATAGTTATGTGCTTCAGTACTTATTTGACTAAAATACTCATTATAGCTCTGAATAAGTAGAAGTGGCCCTGGTGCCTCTCAGTCACTATTTTGCCTCTTCCATGAATGGATGCTCCAGGTGTGCTCACTCTATTAATTTAAGAGACTCACTAATATTCAGGTTATGCTCCATATACTCACTGGGTCTGCAAAAAGTAGCTGGGGAAAACTATCCAACTGTTAGCACACTTAAATTTGCTTTATAAATCAGGGAATACTTCAAGGGTCTGCACATTAGAAAAATGTGGACACTTCTGCATAAAGTGCAGCAGCTTTCCTACAGGCTGCTTTAAGGGTGCCCCTATTCTGCCAGTTTAGTGCAGTTTTTTTTCACATTGGTCTTTGACAGTCCACACCCTTCAATTCATTGTGTGTAGCTCCTGGACTCCTATCTGGAGCAAGCAAATTTGGTGTTGTCATTTGGAGGAGACACTCACATAGTGGACTTGACTTTGGCTAGGAAACTAGCCTTGGTGGAGCAATGCCCTTACATGAGCAAGGTGAGCTTGAACATGAGCTGGTTGTTCAAGACCAAGACCTGTACCCTGGCATGGGTCACAAACATGGAACCGAGGGCCCCCCCACCCAGAAAAATGCCGAGGATCTTAGAAGTGTTCAATGTTTTGTACTTTTTTCCTCACCTTCCTGGAAAATCTCATGCCCTCTTTTGCTGTCTGACACTGTTTTTGCTCAGTAGAGCCCTTTCCCAAACATTTTTACCTAAGTGCAGAAATACTAAAGCAAAATGAAAACTATGCTCAGTTTTCTTGTAATCCCTTTCAGTGTCTTATCCTTTGGGGCATGATTCCTTGATGGGTTTAAGAAGGTGATTTTTTGTCATTTGTCATAATTCCTAACACTGCCATATTATTTTACTTTAACCATACACGTAGTTGGTACAGACAATTCTGCACTAGTGTGAGATTATAGGTAATAATAATAAAAAAAAATCAAGTTATTGGAGGGAGATCTAATTCATGGGTGATGCTAGCTTTCACCCACATGGCATGGTAGCTATCACAAATACCATGTTTCTTAGAGCTAGTAAAGCCAATCTCTGATTTTTAATAGTCCTAGCTCATCAGGTTTGTGCTGGTTCTCTATGCAGGTCACCACTGATTTCTCTAAACTCCACTGCTATGGCAACAAATTAAGT
>CM021769.1:15729209-15743282 GCA_011076525.1 Nettapus auritus | reverse complement strand
CCCCCCCGCCGCCGCCGGTCCTGGTGGCAACCGGTGCGAGGCTGCCGGCGGCCGCCGCGCCATGAGCCGGGCTCGGCGCCTGGCGCCCTGACACGGCGCCGTCCGACGGCCCGAGGCCCGAGGCGCGCTGCCCTCCGCCCTGCTGGCTCCGCGGGTCACCGCGAGGAGTCCTTGCGCTCCTGCGAGCCGGTGCTGAACTGCCCTGAGGAGGAGGATGCTTGCGTTTTGTCCTTCAGGGCTTGCTGCTTGTTTACCGTGATGGATGGTGGTGCTGTTGAAGTGTTATGTGGATGCTGGTTTGTTGCTGTAGGCATGTGTTTCTGGCCTGGCAAATAAAGGAAAGGCAATGTTCTGGCCGTGCAGGAACCCCGAGGTGTGCAGCGTTCAGATCTGCACTGCTGTGCTCTGCCTTCCTCCCACCTGAGTTCTGAACTTGTGTCCTTTCCTTCTCATACGTTAATTATGGCTCTCACATTGGCCTGTGGAAGGATTTCTGCTGCCCCTCGTCCTACCACTGTCTCTGGTGTTTTTCTTCTTTTCTCTTTTGCCTTGTCTGTTCCTCCATTCCTGATGTTTTTGGTCTGCTCTATTTAAGCTTCTCTCTCATATTTTTCCCTGTCTTTCCTTTTCATCCCCTTGTACTGTTCTGGAGACTGCGTCTTGGCTCTGCCACATCTGTGTTGCTCTTTGTTTTAAGATTTATTTGGGATCCAGATTGCAGATCTTTCCTCTTCCTAATGCTTTTTCATGGTGCTTCCAGGTAGAGTATTCAGTTAGTGGAAATACCCTGTGCATTATAACTTATGTATTTTGTTTACCAAGGTTGCTCCCCTGACTAGTTATTATGGCATTACCAAACGTCTTTCTCTCTACATAATTTTAAGATTCACTCACCTGCAATTTTTGACAAATGGTCTCCAACAAGGATTATGTTGGTGTACGTGCATCACTGCCAGGCAAACCTTCAAACTCCAACTGTCAACTGTTGCTGCTGTTGCTTCTGCCCTGATTGACAGATGAGAGCCAGAATGTCTCAAAAAGGAGCCACAAGTTACAATGAATCGGAATTTACCAAGAACAAAACAATGCGAATGAGGAAACAGACCAGTCAATTCAGAAGAGCAAAAAGGCACTGTCTAAACGTGTCCACCGCACAGATCTTTGGCAGGTTGTATGAAAAGCAGGTAAAATGGTGGCAATGTGGGAAATCGTCTTGAGAAGCTTCCCTTCTTTGTGACCACACAGGTTTTGTATTTCATACTAAGAGATATCAACAGTGGCTTTCATCATTTGACTCATCTCCACAGCATACCTGAGGTGTTCTTTGTATCAAAAGAGAATTAGTTCTTTTCACCTCAAATGACAGTAACTAGCATTTAATTGTGGTAAGTAATGTCCTGGGAAGGCCTGATGCCCACTGTATTCTTCACAAGGGCAGAGAGCAATCAAAACCATTTTACTGTCATAATGGTTTCACTCTTGATTCAGTAAATGCTTGCATGGTGCTAGGAAGTTCAGTTAGGTCTGTGTGGATACTAGAGAGATACCCAGCAAAATATCATAGAATAACTTTTTTTTTTTTTTTTTTTTTTTCCTTTTAATTTGTTTTATATGATGATCCTATGACAGTGGCAAAGGAAGTATTTCCACAGAGTGATACTGCATTTTGAGGTGTACCTCTGGGTGCTCAGAAACTTAGAAAATCAGGTCATTGACACACTTCTGCATCTTTGGGGCTCCCCGAGTTTTGCTCTGGGGCCTCCTTTCAGAAGCTTTTTAGTGTTCTGGCACGCTGTGCTGAAATGGACAGTGTTCTGGGCAGCTCTGGGAGGTGAGACTAAAGCCTCGTGCCTAAAGCTAATGTTAATATTTAGACTTTCTAACTAAGTGTTTCTGCTTTGCTATTTTAGCTTACATAATTGTGTGACAGTGCTGATTAATAGAAAAAATAATTCTTTATGTGGAAAAGGTAATTCTAGATTTCCTATACACTTTATTGAAAGTAAGTGGCTCCAGGGAGGTGGACAGTTTTTTGAAATACATATTAACCTGAATTCTGATGTCATCTTTAGCATTTAGCTAATCCAATTCATTTACACATTTTTGGCAGCAGACCATGGCAGCCACAGTAAACTGTGCATCTTGCTGTGATTTTTTCTGTGTTGGGTTTTGAGATACATGGTCAGTTTCCTTGCAAATATGCCTGGCTTCATAGTCTTTTTCCCTAGCAAGCAACAATAATGTAACAAAATACATTTATGAAATAATTCTTTTCCTAAAAACTAACCTAGACTAGGTTATAGATACCTTCCCCATAGTAAAAGATACGTAGTTACCTTTGAGAAAAATAAATCTGAAACTGACCTGCACTGTAGGGATCAGAACTGAGATAGTGGGCAGAAAGAATGAAGCATGAGATGAAAAAAAACAAGCTGAAATAAACTTCATCTGTAATGTGGAGTGAAACCCCTGATGTCCAGATGTTATTATCCTAGTGGTTTTGGAGTCTTACAAGAATCTAGTTTTGACTGGTCTTCCAGAGACATGGGTAACTTACTGCAAAGCACAGTTCATGTGCCCCAAGGCTGTGTGGTCATCTGGGAGGCTCTGGTCTTACTCAGCTACTCTGAGACAGCATGTGTCCACAGGACAAAACTTTGTCTTCCAGTTGTCTGGGAAGAAAAAAGAAGTGAAGTATAATTAAAATCAATTAATGGTACCTTAAAATAGTAAGTTTTTAAGGTAAAATGCTTAAAAGTGGGGAGAAATAAATTAAGGATTCATAAGCAATCTTACTACTTTTGCATATGTATTATGTTTGGTAGTGTCCCTAGTTTACTTGCTATTTTCTAATAGGCCCCAGCCCTATTCAGTCCCATGATAGGCTTTCTCCTCATGATGAAGCAGGGAAATACTGTGAAGGAGACATTTGTCTGTAGAAGCTTCACGTCCTGCAGAAATTGCAAGGGTATGGCCAGTAGAGCCGGAAACAGGGGAGAAAGGATGATAGGGTTAGGGCAATTGAGTGCTGGAAGACTGGGTTCCTCAGTGCAGTTGGTTAGTCTAAGTAGAGCAAGAAAGAGTTCTGAGTGTGCTTGGTGATCTCTGCATGAGACTGGCTTGTGCCAAGTAGGCAATGTCAGGCATCACAACTGTGGTGGGTAATCATTCTTCCAATACTAAACTGGGATCTTTGTTAGAAATTAAGAACGCTATTTCTAAAACAATTAGTCTCAGAAAAGGTGTAGAGCTTCTCCAGCTCTTTGAAATCCCCTCACCTGCTTGATCAGACTTCCTAAGACACTTAAATAAACAGCACAGATCTTTTCATATCTGCAATTTATGGCATAAAGTAAATTTATGGCATAAAGTAAATCATATAGGCTCTCTCTGTCTTAGCTTTTCTCTCTGCTTTGGCTACAGAAATACATGAACCTCCTGTGATCCAGTGAGTCACTTTTTTATAATGAATCTTGAGATCTTTGGAGACGCAATGATCTGCAGTTTTTATTTTTACTTTTTTTTTTTTTTTTTTATTTGCTAGCACAAAGGCAGTCAGCAGTCTCAAACAGATGCAGACATTCACTGCCTTCCTTGCCTTTCCCTTAGCACTCATGCACTGGAATGTTCAGTGTATTCAGTTAAAAAAAGTGAAAAGACTTTTTTACAGTTTAATTCTTAAATCCAAAATTTAAAAAGAAAAATCAAAAATGGTAGGGACAGATGTGATTCCCTTAACATGTGCAAAAATCTAAATGCAGGTTTCTGTGTTTGTTTTTTTGTCTTTTATGTAGTTGCTTCCAAAATCCGTTACCTTCAGGAATACCACAACCGGGTTCTCCACAACATTTACCCTGTGCCCTCTGGAACTGACATTGCAAATACTTTGAAATACTTTTCTCAGACACTGTTGAGGTAAGTTTTAACTAATGCTGTTGAAGAAAAAAAATGCTAAAGAATTGTAGGGGGTATTCATTGACTTTGAATTGGTTGCAGTATTTAATGGGTTAATGCTCAACCAGAAAGTCAGAGCATAATTTAAGAAAAGAACGGTATAAATTCATCTCTTCAGTGGCTGTTGCCCAATTTGCCCAGTTGAGCTGCTTATTGAGTGGCTGATTCTAAAATAAACTTGTTTGATTACACATTTGCTTGGCCCTCCTAAGACGTAGGTGAATGCACAAACATGCTGAACGTGTGAGGAAAGGAGTTAGTGACCTGCAGGTTTGTAGAACTATTTACTCGTGACCTCCTTGACAGTCCTGGTGTTTTGGGATTGTAGAGTAATGAGCCAGAAAAGCAGGGCTAGGTTCTGACTATGCCATCGTTCAGCTGGTTTCCAGGTTTGGGTTCTGGTTCAGTCCCTTATAACACTATGAATAGACATGAAGTTTGTGTACAGATTTGAATATGGATGGAAAAACAGAGCAGGATTGTTCTGACCCAGGGGTTTGCTCTAGTCCAGTATTTAGTGATGATATCTAGCGCTAAATACCATATGATTAGAGAATGCATTTTGAATGGGAAATATTGCCTCGTCTTTCTAAAAAAATGTGAGGCTCAATTAGAATAGTGTCTACCTAGCTGTTTCATATTTTCAAATTGTTTTTAAAATGGCTTTTGACAGTGAAGATGTGATTTTTGTCTGCCAGGTTTTGATTGGCATTAGTTTTTATATCCAGAAAAATACAGCTAAGGCTCCTTTTCTGTGTATAGCTTCCTAATTTATACCTGGAAGGGTTGTCAGAAGCTAGTTTGGAAAAACAGCATTTGCCTTATTTGATTAGGAAACATTAATAAAATATAATTAACTATGTATTTGTACACATACTCCTATGTTACATACAAGTGGAGGAGCAAGTTTAAAGTTTAAAGAATTTCAGCGGTTTGTTCTAACATTCATTTAATGCCATTGTAATGTAATAAGATTTGTGACCCTGTTTATGAGAAGACACACAGACAAAAACACTCACTGTCAGAGGAATAGCTATTGTACTGTGATCTTAAAAACACAAAACAACAACAACAGAAACGACAAAACCTAAGACCAGACAAACAAAGAAACCCAGCACTTATATTAACTTCTGAAAATTTCAAGAATGGAATTGTTTAACCACTTAAATTTGTTTACCTTGTCACTGAGAATGTTGAATAAAATTGTGACAACCAGAAGGTCTTTTTTTTAAAGATTAAAAAAAAAAAAAATGTTTTTTGTCTGATTGCACTGCAACAGAGGTGAAAAAATGTTCAAAGAGTCCTTGAAAAGAACTCTGAGATAGGGTTTTGTTCCCACGTCAGGGTGTTTTGATGGATTATTTTGTACAACAAACAAATTTAAATCACTTTTAAGGAAGACTCTTACTGAAAACAGCCTCTGTTTAAATGCTGTGAGCCTGCAAGTCTGACGTTCTTGCATTAACAGCTTAATTCTGGACATTTTCTCTCTTCTCTCCTCACTGTAACTACCAAGTGTTAGCTACAATGAGATCCATTTCTTTCCGGGCATAAGTCAGTTGAGACAGGATAGATTTAGAAACTAAAGAAGTATCTCCATACCACCCTGATGCCTTAGTCTTCTGAAGCAGTACAGCTGACATGTCCTGTGTGACAAATTCTTCACACTCCGTTGACAGTGATGTTTCTGGGCTTGCTGAAGAAGCTTGATAGTTACCAGCTATGAGAGCAGATCAGAATCAGGGTAGCAGTTGTACAACTGCGTGACTCCACTTCTTTGATTTGTGCTTGGAATGGGACTGAACCAAAATCCTGTGTAGATGATGCTGAACCTCATGGGGCAGAAGTGCTGTTCATATGTGGTACATATGTTTACACAGTTCACAAATGGCTTTGTCCTTTCAGATCTTGGATCTGATAAGCCTCAGCTCTAGAAGGTTTCCAGAAATTGCAGCCAGGACTTGGGTCTAAATTTATTAAGTGGCCTGCATTCTGATACCTCGTCCAGGTCAAATCCTAGTGACTGGGGAGTTTGAACTGTGGGCAAAGCCTTAATGCTATGGTTGAACCAATACAAGTTTATACGCTTGCTGATACTAAGAAAGAAGCTGGATAAAAAAGCAAAACAAAACATACCCTGTATTTAGTGTGGCAGATGGAAAGAAGGAAACTCCCACCCACTGTATGCAGATCTCTGTAAGATTTACCCTAAAACTAAACAGACTGGTTAAGAACTTGTCTTTCTGAAGAGTCTGATCAAACATTTCTTTGAACATTCTGCATGCTGAGTCTTCTTTCTGCCTCCTACACTGAGACTCCATTGCGTAAGTTTTAACATCAGTGATAGAAGTACGTGATGGAGAATAACCTTTCCAGTTTAAGACAGAACATGTGAAATGAGTTTGGACTGATCAAAGAATACTGATCAAACAAGAGCAAAAACACCCACTGTTATTGAGAGATTTGGGTCTGGCCTTCAGAATAGGTTGGTTGGGATCATCTTCTATTTTAAAATAACTTAAAAAAAATATTTTCTAGTTTGTGTACTATTACTGCAGCTGAATTTTAGGATTAGTGTTTCTTGATGAATACACATAGTCAAAGGAGTAATGGAGGAATAGCGTATAGTCACAGAAATTCCATATGATGATTGGGTTTTACAGGTGTAGCTTTTACTACTTACGAAACTTTTTAAATTTCCATGTAATGGGAATGTTGAATGTGTTCTTTTCAATGGGGTATGCCCACTGTTTTGGATCGCATTCATATCTGGTGTAATTCTGCTAGCTACAGTTGGATCACACAAAGGATTAATTTGTTCCTTTGTTCTGTATGTAGCCTCAGTATATCACTTGCGCAGGGGTGGGGGGATCAGATGTGGAATGACTGAAAAAATTCAATTCCTTATTTCTATGAACAAACATTACATAAAATCACCATATACAATGCATAGCACATTGATTCATTTAGTTCTTCCTTAATTTTCTCTTTGAGCAAAAGCATTCCTTTACATTACAGCATGAATTTGTTTCATGCCCTGCTCATTTTCAGTGTTTTCTCCCTCATCTGAGGAATGATCTAAGACTGAAACATATTGCAGAACAGCTCATTCTTTCACATTTTCTTGGAGAAAGGTCTCCACATGTATTTCTAAGTAAAATGTTTTATATAAGGGATAGTTATAAATGCCCACTAGCTAATGAATGGTCAAACTTGTTTTGCTGCCTTGGTGAGATACAATTATCCTGTAGACATTTTAGAAAATCTTTCCTGGAGGACGGTAATTTTGAGATAGATTTGCAGGAAAGGTGTCCAAATCTTGAAACAAGCCCTGATGGCTTTCATGCATGTCATGAGGCAAGTTCAGTATAGAGTCCCGATCAGGTTCTCAGCACGTGCTTTGAGCAGAAACAGGAACAAGCTACAAATATTGGATCATGGTCTTAGGGGGACTTCCTAGATTTTCAGTTTTGACTCTGATTTATTGCCACTACAATGTATTGTCTAAAAATTGAATACTATTTTTTTCCCAATACTTGGCATGATTGGAGCTGGAATTTGGTCTCACTTCTGTTCCTGAAGTGAACAGAAGGATAACCTTATCAACATACAAGAACATGTGCCTTGGTTTCTAATCAGATGGGCCATAGCTCCATGTCAAAATAGAAGGGAAGCCTATAGTGCAGGCTTTGGATCGCTGCCTTACACTTTCCAAAGCAAGGATTAAGTAATAATGTTCTTTCTGGAAGTAAGGGTGATTGAAGTGATGTGTTGGCAAGTAAAGGGATGTATAATTGGTATAATCCATTAGAAGACAGATGGAATATGATTTAGTATCTTCACATCTATAGGCAATAGCTGCAGAGTATGGCAAATAAACGTCAAGCAAATTAAAAGTTAATATGAAAAAGAGGAATCAGCACTCTGGTCATTTGTTTTTTAAAGTCATATTAGATCTTGGGTTATTTCCTGATACGATTTCATAAACACTGTAACAACAGTCATCACTCTTCTTGTACTGGACATTGGGTAACAGAAACCAAAATAATCTACCAAATATATAAGGTGTAAAAATAATAATAAATCTTAAAATAGACAATTTGTCTAATCTCTGACTGAAAGTGTGATATGAGACCTGCCTTGTAGTAGCCACTTGGCATAAGACTGTACCTGTGAAAGTGTTTTATATATATAGTAAATTAATGGCACCTCCTCTTATAAGCACCTTGGCATGAGTTTAGCTTACTTGTGTGAGTCGTTGCATTGACACAGGTGTTATCTTTGCTAAGGTGGTTATATGGCAGGGATGTCTGTACCGGTAAAGGGGACTGAGATTTCCAGAAGTGTTCCCTCTTGACATAACTCTGCTCTTCATTGGTCAGTGGAAATTTTAATACCACTCACTTGTCTTAGAAGTTTTAATGCTGACTTTGGGAGTAGAGTTAAACCAACAGAAATCACTTTTGGAAATCCTAATTGCTGAGAGATGCGAAATGTGCTTAAAAAAAAGAAAAAACAACATTGTGTGTGGTTTAATATATTTAAAGGTGTACTATAGGCACATATTAAGATTATGGGCTAACCCTTTAATTGCCTGATAACTAAAATACAGCACTGCTTAAGTGACAATATATATCTACTTAAAGTAGTTTTTAATTTTTCTTTATTAGAAAATTAAATTAACATGTTTACAACATTCTTAAAATGACTTAACAAGGTGGTTGACATATAGCCTCTATTTTGATTCCCACTAAATCCTTTTTATTTTTTGAAATTATCTTTCCTTTAGTTTATAGTGAGTTTTGTTGAATAATAACGTAAGTAGCAGCAGGAATGTATGGTAACATACTGTCTGATCTGCAGTTACATAATTGGTCTTGCTTGCTTAGCCCTTAGATTTTGAAGGTAACTATTTACCCAAGAAGTGTTTGTATTTGTAAAGTAAAATGTTTCCTCCCTAAACATGAGCAAAATTAAAAACACATAAACAACCATTATCATTAGCTCACAAACATATGCTAAAGACCATCTACTATATATTATTTTACAACTTTTCAAAATGTAGTTTAGTTAACATTTTAGAAATATTATATTATTTCTAAATCCATGTGCCTGTTTAAACTTCATTATCTCAAATGATACTGACTGAGTGGTCATGAAACAGTATCATAAAATACATAGACATTATTTTAATGCAATAAACATGTGATTTTTAAGACTATCTTAACAAACACACATGTTTATTCTTTGCTAAAACATGTTTCTGCAAGTGCCACACCTATATTTTACATGTTTTCAGTTAGTTGGCTCAAGGATTTCTTGGGAGGGGGGGAACACTCAAAATCCTCAAAATCTTCTGAGAGCAAAATACCAATCTGTTTTGACATAGCTATTTTTCTGTAGTGAACGCTTTTAATACCTATAATTTTTCTTAACTGTGAAACATGGGTAGGGCACTGAAACATGCATTTTTATATTTTTGCTCCTTATGAACCAGATAACACATGAGATGCAATGAAAATTTCTGTAGATGTCAATTTTTAATTCTTGTATCTTGAAGCATGAAAATGAATGGTTGCTAGATTTGTAGACACACTGGTTTTGGTAGCAATTGCATCTTATGTGGGATGTATCTGGTGTTTTATTATTTGTTTTATAGTGTCATTTCAATGTAATGTGCTGTTCTTTGTGTCTTTGTTGTCTCTTTTTTTTCTTTGTCCCCCCAACAGCATTTTGTCCCGCACAGGGAAGAAGGAGAATCAAGATGCCTCCAATTTGACAGTGCCCATGACCATGTGTCTTTTTCCTGTGCCATTCCCACTCACCCCATCTCTAAGACCACAGGTCAGTTCCATCAACCCTACTGTTACTCGCTCCCTCCTTTACAGCGTCCTGCGAGATGCTCCATCTGAACGTGGCCAGCAAAGTCGTGATGCTCAGTTATCAGACTACCCATCTTTGGACTATCAAGGACTTTACGTGACACTGGTGACACTGCTGGATCTAGTTCCATTGCTACAACATGGTCAACATGGTAAGCAGGCCCTTGAACCCTTCCAGTACGCTTAACTTCAATGCCGTGAATCCATGAATGATGCATAAATGCAGTAGAAGAGATGGGCCTAAACTGACCTGGATCTGGATTTCAAATCTCCTGAGATGTTTGTATCCAAGTGTTTGGTTTGTTCTTTTAAAATAAAATATATATTTTTTTGTTAACTGTGGATTTTGGTTTGAATTCTGGGTATCTGATTTTCAGTGATATTTTGTGATTTGTAACTAAAATAATATAAATGGGTCTTAAAAAAAATCTGGAACTTGAATTTGGATCTGCTGGGATATCTTCAAACTGGTCCTTTTGGGGTGGCTCTCTAAAGAGGCATGCATTGCTTGGAAATGTATACCTGTTCTATAAGGAATATGCAGATTTAGTGTTTTGGTGAAGGTCCATCTCTGAGTAGAACATAAAGTGTATTTGATTGAAGAAAAATGATGGTACTAGAGATGGCTTTAAAATATTCCAGGGTAGAAAGGTAGCAATATGTCTGTCTAACTTGCTGAAAAGCAGTGTTTTCTTATGTTTTGAATTGGTTCATCAGCAGATTTTTGTGACTGTGTTGTATTTATATTGTTTTTTTTCTCAAGTTCTGCAAATGCCTGGTTTGTTAGTCTCTGGCTTTCCATACTGGGGTACAGGAGCTGAGTATTCTCCTCATGTGGTAAAAGTCAAATATTAGTTTTCACCATGGTATCAGGGTATGTTACATGAAGATGAACTTATATCAGTATATATAGTTCAGTATAGGAAGTGTTGTCATTAATCTGATACACTGCTAAATTCTTTAGCAGAAAATTCTGTTAAATGCTGCATTTCTTCTGAGTTGGCAGCAGCATGTTTTGAATCAAAGATTACTGCTCGAAGAAATTGTATGATCTTGGAAAAAAGGCACTCTTGGCAAATTATAGACTTGTTGACTTTTTCCAGAAATTGAAGTTAATTATCAAAGCAATCTTTTTCTAAATAGATATCATGGTGATAATTAACAACCAATGGAGACTTGTGAAGAACAAATAACAGTTCACAAATGTAATTTTGTTTTATGGCAGGACAGTGGTTCTCCTGGAGTGGTTTTCTTGTCCTTAGGCAGGCTTTTTTTGCTGTGTCACTTGACATCCTAATGGGCAAACTGGGACATATGGTCACCACTTTGGTGAGGAAAACACTCCAGGAGTAATTACTAGTGTCTCATATCAGTTGGAAGGTATACCAAGAGGGAATTTTACAGGAGTCTGTGTTACATCTAGTGTTATTAAATATTTTAATTTTTTACTTGGCTGATAGCAATGAGAGAAGATGACAATTTACAGGGGATATCAAGATGGTGAATAGCATGTCTCTAACGTGAAAGTTTTGACTCAAGATAATCTTGGTAAATTGCATTCTATTTTGAAGCCTCTTCAAAGAAGTATAAAATACTATATTTAAGCAAGATAAATCAAATAAAGAAATGAGGGAAGTAATAGCTGGAAAGTCATACTGCAAAAAGATCTGGGTGGTACAGCAGATCAGAGTCTGACCATAATTCACTAATGTATTAATATTATCCTAACAATATGTAAACACATGCTTTATTAGACACCCAAAGCATTTTTTATTTATTTAGTTTAATAGCCCTAGCAAGACGTCAGCTGGAGTACAATTTTCAGATTTGTCCATCTGGTCTGAAGAAAGGCATGGACCTTTTGGGAGGAGGCCAGGAAAAAAGAAACAAGAACGATCAGAGACAAGAACGTCTAGAATCTGTGAAGAGGGAGGAAAAACTGAAAGAACATTGTTTAGCTTAAAAAAACCTGAAGGGAGACATGATTACAAACATGTGAAGATTGCTGCAAGGAGAAATAAACAAACTGTTTAGGATCAGGATAAGGAGTAATGGGCTTAAATTGCAACAAAGAAAATTAAAAAAAAAAAAAGGTTTTACAGTAAAGATGGTTAAGAATTGCCAGATGAACAAGTGAAATTTTGTCTTGCAGATTTCTAAGAACAGGCTAGATAAATGTCTGCCAGAAATAATTTGGTTGACTCATGCTTGGGGTAGGGGAAGGTCACCGGCTATTTCCTCTGGTTCTGTGTACAAATAATTACTTTTTGCAGTAGAACTTGTTATTTATTTCTCCCTCAGCATAGAATTTGACTTTTCTATATATATATGTATGTGTGTGTGTGTTTTTTTTCTCCTCCCCCTCCCCCCTTTTTTAAAAAAATCTGAATAATCGGTATTGTTTGGGTAAGTACAACTGGTGCATTAGATACTCCTCAGCTTGGGTCCTGTCAGACTATACAAAATTGTCAATACTTAAATGGTAAATATGTATTGCAAGAGCAAATACTCTGACATTAAGGGCCTAGTTGTTGAGCAGAGACATTAGAATGAAGTGTTAACTGCATATTATGACTCATGACGTTTACAGCTACAGATCTCTGAGAACTTTAAAAGGCATTTTTAAATCGTCCTAGTTGTACAGATGAGGGTGAAGACCTGTGTGATACATGTTGCGGTTGCAGAGGGGTCAGTAACAAAAGAAATCCTTCTTTTGCAAGCAGAAGGCCTTACAATGTATTGTAGGCACCATACAGGTTCAAACCTGGGGTTCATTGTGTGCTCTAGCCTTTCTCAGAGGGTTACTGGTCCCAGCTGAGTTCCTCATGTGTAAGATGCCACAGTGGCCACTTACACTGCAACTTGTCTCCTCTATTTGGATATTGAATTATTGCATGTTTCTTAAGTATCCCTTCCAAAGCATTATATTGTAATTAATTAGAAAAGTCTGGAAACTATTTATAAATGGCTTACTCTTTTTAAGCTTTGGGCATTTTTGGTCTCAATGGCTTCCTGTGGAAATAAAATCCACTGTTTGCAAAATGCAGTGATGTTCCCTCTGGTTTCTACGTGGGAGACAATTTGTAGCTTTCTTAAGGGTAATTAGGATCAAAATCTGATTTTTGTTGACGGGTAGTATGGGATGCTTTTTGCAAAAGCAGGCCTTCTCATACTGAAATACTTATCAATTCTGATTGTAATAACACCTTTGCTTAAATGCAGGCCACTTTATGTAGGTGTGTTGATTTTATTAGCTGTAGTATTCATATTCCTTCCAACCTGTTCTGAATACTGTCGAACAGCTGTTTCCTTCTGTTTCAGGAAGGGCTTCAGTGATGGGTGAAGTCACTTGTGTGTGACTATGGGAGTTAAGTTTCTGAAATACTTTGAGGGGAAAATTTGAATTTAAATGTAAATTTTATGATAGATCTGTACAAAGTACATAGTCATAATTATTTTTCCATTGTAATGATTCTGTATTTTATTTTATTCAACAGATCTTGGGCAATCAATTTTTTACACTACTACATGCTTGCTTCCTTTTCTCAATGATGATATTTTGAGTACTTTACCATATACAATGATTTCAACATTAGCTACCTTTCCTCCATTTCTGCACAAGGATATTATAGAGTATCTCAGCACATCTTTTCTGCCTATGGCTATCTGTAAGTAGAACTTAGTATGGTATTGTTATGTCTCAGAAAAATGGTACACTGCTATAATGTCAAACTGTAAGGGTCCGTGCGATCTGTCATAGAATTGCTATGCGACACCAATATACTGCATGTATACAAAAACAATTCCATGTAACTATTTTCAAATGGAAATACTTTATATGTATGTATTATGATGTATTACTGTGAATTCTTTCTTCACTTAAAGGGTGAAGATAAACTTCTGTAAAGAAACAGTTTTCAGACTAACAGATGGGAGTCTTGAGTACAGAATCGATGGGCAGAATGCTGCTAAAATGATACATGCAATAGCAACATGTATAATTTTTGCATCTGCACTAAATCTGGATGTACGATAATGACTTTTATCAATGTGATAATACCACGATCAATGATACCATGATGAATTTCCAGTTTTCTCCTTCTCTCTTTTTTTTCTATTTAATTTCTGTACTAGATAGTAGTGCACGTCTTTGATCCCTAGGTGTTAAAACTGAGAAAACTGAGTCTCACAGTGGCTGCTTTTTTTTTTTTTTTTTTTTTTTTTTTTTTTTTTTGTT
>CM021769.1:15630249-15729109 GCA_011076525.1 Nettapus auritus | reverse complement strand
TTTTTTTTTTTTTTTTTTTTTTTTTTTTTTTTTTGCTTTGTTAGTTTTCCCCTCAAGGTGTGATACGACTTTGTAATTTCAGAATTCCTGCAGACTATGAATCCTGAAGTGTGTTCTGAGTACCCATCTTTGTACCTGATAAAGCTTGATGGGCTTACATTAGTAGAGAGAGATTTAACCATGTTCTGCAGACAAAAACATTAAGATTAAAGTCAATTTTACCCAACAGACATTTTACTCTGAGGGTGATCACTGAAACAGATTGCCTGAAAGATTTCAGATTCTCAAAATACAGCTGGACTAAGTCTTGAGTACCTGTTCTACTTGACCTTTCTTTGAGCAGGAGGCTTGGACAAGATGATCTACAGAGATCTCTTCCAACATCAGCTATTCTGTAATTCAATGAGAATGTCTCCTCCTTATCTGCATTGCAGACCTTTATGGAAAAAACATGATTTTTTGTACATAAATCTCCAGTGATGCCACTGAAGGGCATGGAAAATGTTAGAACAAAGAAAGAAGTTTGGTCCAGTGTTTCAAGATTAAGATTTTGTGGAAACTTACACCTAAGGTTTTCTTTAGTCAATGTTCTTGGAGAAATTTCTCCAGGAAGGTCCTCTTTGGATTAAGACCAGAAAGTTGCACTAAATGTGTTTTTCCCCATTGACCTTACCTGTTAAAGAGGAGCTGATGTAGGTAACTTAACCTGCTCTATCTTCACATCTCCAAAACTATTCTCCAAAACAACTGATTGAGCCAAATCCATAGCTAACATAAATGCTTTGCCCTACTGTGTGTGGATGACTTTCTAAAAAGGTTGAGGTGTAATAAAGAGAGCCATAGCAATCTTGGGGCATGTGGAGAAATACCAGACAGAAAAGAGAGGATCTCCCTTTTCCAGTCATGTGCATTCTTAAATAGCGTCCTAGGCTTTCTCTACTGGGAATGATCTGTCCCTTCACAAGGCAAGTGTAGAACCTTTCCTTTTCCTAGTGTTCAGCTCTGAATCAAACTGAAAGGGAGGGTGCAAGAGATTGTATAAGCAGCTGAAGAGCTAGATGGGAGGGATGAAAGCATCTCACTGAACTGTTAGTTACAATTATGTGCTTCTATCCCAAATGCTGGCAGACAGGCTTGGGATAGAGCTGTAGAATGAGAATGGGGAAGATACATTCCACATCTCTGTGTAGGAGGTTGCTTTTGAAGCCATATTGCCATGATACAGTTCTGCAAATAAACACCTACACTGTGCAGGGTTATTCCAAGTTCCATTTTCAACTATTACTAGTTGATAGTAACCATGCAGTAGCAGAGGAGAAGGAACTCAAGCCACTTTGAGTGAGGTCAAGGTTACAACAGCTTAGCTACACTGCAGTGCTACTGTTCATCCTTAGCACAATTCACATAACAAGGGGGAATGATTTTTCTGGTATGTAGCCGTAATTGCAATTCGTACAATGTGGTCCCTGAGAAGTAATCTGTGCCATACACAACAACCATCTACTGCCAGCACCAACCCTTCATCCATATAACTCAACAGTAGGCTTTCTATGTTTCTTGTTTCCTTATTCTTGTTTCCTTACCCCCTACTTTCTCCTTGCATTTCCTACAATCCAAGTCATAGGTGCATGTGACTGTATGACTGAAATTGCTCTGACCATTCTGTGGGTTCTGAAGGAGAATGCCTCAGAAGATCACTATTTTTGGTTGATGCAGCTCTGAGGAAGAAATCTCACTAACCTGAGAGACCAGGTGTGCGGTCTATGAAGCAATACCATGTTCTTAGTCATATTTTTCTCTTGGGGCATTCACCAATACAGAATGGTTCTGTTTATTTTTTTAATTACATGGTACCTTTGGATTTTCTTTTCATCACTTGGAATCAGAGTTCTATGCTCTTTTTGCCTATTTTTCCCTGTGGTCCACTAAAAAATCTTTTTTCTCCCTTTCTTTTAAGTGGGCTCTTCAAAAAGGGAAGGTGTTCCAGCACATGTCAATCTATCTGCATCATCAATGCTAATGATTGCAATGCAGTACACATCAAACCCAGGTATGTGTAAACATGCAGTGTGCCATAATCCTCTGTGAAACTATGAGTCATGAAGTTCTGTGACAAACGTGATCAGAAAAGTTCAGTGATGTGAAATTCCATCTCAGAATCCAACAAAAGATAAAAAATAAATGATTTCAGTCAAAGCTTGTATTTCTGAGCATCATGCTTGAAGTCATCATTGTGTAGATAAGATCTTGTTGTGGTGAAGAATTAGGATTGGACCCAAGATTGAAGAGTCTGATCTACTTGTTTGACACAAGAAAATAGAGTTGCTTTATAACGTCAGGGTTGGAGGGAAATCACTATTAACTTTGCGTATAGTATTTCATAGCAAAAGTTTGTCTTATGTTATGATTCATATCCCACCAAGTTCATGACTGATACGGTTTTTTAAAGATGGCAGGTAATGCTGGCTGCAGGCTCAGAACAGAACTATAATTAATTTAATTGTAATTAGAAGTACCTAACTATAAATGCCATTCTTTCTCGCTTCAGTGCAACTCCAGTTAAATCAGTGGGGGTCACACAACCAAAACAAAACAAAATTTAACCTGAGGGACCTGTCATATTTCATAGTAGTCAACTACCTCCCATTTTATGTTTTTACTTAACTGGGTAGGTGGTGTGTGTGTGAGGAGGAACCCCACACTGCAGTATATGCATGAGACGTGTCACATCATGCTACACCTTGGCATACAAAGGAATGGTGTGCTGTCACATGTGGCTTCTATTCCTGGCTTACGATGAATGACAAGATATACATTTACAGCTTAATATAGTGCCAGAAGGACAAATTTTAAGTGAATTAACAGATACTCCTAAATGAGACATATCTGAAAAAGACCTCCATTGCTCTGCAAAGAGCTGTACCATTGTAAGGCTTCTCATCTTACTGCATTTCTTGACAGAAACAAGCTAGTAATATTTTATTTCTGGTCTTTTGTAATAACTCTCTGGGCAGCGATCCTTCAGCAAACCCTTTATAATAAGAAGTAATTAAATTAAATGTAGAGTTTTGGACTGTCAAAGCAAAGCAAAGTTAGTTAATTACATCACTTCTGTAACCTGAGTTTCCATTTCAGTATTATGTCTATACTGTCTTTTCTCTCTCAGTGTATCACTGCCAGTTATTGGAATGCCTCATGAAATATAAACAAGAAGTATGGAAAGTAAGTTTCTGATCATATATACCTTGTGGAAATGACTGGATAGTAATGAAAACCAGATGACTTGAAAATTGAACTATGTGCCAAGAATTCTTAAATGATCTCTATACCCAATCCTCCTGAATTATGGAGAGGAAGGTCCCACTGATTTTTAGTTTACAGAAGCAGCTCTACCTTTTGTAGACCAAAGCCCTTGTTTCCTAAATACTATGTGGTCGTGGCTTCAGGTGGCAGAAATTTTAATAACCACCAATCTTCTCAGTTCATGTGGAACTGAACTTTTCTGAGGACTCTGAGTGAGTATCATGAGTATATGAATCAGAGAAGGATGCAGTTATTTAGCTATATCACAGATCTTTGCCCCATGGCTAGACAGAGGCTTCATTCACTATATGTTAGTGTGTGAGGGGGTCATAACTGTTGTTGGATGTTTCATTCCAACTCAGAGGCCAGTTGTAAACATATTGTTGAAGTTTGTAATCTAGTCTACCTGAAAGAGGTTACAAAAGATAATTTGTAGGGCATGAAATGACTATTTTATTTGTTTGGGCATCTTTGTGAAAGAAAATAAAGCATACTGAATGTTTTTTACCTTGCAAAATAAAAATCTTGTACGTTTCTCTTGTTAGGATTTGCTATATGTCATAGCCTATGGACCATCTCAAGTTAAACCTCCAGCAGTGCAAATGT
Source organism: Nettapus auritus (assembly GCA_011076525.1). Taxonomy (NCBI): domain Eukaryota; kingdom Metazoa; phylum Chordata; class Aves; order Anseriformes; family Anatidae; genus Nettapus; species Nettapus auritus. The sequence continues at coordinate 15,725,200 of CM021769.1, read as the reverse complement.
TATTTCACTATTGGCCCAATTTAAAACCTCCTGGGGCAATCAGTGAGTACAGAGGACTGCAGTACACAGGTCAGTGCAGCTTTTTTGTATAAGCCAAAATGAATAAAAAATAAATGGCCAGGAGTGTGATAATTACATACTTGAAGTTCTAAGATGTATTTTGAAAACTTTTGTTCTGTAAGTTGGTAATTCCATGAGTATATCAATACAATATCCATTTGTCTGTGTTTTCAAAAGATGCTATGAAAAATAAAAAATGGCTAATAAATATGTTGTGTTACTCCAAATGCTAACTAAAGCAGAACAGGAGAAGAAATAAATGCAGCATTCCAAACGGTCTGTGAAACTGCTTTCTTGGCCTCCAAAGGGTTCAGACTTATGTTCCTTTCAATTATTGCTTTGATTTCTTTTGTTGTGTCAGCTTCTATCTCTGCAGCTGTTGCTAAGGCTCTTTATCTGGTTGTTACTGTCAAAAAAAAAAGGTCAGGTGATGTCAGGTGAAGCCGGTATAATGGATAAGTTCTCAAGGCTAAATATAGTGAGAGAAAATGTTAGACAAACTCAGCAGTGTAGCTGGAGCTGAGAAAGCAGACAGTACAAAGTCCTCTGTCTACCAAACTCTCTGAAGATGCTGATGGGGTTGTGCTTCAGTGGTTGGGATTCTTCAGCAGCAATTCAGAGCTTACTTTTCCCAATTGCCTGTCTCAACCTGTCAGTTTCAAACAGTCTTTGTTGTATAGGATATGTTCATTTTTAAAATTTCTGGACCAGAATACAGTACTTTAAATAATAAAAATTAAGGGTTGAAAAGGACCTTAGAAGACCCACTAGACTAACTCAAGTACGTCTTGAAAGTTCCTGATAGAAATTTGTACGTAAAGCCTTCTCTTGAAGGGTTGATAGCTTTTCTTGATTTTTTTTACATCATTTTTCTTTTACTGCTTTTTCTCTCTTGTTTCATGGAACCAGGTCTGTAAACTAGACTATTCCATCTGAACCCTTAATAGCACTGGGTAGACTGGAATAATTTTTCTCTATATGTTTTTTGTTAATGTATCGCAGAATGAGTTGTGTGTTTTCTGCAATTGCATGGCATTTTTTCACTTGGGGGCATTCCATAAGGCATCCAGTTGATGCTGCTGGAACACACCTTTGTTGTTTACTTCTTGTCATTGCAAAAATAAGTCTCCTTCTGTGGCTAAACCGTTCTTCCTTAATTGTTTTCATTTAGCCTGTGAATGTTATTCAATGTATTGAGTTACTCCTACTATCCTGCTCTGGGAGGGGAACAATAATTAATTAATTCAAAACATCGTGAGATGAGGAAGGGCCTACAAAGGCTATGTCTATGTCTTTCTTTCTTCTTTTCTTTTTAGGTTGTTTATTGTAGTTATTAGGCTTCCCGAGGAATGGCTAGGTCTTTTCTTCTATTTATGTAGTAATTATACAAGAGGATCTTGTTCTTTATTGATACCGCTAGACATAAGGAATATAAATACCTTTTCTCTATTGATTAATCTGCTGTGTTTTGGTTTTGCAGCCTGGAATCCTATTCATTGCCAGCACATTGAATGCCATAATGCGATTAACAAACCAGCTGTGAAGGTACTGCTGTTTGTTACGAGGTCAAATTCGACTATCTGGAGGCAGGGGAGATTGCACTTTGCCCCAGCTGTATGACCTAGTGATGTGCAGATGACTAAGGGCAATAGCTAAGGGTACAGTAAAGCCTTTCAAGACTGAAAGTGCCAGAACTATCTGAATATGTTCTTTGGATGCCTAAAGCAAGATAGAGTATTTCCTTCAACAACTGTGTGTCAAGTCTGGATACTAAACATGAGAGTGGTTACAGAGCACTTTATAAAAATTCTAAACTGGCTTCTGGCTAATCCATTTAAATGTTTTCCTGAACACATGTATGTGTGTAAAATATATATGCAAATCTTACTATATACATGAAATACGTCAGTTACAGAGGTATATGTGCACCTTGGTATCAGACTGAGGTCATACACTGTCACTGGAATTGTGCTGGATAGTTAACAACTGTGATGACTGAAAGTTAGATTTTGCTGGAAGAGTCATTATTCAGAGAGAAATCTGGACTTTTACCTTACTTTACCATGAGCAATGGATCTTCTCAGTGACTGTGTCTTTGGAAAGAATAAAAAGTGTGTCAAGACTATGTAATGTTAATGCATGTGAATGCATAACACAAAGGATACTTGTCCTTGAGAGCGCGAATATCCAATATTGATATTGGAACATGCCTTGTTCTTTTCCCATAGGCTCTCATTTTCAGTTACATCCTTTACTTAGAAATGATTTGAGATCCTCTATTGCCATATGCTTGATACTATCTTTCCAAATAGTAAATGCTCTCAACAGCTACCAAAATGTTAATTACATATTTTGTACTAACATTAATGTATCAAACACTTTCTCAGTGAACTTCCATGGGCAAATGTGTTAATTCTTTTCCTTCTCTTTGTTTCAGATGTGCATTGATCCATCCTTGTCTGTGGCTTTGGGTGATAAACCACCTCCCCTTTATCTTTGTGAAGAATGCAGCCAGAGAATTGCAGGGTAGGTATATATACTAAGAGACAGAAAATGATCAGGTATTGTCAGTTAAACGCTGCAGTTCAGAACAGTCTGTTACAGAAGTGTTAGGCTTTTTTATTTTTTAATTTTTGTATGATTAGCATATGATTTATATAGTTAACCCCACTTGAAATAAATTGAACATAGTGAACTCAGTGTGAGTAAGGATTACAGAAACTTACCGCACATGATTAGCACTTCTAGCTTGGACAGTAATGAGCCTTAAAGTTAAGATCTCTGAATGAATAGATAATGTAAGATGAATTAACTATAATAGGGGAACCTTGCTAATGTGCAGGCTTTTGGTTATTAATTGTTTTTTTCTCCACATCCTTTAGTTGTCATTAAAAGTATGTTACAATGAAAGATCACAGAGACTTTGTTGCTTTTCTGTAGTATGTACTTCAGATTACTCTCTATCACATACTGTGAAGCAGCAGAGTAAAGAATTAAAACTGGTCCAGGCCTGTCCAGTTCATGAAAGGACTATATCCTGAAATGAATTAACCTCACTTACTTTTTTTTTTTTTTTTAAATTGGAAATTTTATACACATTTCTTTACAAGATCAACTAATACTTAAGGTGACTTCCAATCATTAGTTCCAATGGGCAAGATTACAGTTAATTCAGAAGCTACACGTGCATTATTTTTTTGTTGTTTGGCCTCAGTTTAACAGACACCTTTGTATCATACCAGCTGCAGGAAGGAGCAGTATTGTGGAAATCATCTTAGTTTTTTAAGTTATTGATTTAAAGCTGCAGGGTAAAGTAATTGAATTTAGTAGAAGTGTAGCTTCCGAGGAGACTTAGAGTAAATGGTACAATTTTTTTCCACGTTTGTCTTTCACTCTTCACTATTATTTCTTAGTCCTCAGACTTTCAGAGTGCACACTATGTTCATTTAATAAATTAGTGACTTAAAAGTAATTTTTAAAAGCTTTGAACATGATATACCAGTCTCAGAGTGGTAGTTTTCAATAATTCAAGCACAACAAAGAGAAGTCAAGTAAAACAGCTTGCAATTCATGAAACTATGTAAAAATGCTGCTTCAGAATAATGTCATCTTACCTCATTAATTTAGATAACTTTCCTCTGTGCAAAAATAAATGCATACGCAAAGAAATGAAAAGCTAATTAGATATATAATTTTTATAGGGATCACAGTGAATGGTTGATTGATGTTCTTCTACCACAAGGTAAGAGGTATTTCAAGGGTAGGTGCAAACTAAACATAATTGTACAACCCTGTCCTCACTGATATTTCTGCATACTGTATTACTTGAAATGCTGCTTTCTATTTTAAAGGAACATTGTAGAATTTTGAAGTAGCTTGTATTTAATGCTGCTTAATGTCTTTAAAGTACTATGGAGAATTAACTAGTCCTCTGCTTGAGATAGTATGCAACTCATCATGTGTGCGGAAACGAAGACAATTGAAAAGATTTTCGATTCTTGAAGCATCCATAGGTGGGGCCAAGTTTTTTAAAAGTATCTGTGTCCAAAACAGGGTCTAGTTCTGTTGGTAAGCTGGCTTTGACTCTAAAGCTTTTAAAGCTTCAGAGAATTGACTGTATGAACAGAAGGTTTTAAAGGATACCCGAAAAGGATATAAAATATTTTTCAATGATCCAGTCATGGTCCATTGGTCAGTGAAGGTGTGTAGAATTATTTGCCAGAGTGCAGACAAACCTTGTTGACAGACTAAGTAGAATTTCCTGGGCTTAAAGGACAGTCATATATTCTCTAAATTACAGTTTTCAATGGCAGAACAAAGACACTCCCCTCCCTCTCTGTTCTGCAAACTGAAAAGTTTAAGGCAGTGGAGATTTTTCTTGCTGTCTCCTTACACTTGTAACATAATCCAGATTACAGAATTTTTCATTTACTTAAGGGAAGTACTCAGCTACCTACATTTACTGAATCAGATACTGCTGGGGCAAAGGACCAAGTAGGTACTGACTACAGGTTGAATCTGCAACTATTTCTCTATGGAGTAGGGGCCACAGACATAGTGGCTATATCTACATTGTAAATTTAAACACTCTAATCTTTCTTCCTGCCAGCTTTCACAGGCAGTGTAGGCACATCTGACCCATGTCTCCCACAGTATGCCAATCACATTAGCATGCCAACAGCAGTGCTGTTAAAAGTCTGTCTATGAGGCAGAAGCATGAGCAAGGTGGATGGGATGTGCAGCACACCACACTTAATTTACCAAGGCTGTTCTTTCATTTCAGCATAGAAATAGTTAGTAAGCCCAAGTATACAGTATCCCACCTCATGCAATCCAAAAGATTTATAGTTTTCAGTTATATCTGGAAGCACAAGTTTAGCCTCAGAGACTTCCTTGCAGCAATTCCATTTTCCCATGGTTGCCATAGTAAAACAGAAGGATCGTCATTCTGTGTTGATGTTTTGTATGCCTTCCCCTTACAGCTGAAATTTCTGCTATATGTCAGAAGAAGGTAAGAGGAAGTCATTTGTGTGATGGGGCATGATTTGATGTTGTGTGTAATGTCATTCCATTCCTGTGTGGTGCATTCTTTTTTGTACCATTCCAAATTTTCACAATTTATCCATGAATGCATTTGTTGGTGGATGGGAATGATTTAGCAGCAAGACTTCTTTTTGTTTGAACTACTGATATTTGATTGGAGTTGAAGGTTTTTATTGAAGCCGTAATTAGTAAGGCAATTCAATTACGCAGTTGAGCTGAGTGTTGATGGTAAGTCTGCTTCTGAGGAAGATATAGCAAAAGATGAATTTTAAATCGAAGTGTTTTATATCTTCTTAGGTTAATCCTAAATTGGACAAAACTCCTACTGTAAACAGTAAATCATTTAAAATATAAGGACTAAAAATCTTCAGTGCTATAAAAGGATTGCTGACAAAAAGAATCTGCTTGCAAAACATACCAGCTACTATGATTTAATAAGTTTAATAACGAGGATTACAGTATATAATACATTGTAGATCTGGTGTGGTAAAGAAAGCTTTTATGTTGGGCCAGATTACCAGAGGGCAAAAATGAAGGTAGAACATATTTCAGAGGTTTGGACAGTTACATATGATAAGCCAGACCCTTACATAGATAAACTGATATGTCATAATTGATTATACACCTAAGGATCTGTCAGTTGCCATATGTAACTTAGAGGCATTTTGAAATATAAGCAGAGGTTAAGAGAACTACTGTAAGATTTAAAGGTTGCTCCAAGCCAGAAAGTAGAGGTTGATGACTTAACTTTTGGTTTGGTCTGCTTCTGAAGAAGAGCAATTGTGACACTTAAGTCCAGGCCCAGCATTTAGGCCTGAGCTCCTCTTGGAAGCTCAGTGACAGCTGGTATCAGGAGTTTGTACACATTTGGGCTTGTGCATAGTGAATTTGGAAAGAGCCAGCATTTGAGCAGTTCCTCATTGCAGACTCTTATCACTGTTTTCAGTTACAATGCCTGATACTTGTGTCCTAATAAAATCTCTCTATTTTCCAGAACTGTAGTTCCCATGTCAGAAGAGCTGTTGTTACATGCTTCTCAGCGGGATGCTGTGGCCGCCATGGCAACAGGCCAGTGCGCTATTGCAAAAGATGCCATTCAAATCATCACAGCAGTGAAGTTGGGGCAGCAGCAGAAACCCACCTTTACCAGACCTCACCACCCCCAATCAATACACGGGAGTGTGGGGCAGAGGAGCTTGTGTGTACCGTAGAAGCTGTAATCAGGTAATATTGTTGGGTATACAGCATCAATATGTAAAGCAGGATCAGGTTTTCATGTAAATATTGTCTGTATAGTGCCGGTGTGCTGAACTCCTGCTGCTGTAAGCACAGCACTGATCATCTGGGAGTGTTGTCCTCGTGGAAGAATTCAGCCTTGAATCCTAGAATTCAATCTTATTTTATTCCTGTTCTCAGGAAAATGTTGACATCAGATGGCTTAACCTATAATTATCCTTGATCATATACCTGTATTCAGTGCAGGAAGGCTGTATTCACGGACCACAAACTTGTTTTATAGCCTGCTGAAAGAAGCAGAGTTCCATGCTGAGCAGAGAGAGCATGAGCTCAACCGCAGGAGGCAGATGGGCCTCTCCTCTTCCCATCACTCCCTGGACAACACAGACTTTGATAATAAAGATGATGACAAACATGACCAACGCCTCCTAAGCCAGTTTGGAATCTGGTTCTTGGTAAGAAAATAATTTTCTTCTATTTCTGAAGCCTAAATGTTATGTCTTTTTTTTTTTTTTTTTTTTTTTTTTCCCTTTCCCATTGTCTGATTTTAGTTGGATACTTTTCTGATTTGTAAGAAAAATGGAGTTCTGTGATACTCTCAGACTTAGAGATTATGGAACTAATTTGGATGGAGCTTCTCACTGCCTTCTGACTCCTGTATTGAGTTTATAATAGCTAGTCACCCTCTTCAACTTTTTATTATCTCTCTGTCTTCTGAATGTCTTTTGTAGAATGTTCTCTGCTGAATGCCATTATTTTAACCCTAAGAGGCAATCCCCTTTCTTTTTTTTTTTTTTTTTTTTTGGATGCAGTGCAGAACCTGACTTGAAAGTTTCTCTCTTGTCCCTAGATGGTAGTAAAAGCTCAAATAGTAGTTCATTATGGATTTAGCAATATGGCTGGTCTGTGAATTAATGTACAAACTTGGTCTCAGATTTGGGACAGTTTTACAGTGAAGATACTGTTCTAGAAAAAAGTAAGTTAGGAGACAGAGAGAAGACTACTGTTAATCATTCTGCGAGAATTTTTGAGGTCTTAAAGCTCATATTCCTGCCCCAAATGAGGACAAAAATATAACCCTTTTGTAAAGCAAAGATCACTTATACCAAGTAAACATCCTCTTTCAGATTTTTTTGAAAACCTTCATTTGGTTTATCTTTACAATTTCTACATTTTGTATGTGTTTGTATCATACATTTTACTGGACATTAGATTACCTTTTCAAATTAAAAGTAATTTTAAAGCTTAAACCAGAATGTTTCAGTTTGTTGCAGCATTCTGTATTTAAATTTTCAGTGTTGAAACTGAGAAACAAAGAAATTAAATGCTTAACTTTTTCTTCTCATTGCTATTTTCCGGTTATGGAAATGTTTTTTCAATTATCCTGTGCCAAGCTCTACTTAAAACTGATCAGCTCAGTTACTGTCTATGTAATCTGCATCCATGTATCTCTGAGAATATTTAAAAGATTGTAGACGAACATTTCTAGATTTACAGGTGGGAAACTTGATTTGTGTTTCTGTCTTGCAGGTGAGCCTTTGCACTCCCAGTGAGAATACACCCACAGAGAGCTTAGCAAGGCTGGTTAGCATGGTATTCCAGTGGTTTCACTCTACAGCTTACATGATGGATGATGAAGTTGGTAGCCTGGTTGAAAAACTCAAACCCCAGTTTGTTACTAAGTGGTTGAAGACAGTTTGTGATGTTCGCTTTGATGTCATGGTTATGTGCCTCCTTCCTAAACCAATGGAGTTTGCCAGGGTGAGGGTAATTTATCTGAAGGTTAATTTACTTGCCATAGACATTAACGTAAAATAGATAAAGACTATTTCTCTCCCAGCCCTCTCAAGGCAAAAGAAAAAAAGATTGGTAAAGGAGCAGTGGAGTTCAGGAATTTTTCCTCTTAGAGCTTTTCTGGTTTTACTGTGCCAGAGGTGGGGGATTATTTACAGTAATATGAAGACAGAGTGGAAGAATATTTTGGGGATTGAAAGATACTGTGCTTTTTCAATAGCTGCACGTCTCCATTATGCTGGCAAAGCATAAAATTTTTTCTTGAGAAACAGGTTTCGCTTGCCAGCTTCCAGGTATGAGCCTGTCCTTTACTAACCTGCTTTACTAATATGTTTCTCTGTTCTTTGCATACTTCATCTCTGCAGCTGTGAAGTAAGGTTCATGAAATCACGTGGTTGTAACTGAAGGGAATTTTGAGCATACTGTCGCCCTGTAGCTTAGGATACCTAATTTCAGTTAAGAGACTAGTCTGCCATGGTATGCCTTATTGCTGATGGAGGGAAGGAAACTTATCTGGAAGGTCATTCAGGGTGCCTAAGTGAGACCCATGCTGGAATTACACCTAGAAAAAGTCTTTCTTACTCTCTCCTTTAATTGTGCAACTGAACTTGCTGCTTAACTTGGATACTGAAGGCATGCATCAAAGTTAGACACATGGATATTCCGCTGTAGAAAACTAGATATCAGGATGAAAATAGGAACTGTGTGAGATTTGTAAATGTGCTGGCAGCACATTTATTGATGCCAGCTATAGATGTACTTTTGTAGAATTCAGATACAACTTTCATTTCATGACCTTCTTACGTTAAATGTGCAATCACAGAATCCTTTAGGTTGGAAAAGACCACCAAGATAATCAAGTCCAACCATTAACCTAGTATTGCCAAGTCTACCACTAAATCCTGTCCCTCATCTCCATGTCTTTTGAATACCTCCTGGGATGGTGGCTCAAACACTTCTCTGGGCCGCCTGTTCCAATGCTTCACAGCCCTTTCAATGAAGAAAAGTTTTCTAATACCAACCTGAACCTCCCCTGGTGCAACTTGCGGCTGCTCCTCCTAAGACTTGTTCTTTAGACCCTTCACCAGCTTCATTGCCCGTCTTTGGACACATTTTGGACATTTGTTTTATTTCTTAGAATTCAGAGGCTAGTATAGGAAGGGCCATAAAGACTTGGTGTGATACATAATATTGTTAGGGATGAAGCGTGCATCCATGGATTTTTCATGACCTCGTAAATGGTATTTGCTGTGCAAGTGCAGACCAGCATATGTGTAAGTCTTATTCTGAACCACCTCTCTGAAGATAGACCTTGTCTGTGTGGGAGAACTGGAGGACCGCTGAGGGAATTTGAGAAGGGAATGGATGCACTGGGTGTTAGAAGTGAAGAAAGGAGATCTTGGTTTTGGGACTAAGGAGAGAAAGTGCTGAACCTCATGCTGTAGTGTGTTGTGGACCTTTTTCTTGTCTTGGATCCAGCCCTTTCAAAAGTTTTATTACCCCCCACTGCAGTTGCCAGATTTGCAAAGGTTCACTGGAACATGAAGACAAACAGCCATGAAATTAGCTGTGATGAATGGAGAAAAAATAGTTTGTTGGCTGAGATTACCAGTAGTTGTTGCCAAAACAGCAGGCATCTCTAGAGCCATTAGTAAGGAACAGCAGATGTGAGCTGAGGTCAGTTAGAATAATTACTCTCTATAGACTAGTTATTTATGTACTTAGAAGTGTATTTTTTGCCTTCCTTCACTCAGGACCTTCCTTCAAAGAAATAATAACAAACAAACAAACAAACAAACAAAAAAAAACAAACACAGAAGAACCAAACTTTCAAAAGATCTTTCAAAAGAAAGATCCATCACTCTAGTGGCCCAGAGCAAATACTTTAAGGTGTAAGTTTGACCAAACAAATCTGTCCTTCACTGAGAATTGTAAACAATCGGGGGTTATTTTGTGTCATGGCCTAAAGTAAGCACACTTCATCTTGGACAGTGCTTCTTAGATTGCAGGTCAAACTATAGAGGAAAAAAATCAATATAATCCCCATGGCTGTATTCTGAGTTCAGGCTGGCAGGTGCTGATAATCATCACTCATGATTTCTTGGCTGCAATATGCTGAGCAAATTGGTTCTGGACCAGTTATAGGGATTAGAAATATTGCTCATCAGTATAATTCCTGGAAATGCCCACAGGTTGGTGGATACTGGGACAAATCGTGTAGTGCTGTGACCCAATTAAAAGAAGGGCTGAATCGAATCCTTTGCCTGATTCCGTACAATGTAATAAACCAGCCGGTGTGGGAATGTATTATGCCAGAGTGGCTGGAAGCTATAAGGACAGAAGTGCCTGATAATCAACTGAAAGAATTCCGGGAAGTATTAAGGTATGTAGGTATTTGTAGAAACCATTTTATCATTATATATGTTGATTTTTAAGGGTATTAGTGCAATAAAATGTTGACAAAGAATAAAAATGCCATTCAGCCTGCTCTCCTGTGTGCAATAGACTAGCAAGTAAATGCTGCTGAATTTTTCATGAATTATATTTAGACTAGAGCAGTTCAGCTTTGGGAAAGTTTCCTTTTATTGCTTCTGATATCCTTGAATCAGCTTCTTTGCTCTGAACAAAGCACACTTTCAGTGGCTTCCTGTAGCATGGTGAAGGAAGCATCTTTCTCTTTCTGGCCTGCTGTTGAGGAGAAATACTGGGATTAGTAGAGCTGGTGCTGAAAGAGAGTTGATTTGTATTGATTTAACTACTGTCTTCCCCCACTGAGCAAAGAAAATGCCAGAATAGGGGTGGTAATTGCTGGAGTCATAATCTCAGCCTTGGTGTATACCTTTCACAATCTAGCTTCACATGGCTTTTTACCTTGTAAAAGGCTCTGAAACTGCCTGTAATTTTACATTTGTAGGGACTGATGAAAACGTGTTTAGTGTGAATACGGAGTAGTGATGGAGTGGTAAGATTAAAATTTTCCATTGGATTTTGAAATCAAGTGAAACTGGGCATGAGATGAGATGTGGTACAAGTACTTAAGGTGCATCAATAAATTCAGAGTGATAATGTGCAATCAGAACAGGTGGTATCATCGATCTAGCACAGCTCCTCTGGAGAATGAGGATGCAAATAAAACACCAGAAGCGTCATCAGTCCTGGTTATGAGATTGCCTTTCTATTAATTTTCTGTTTTCATATCTTAAACAGCATATGTTGTGGTAATTCAGTGATGCTATGTTTTTGTTCTCCTTTTCAGCAAAATGTTTGACATTGAACTTTGCCCTCTTCCTTTCTCCATGGAGGAAATGTTTGGATTCATTAGTTGTCGATTCACAGGGTATCCGTCCTCTGTGCAAGAGCAAGCATTGCTTTGGCTTCATGTAAGTGTACTCTCTTGACAAGTCATGCTGATGCAGCTTATGATTTTGACAGGAAAAAAGAAGCCACTTAACCAGGGATTATGGAACCTTGCTGCCCCTTGTGTAAGGTGGTTGCTAGACAGGTCCTGGGAAGCTCTACTTTACTAGCCTATCACAACAATATACAGGAAGCCTGGGAATTCTTTTGCCTTTGATTGTATCTTCAGGGCCATTCAGTTATCTCCTTCTGCCAGCAGAACTCTTTAGTCTCCACAGAATTTGGTCTGTAAATTCCAAAATTATTCCAAACTCTAGAAGCAGCCGTAGTCATTCCCACATATGAAGAACTGGATCAGACTAGCTCTGTATTCACCAAGCTTTCTGCTTCTCTGGCAGTCTTGTGCTATATTTGCCCATTTGTCCATATTCACTGGCATTCACCCAGTGTTTGTATTCAAATACTGCAGGAAAAATCATGTCAGCCTTGGGGACAGTCATTTCAAAAGGGTATAAAATTTTCCACGGCACCTCAGAATAATACCAATAATCTTCATTATTCATTCATATTACCACAGTGATTTGCAGATAACCAATCCTGTCAGTATATTGGCATCTGTGGTCTACCGTTCTGGCTGGATTCTTAGAATAAATACAGGAATTGTATTTTAGGTAATAATGAAGATATTCATCCAAGTATTTGTAATATTTTTGCTTCACAGAAACTTTTTTGTGGAACAGTTTGACGTACAGACGTGTTTGTGCATGAAACTGTTCTCAATGTGCAGCAAGCATCATGCAAACAAATATTTTGAAAATGCACTTCTTAGCCAGTTCTCTTTTGCCCTGATTTGAAGAGAAACCTAAGCTCTCAGCTCACATGACAAAATCCCAAAATTAAATGCATGAAACTTGCTGAACTCAATATGATGTGACAAATATGCTTATAAAGTAACTGATTTTTTTTATCAATCTTGAAACTCATACTTTTTTTACTTATTGTCTTTCCTCAGGTGTTATCTGAACTTGACATTGTTGTTCCTCTTCAGTTACTAATCAGCATGTTTTCTGATGGAGTTAATTCTGTAAAAGAGTTAGCAAATCAAAGGAAATCCAGAGCCAGTGAACTGGCAGGAAATCTTGCAGCTCGGAGGGTAACTGTTACCTATCCTGCTTATTCTTTTACTTTGAACAATTTTCCTAATAGAATGCATGTGAAGAATTAAAAAGTCATTTTTCAGTATGGTAACCTTTGATTGGAGACACAATACAAATTTTGAGAGTGAAAGAAAATTGGCATGACTTCTTCAGTTAATACTTCTCTGTCACCTGGTCAGTGTCAAGATAATGCAAGTGTGGGAGTTAACTGCACAGTTTTTCCTCCATCAACTCAGTTGGGATATTTGTGGTGTGTTTGTCAAGGTATCTTTTCCATCTATTTCATTCTCTTCATTTTCTTTTAATGGCTGTTAGCAATAGTGTTTTTTTTGTTGTTGTTGTTGTTTTTTTTTTTTAATGGACAACTGGTCACCCAGAGGAGTGAATTTTTGTATTGAAGTACAAATTAGGTGGGCCTAGGGATGTTCTGGGAGGATGGCAGATGAGAACTTATTTCTGTTTCCCTGCATTTTTTCCCCCTCCAAGAGATGCAAAAATTGATGTCAAGGAAACTTGTCTGTCGGGAAGAAAATATTTGCAAACATGTTGGCATTACCCGTACTTGCGCTGTGATTAAATTCCCAGTAGTCTCCTACAGAATGCTTGAGGGACAGAAGAAGCGGTGTTCAAAAGTCCGATCTTTAGATCTAAGGATCTACAGTATCTAGGCAATTGATGATTCTTTTCTTGTAGTCATTCTAAACTCTGATGTAGCTCAGCAGAGAGTACAACTAGCCTGTAACTGCTTCTAAACTAAGCAAAACAAAACAAAACAAAACAAAACAACCCCCCCCCAAAAAAACAAAAAAAAAAACACGACCATCTCACTGTCTGGTATTCCAGACCATAGCTGGCCTAAAAATAGACCTTTTGTTACGTAACTGTTTATCTCCTTGGAACAACTGGAGGTTCTGACGGTGTTGTAGGTGGCCTGTGGTGGTTGAATGTAAATCTGTGCAGAAGTGCATGTCTTGCTATTGTTATATCTAGTTCATTTCCAGCTACTTGTATCTTTGGTATAGCCTTAGTTATACTGCTGTGAGTACTGTGAGGTACCCACATTTATTAGCTTCCTGCTATTGAAGTTGGTATGTCTGGATCATGGGGAAGATTGTTGTAACTTGATGACCTCTTCACTGCCTGCACCAATTTTCTGTTTTGTTTATGATGATAAGATTCCTTCTTAGTGGAAATAAGGTAATGAATGACAGCCACTTAACCTAAGAGAATACATACATCTGTGCAGAATATGGTCGCACACTGGTACAGGCTCCCCAGTGAAGTAGTCACGTGCACCAAGCCTGTCTGAATTTAAGAAGAGATTGGACTGTGCACTTAGTTACGTGGTCTAAACTTTTGGGTAGACCTGTGCGGTGCCAGGAGTTGGACTTGATGATCCTTATAGGTCCCTTCCAACTCAGGATATTCTATGATTCTATGAATATGGTTATTGTACTTAACACCATATTTTATCATTTAATGGCACTAAGGGACATACATAGATTCAAAAAAAACTACCAAAGGAAATACTAAGGGTATCGTGTAGTAAGTTCTAGACATTTACCACAGTCTTGTATAGGGTGAGATTGCTTAAATGCCTAACATTCATTTGGACATGTTTATTTTATATGTCTTTAGGTGAGTGTTGCTTCTGACCCTGGGCGCAGAGTTCAGCACAACATGCTGAGTCCTTTCCCAAGTCCTTTCCAGAGCCCATTTAGGAGTCCAATACGTAGTCCTTTTCACAGTCCCTTCAAGAACTTTGGACACCCCAGTGGAAAGACAATTGACTTTGACTGTGAGGATGATGAAATGAATCTTAATTGCTTCATTCTGATGTTTGATCTCATCTTGAAGCAGGTACTTGCAGAAGAAAAACATCCATGCTGAGGGACAGTGAAGTTCTCTAGTCACTTTTTTTCTCTCTGTTAATCCTGTATTGAGTCCCTTTATGCTGAGGGACTGGCATGAAGTAGAAGGCATTGAAACCTTTCTGCAGCTTTCATGTGGCTTTACCCATACAAGAGTTATGGGTTCATGGTCAGCGAAGAGAAGGTAGATACCTCCACATCATGTTAGGTGCCTCGTATCAATGAAATTAACTTCTTCTTGGAGATACAGTTATTTCTACAGACTAGAATCAGGGGCTTGTTGATGGGCTTATATTAGATGCATAATTTTGGGGTAGGTGAAGTTATACATTGTGAATCTAAGGCCGAGTATTTTGGATAACTGTCTCCAGGTAATGTTAATTTACCTGTGCTTGAAATTGTCTAATTACCTTCAAAATCTCACTCCAGCTGTTCAAGCTTTGTCCTGAACATCAGTGCAATTTAAAATTGTGAGTCACAGTTTATCTCAGTTCTCATCCCAGTAATGCAATACCCTGGGAGAAATGAAGGAATAGGCAGGACTGCTCTCTGTTTTTTTAAATAAATAGTAAGTCCTTATTCTTTTCACTCTCTTTCAGATGGAACTCCAGGATGATGGTGTCACTTTGGGCTTAGAGAACAGCATTTCAAAAGATATAATATCCATCATAAACAATGTATTCCAGGCACCTTGGGGTGGTTCTCACAGCTGTCAGAAAGATGAAAAAGCAGTTGAATGTGGCCTGTGTCAGTCCAGCATTCTGTGTTACCAGCTGGGTTTTGAGCTGCTGGAACAGCTTGCTCCAAAAGAAGAAATTAGACTTGTGGTAAGTACAGCAAAAAAAGACTTCTGTTACTGGAATGCTAAAACTCCTCTACTTCATCGTGCTCATTGCATTGTGATGGCATGGAAGAGTTGGGAGGTTGAAGCAAAAATGCCATTGAATTCAAAATCTAGGTTTGGATTGATTCAAAGAACACAGGGAAGATGGCAATATTCATCCAGTATGAACTCTCCTCCCTGTCACCATTGTCTGCTTTAGAAGTACACTTCTAAGATACCATCCTAAAAAAATGTGAAATGTTAATACTTAGTGCTTTTCATCTTTTAAAAGCTAAGAGTGGTTATCTTCAAATGATTGATGACTTTGAGAGAATCAGATGTCAAGTGGGAAACTTAAAAAATCTTAGTTGATGCTTGGTTGTTGAAAATGCTGAGAAAGGAGGAGAGGTTTAATAAAACCAGTGTGATTGGATCCCCCTCAGCTCCAATATGGATATATAAAAATAGCTGTTAAGTGCTATCGCTTAAATCCATGTTTGAAACACAGTCTTATTGTCAATATCCATTTGCTGATGCAGAATTTTAGATATGCAGGTGATTTGAATGTGTGAGTGTACCTGGAAACTGGAGAGTGTCTGCCTCATTTGAGCTCAGCTTATTTACACTACATATTACAAAACAGGATAAGGCTTAATGTATACAGAAAACATCAAGAAATGAATTTAACTTACTATGTTCTTACAGGAGCCCACAGATAGCCTCGAGGATAGTCTTTTGTATACTAGACCTGAGTTTATTATAGGAACTGAAGGAGAAGAAGATGACAAATCAGCACCAAAACATGGAGAAAACCCAGGAAATCACACAGAGACCACAGAAAATGCTGGTAGGTTCGGGGTGAGAAGACTGAGTATTTAAGTAAGGCGTTAAATGAAACATTTCACTTATATAGAATACAAGGTTTTGAAGCAGTTTTTCAGGTCCAGCAATGCATAGTCACCTTTTTTGTTTCATGCATTTAATTCAACATATCAACAGGAAGGCTGTATTTTTATGACTGCAAATGTGACTGACTCTCAAAAAGCATTAGAAGAAATCTTGGCTTTGTGGACATAAAAAGTAGCAAAACATTAGATCCCGAATTCTGTGCAGTTGTAACTCAACTGACATCAATGTTACTGTAGCAAGAATTAATTTACCTCTGATTACTTTCACATTCTTTAGTTTCACTTTGAATCAACAAATGAGGGGAATTTGTCACCAATTTATGTAACTTACTTTTTTAACAGCAATAAAGAATGACACAGAAAGAAAATTTTGTTATCAGCAACTTCCAGTTACCTTGAAGCTCATATACACAATACTGCAGGTAAAATTAATGACGTTTGTTTAGTCTGAATTTTCAGTTAAGTGGTTTCACTATGTTGAGAGTAGTGCATCTTGCTTACACAGGAAATGTCAAGATTTGAAGAACCAGACATTCTTTTTAACATGCTGAACTGTCTGAAGATTCTTTGTCTTCATGGGGAATGCCTGTATATAGCAAGAAAGGACCATCCACAATTTCTTGCCTATATTCAAGATCACATGCTGATTGCAAGGTAGGTTTTTATCACAAGTTTTGTTTTCATACTTTTTTGATTCCCCAACTATACATTCATTTGTGGCATTAAAGAATTTGCAGGTTTAGTAGGGAAGATTAACAGAAGGTCATAGAGAAGTGTGGAAAGTTTAAGTAGCTGTATAAGGGCACATTGGATAGATTTTATTATGAAGCTGCAAATGGAGCCAAGGTACCCTGCATTGTCCAGGTTTATGTTACCTGAACACCTCTAATTCTAAAAGAGGTGAACATACAGTCGAGCAAAGGGCTTTTAATCTTTGTTACCATATTAAAAAAAAAAAAAAAAAAAAAAAAAAGTAATTATTTTGAGTTAATTCAAAGTGTGTAAGGTTTTTTCCTGAACCCCAGAGAAATGGGAAGGTTTTGGGGTCTAATGAAACATTGATAAGCATTTCATATTGCCGTGAATCTGTCTGGAAATACGTTCTGGTATTGTTCAGTTCATTATATTCTGTCTGCTTGAGGTGTTGTATTTCAAGAGAGATAAGATTAAAACTTTACATCTCTGCCTGAGATCCTTCTTCAGGCTGTAGCCACACTTTAGAAGAGTAGTGAAACAGCTCAAAAAGAAGAGGACAAAGTGCTGCACAGGAACCAAATATGAGAACCCTCAGCCCACTGTTGAAGTGAAGGCATGTGGTCTAAGTATTAAAACTCCCATACCGTTGGCCTGAAGTGACCTAAAATGGAATGTTCAATTCACTTAATCCCAGAGTTATTTCTCTTTTAGGTTATCCCACGCAGGCTTTCTTTTAATAATAATAATAATAAAAAAAAGTACAAGGAGAATTTCATCAAAAAATACAAATTTTGCAGAAGACATTCTTGTTGGAAAAAAAAAAAAAAAAGTCTTTAGAACCACAGAATTCCAGAATAAGAGCTTCAGGAAGCAGACTGAACTTGTAAGACCTTGAAGTTAGAGTCAGCTTTTGGCAGCTTATTCTACAACACTCAACCTTTTGCTCAGAAACAAATAAATAGTGACTATTGGATATCATAGCGACTTGTGAATGCACATGACTCATGATGTCAAGGCAATTAACATGTCTTGTGTGCTGAACTTTGTCATGTTAAAAATGCTTATTTATAGCACAAATTATGTTTCATGGCAGTTGTGCCTTGAATTAGGCAAAATCTTGTTAAATCTAAAGTGTTTCAATGTTAGGAATATTTGAACCTGGATATTCAAGAAAAACTATTGCATTTAAAGATTTCCAACTGGCTCTATTCACCTAACAGCAGCTCTGCAGTATTCACATAAAGATTCAGGATGGCTTATAGAGATTTTCACGAAAATTGCGTTCCCTCTAACAATACAGTGTGGGCATTTAGAAGAAAGTATGTCAAGGGAGTGCTTTTATAAGCATACTTGCTGTGTTTGGTCTTTCCAGCTTATGGGGAGTTGTGAAGTCTGAATTCTCTCAGCTTTCTTCCCTGGCAGTCCCTCTTCTTCTTCATGCACTTTCGCTTCCCCATGGAGCTGACATTTTCTGGACAATCATAAACAGCAATTTTAACAGCAAAGATTGGAAGATGAGGTTTGAAGCAGGTAGGCCTGAGAAACATATACTATTTACTCCTTGTTGCTTCACTGAAGAACTTTTCTCTGCTGTAACTGATGATACTTGTAATGGTTGATTACATGTTTTTGCTGGTTTGAGGAGTTTGGGAGGTAGTGGGGTGCAAAACCATGGCACAAAAATGCAATACAATAGAGGAGAATATAAGGCATTCTGGGTAATCAAAGCAAGACCAAAATCACAATAACACCTCCCAGCTGTTCTTTGTTGCTGCTTTCTAAGATGTGTATATTTCTAGGAGAGATACAATTATTAAGACATGAAGGACATAAAGAAGACATTGTTTAAATTAATATTAATATTTTCTTTCTCTGGGGGCTGCTACAGTGGAGAAAGTGGCTGTGTTGTGCAGATTTTTGGATATCCACTCCGTGACAAAAAACCACCTACTGAAGTACTCTTTGGCTCATGCATTCTGCTGTTTCCTGACAGCTGTGGAAGATGTCAACCCAGCAGTAGCTACAAGAGCTGGACTATTGCTTGACACCATAAAACGGCCAGCTTTACAGGTAGATTCATTATACAGGGGAAAAATGCATGGAAACATGAATTTGAGTTTTGACCCAACGTTCAAAATGGTTCACATGGACAGTGGCACAGTCACTGCTGTTCTTTAGACAAGCCTTATAGGTCTTGGTATTTGACATATACACATAATAGACATGGGAAAGATACTGCCTGAGCCCCAACTTTGATAACTACAAAGGATTACTATGACATTTGAGCTGTTATCATAGAAAGCTGTAATTGTTTTTATTATTTTAAAATGTACTGACATTTTTCATTTTAAAACTAAAAGGTTTTACAATTCTCGTTACATCCTGTTGAGCTGATAATGAGAAAATACATTCAAGCAAAAACAAACATGGCCTTAATATTTGCAAGACTTACTTATACATATGAGCATATATGAGCATATGAGAGGCATTGCTGATGAAAATTATCATGATTAAAACAAAGTGCATATAAAAATGGATCAAAGCCTACATAAACAAATAAGATTTTGAGGGGGAAAAAAATAAAAAATCTCATAGTATAAAATTAAATTCTAGTTCTCTAGAGGACATAATTAAAATGTATTTTAAAAAGTTTAGTGCTGCTGCCTATTAAGTGCTGTTAGTACTTGCTAATTTTATTCCATATAAAATCTTTTCACAATAGTTTCCAGAGAACTTGAATTCTTTTGAACTAAGAAAAATAAATGCATAGTTCACTGAAGAACACAGACTGGTCCTGCAGTATCCTGCAGTTACGTATTTAATGTCCGGATTTACTTTTCAAACATAAGTCTTTACAGTATGCCCAAAATTCTAGTGCAGATAAAATACAGAAGCATTTTATGACTCAAATTCCTTCTGATACATTTCACCATATTATCCTTTCTGTGTTTGGGCTTGGCAATTCATTATTTTTCTAATCAAGGGCTTAATACAGTTGCATAAAGGCTAGCCTTTTTTCACCCAGGGATACGTGAAAAGAATACTTTGATAATGCAAATCAAATGTGTAGTAGAACAGAACTTTTGCCCATACTTTTGCATTCCTCAAAACCTTGGAAACTTCCCATTATAAACATCATATTTGTTTATCTTCTTATTTACCTTTTCTTTTGATATCAGTAGCATTAGTCCTGAATTAAAGGAGAGGGAAAAGAAGCTAAATCTTTATCCTTTAAAAATTGTGGGGAGAAGTTAGAACTTTGACCCTCCTTTGCTTAAAAAAGATGTTTATAGTCTTCACATCTCAGTACTGTTGTTTTTTTTTTTGTTTGTTTGTTTTGCTTTGTTTTGTTTGTTTGTTTTTCTCTATAGGGTCTTTGCCTCTGCCTCGATTTCCAGTTTGACACAGTTGTCAAGGACAGGCCCACAATTCTTAGTAAGCTTTTGCTACTTCATTTTCTAAAAGCGGATATTCCAGCTTTGAGCTGGGAGTTCTTTGTGAATCGCTTTGAGACCTTGTCTCTGGAAGCACAGCTTCATCTGGACTGCAACAAAGAATTCCCTTTCCCAACAAGTAAGCAGAGTCCAAATCAATCTGATCACCTTTTATCAGCTTCCGGAATTTCAGCTGCGTTCAAAGTTCTGAGAGAGATACAGGCATCACTTGTATAAATTGTCTGAAACTAAGTAATCTTGCAGGCCTGAAGAGAGTAACTCAAAGTGAGCACTTTTTGAATGCCTGTATGCAGATTAGATTATATTCCATTGCACCTTTGGGCATCATAGTTTACTCTCAGTAGGATTTTGTTGCTAACCTTGGTTGAAACATGGTATGGTTCTGTAATCACTCAACTGCAATCTGCATTAACCTACTTGTTCTGCAGATGCTTTTATGCTAACAGCATTGCTATTCTCAAAGGTCACATCTGACCCTGTTCTGTAATGATATGTACAAAGACAGCCCTAGGATCTGCATGGTTCTTGAAACACAAACAAATGCATGGGGCACAGCACAAGAGGTGCACATTCTTAGAGCCAGTTCTCAGTTAGCTATTCCTGTAGTGACTAAAGCAAAAGTTTGTCCTGTTTGTACTTTGTTTCTTGATGAGATACCATGTCACTCTCCATTCACTGGTGTGGGAAGAGGCTAAAAATAATTTGTGCATGATTGTTTAATATGCTGAGTAATGGAAAACTTCCTTACCCAAGTGAAGGACCATGAGGCAGACCTATTTCCATCTGATTTGCTTGGAGGAGATGGGAAACAGCTGTTTGGACAGCATATGCTCCCTCAGCAGCCAAATGTCTTCTCCCATGCTTGCATGGAGCCCTAAAAAAGCCCAGATGCTCCTGCTGCATCCACATAAGAAGTGGAGCTGCAAACATATTTTCTTCTTATTCATATGTGAGTACCTTAGCACAAAGCAGGGATCTACTGCTGTAGCCTGAGAAGGGAATCTCAGCAGTGGTTTCTAGCTCCACTAGTTGGAGATGTAAGGTCAAAAGATACTTTTCAAGATTACTTTGAACCTTTCTCTTTGCCTTTTCAAAGGCATAAGTGGTGCAAGGGATGGGGTCACTGACTTTGGTCACTCAGATACTAAAACTCAGTTTGCACTCTAGACATAATTATAGAAAAGTGTTAGTGACTCCATTAAGACATGCAATGATACTGCTGGTAACGCAACTTTAAACACATAATCACCCTCATAGCATTTTGGAGGCACTAGTCCAGGATGATAGATATAGGCAGGACATGAGGTCAGTCTGAGGTAAAACTGGAGGCATCTTTGGATTTGAGTACATTAAATGTGCATACTTGTGCGATTTTTTGCTGTTATAAATAGAGGGCACCTCAAATTCCCATAGCCCAAAATTCAGTTTGGTTTAGGAGTCTGCTTTTGTCCAATCTCACAGAAGGAAGGGACATCATTATTTTTTTAAACACACTTAAACTCATTGGGGTTTTATGGATTTCAGAATGAGAAGATGCAAACGAGTTCCTTGCAGATGGACCCCTTGAACCCATATGAAGCTTTCTTGACTTGAGTGGGACCTGGGGCCCAGTTGCATTTGGCACTTGGCAGCATTAGGGCCTCACCATGCTGTGGAATGAATCCTAACTTGGTCAATTGCATTTGCAAAGCTATCACTGCTGTCCGGACAAATGTCGCCAACCTCAGTGATGCAGCAATGTGGAAGATCAAGAGGGCTCGTTTCGCACGTAACCGTCAGAAGAGTGTGCGTTCCCTGAGGGACAGTGTGAAGGGACCAGTGGAGTCAAAGAGAGCGCTCTCCCTCCCAGAAACCTTAACCACCAAAATTCGTTGAGTATCTATTTATATTTTTGTGACAAGCCTTATCTTCTCCCTTAGGTTTGTATCCTATTGCTAGGTACACGATGGAATTGTCAATATTTATCTAAACAGGATAGCAAATGTAGGTTTTTGACTGATTTGGGCAGTATTCAGATAATAAGTTGATGTGTTTGACAAGGAACATGGACAAAACATAATGTTTGTCCTGTGTTTATTTAAAATGCTGGGACAAATGCTCCAAAACTAGTTTGTGGATAAATCTTAATTTTTATTTGTGGCTAATACACAGTAATTTTGTCTAAAATATATATAATGCTTATAGAAAATTTCCTTGGTTACACTGCTGAATAATTGCAACTAGCAAATTAGTATGCAGCATGTGCTTACACATCTTAAAAAGAACTTTTAAGTTCTCAGATGTTCTGTTGGGAATCTTCAGAATTCCTTTGTCAAGAAAATAAGGAAACAGTGTCCCTGCAACACATTCTTTCTGTCAGCTTGCATAGGAGGGCCTAGGTGCTCAAAAATCATAGATCTGTATGAAACAACGTACAGATATTATTCGAAGTAAAACTAAAGCTTACACACAGTCTCATTTAGAGAATTTCACAAGCATGGAGTTGTCTTATATTCAAATTGGACCCCTTTCATTGCTCCTACCCCTATACGGGAACTGATAAAATGTTCAAACCCGGGCACTAGTGGGCTGTTAGGTTAAAAGGTTTATATATTTTCTCCAAACCAGGCAACACTGTATTTTGGAACTCTTACATAATCCTTCTTGACCCACTTCTGGTCCTGCACAGGTGCTCCTGTGGGAAGACTCTTCCAGCAGCAAAACCGAATGATGGAGAAAACTAGAGTTACACAACAGGGTGCACAAATCAATATAGCACAGAAATGACATTTCAAAAGGTTACACTCACTGCCTGACAACAGTGCATGAGCAAATGAACATAAATATGCTAGCACTGAATGTATGCTGAAGTTTAAGTCATGAGTGCTGCTTATTTAAACAGAGCTGTTCTTGTTTATTTTTTGTTGTTGT
Organism: Nettapus auritus; assembly: GCA_011076525.1. Classification (NCBI taxonomy): domain Eukaryota; kingdom Metazoa; phylum Chordata; class Aves; order Anseriformes; family Anatidae; genus Nettapus; species Nettapus auritus. Next base: position 15,701,890 of record CM021769.1, on the reverse strand, counting down.
TTGTTTGTTATTTTTTTTAAGCTGTGAGCTTGACCAGACATGAGCAGTCTGCTCCAGCACTTGGCGGAACACCAGAGCAAACACCAGGTGGGTGTGAAGAGGAGGGGAGTATTTTGAAGGGAAAGGAAAAAGAAGACACTAGTGTTTGCTTTCTATCTGACTCATGAGATAAACTTATGCAAGATGAAAGCAATTTTCAAGATCTACACCCTTTTGGAAACAAGCACAGCATGGTTCCAAATAGAGTAAATTTCAGTTTTGTTCTAGATTTGTATTGAAAGTCGACCCCAATTGTACGTACTACTTCAGGGCTGGTGGGATGTTGTTCAGAGGAAGCCAGCTAATGCTGCCAGTGCCTCAACCTCAAATGGTTATCCCTCTCTACCTGCCCACTGTTTATACTTTCTTTCTGAAATCTTAATGTTGTTTTTTGAAGGTTTAACTTACGTTTGTTAACACTTTGCAATGACAGCACTGAACGTATCTCATTCTTCTAAGGACCTAACCAACTCCTAAACATAGTCTGTACATCTGTGGTAGAAAATAATTTAATTTATGCATACCACTTAAATGAACTAGTCCTCATGCTCATCTGTTTTTTCTAGATCCAAAACTAATCCTTGCACAATCCAAATGCAAGATCACCATTTAAGCTAATCTTACTTGTACGGTCAGTCCTACAAACTTCACCTTAAACAGTTCTTGCAAAAGTAAGAGCTATTTCCAGTACTTGAAAAGACTTATCCATTAAATGAAAACAAACAAACAAACAGATCATTTTGTAATTCTGCTTCATACCAGCGTGCTTTATCACAATTATTCATTGTAAGATAGATTAGAAAAGACATCTGAATACATTTTAGCAATCACATATAATGCATATATAATACAACTATAAAAAAATTATTTACTTTTTTTTTTTTTTTTTTTTTGTTTTTTTTTTTTTTTTTTTTTAGGAAGGCATTTAATTTAAATTACTCTTTTAAAATAGAACAAGTTGGAATAGTATTCCTCACTGTGCTCTAGCCATGCGCATATTCAGAATGATTTAATAAAAGAACCTGATACACTGATATGTGAAGTAGCTGCTGCTTTTCATGATTTCAGTTGCTATTGTAGGAACTGCTAAGCACTAATGATCTTTAATAACAGAAAAAGCCTTACACCTAGGGTGAGATGGAAGAGGATAACTCCAAAGGCAGGTCTAAAGAATAACTGGAAATACTGTATTTAAAAAATACTGGAATTTGAAAATGAAAATTCATGTCCAGTTAGTGACTGTTACATGCAGTGAGTCTGTTCTGCTTGGACAGAGAGAAGCAGCACTTCAGCTTCATTGTGCTTTGTAAGTAGCTTCTAGTCTTTCACCTGACAACAATGTGAAGTATTATTGTTTGGTTATTCCCTTTCAGAGTTTATAAATGAAGTCTTAAGAGTCTTCTCTGGGAAAAAGCCACCTCACTTTTCGCATATTACATAGTGTCTCAAACATAAACAATTATAATGCCTACATTTTGGCCCAAGTTATCTGAAAGAAGTATGGACACAATGTTAAAATGGGAAATCTTCATTCTTTTTTTTATTTGGTACTGGGCAGAATTTTCCTATTTGCTACCTTTGCCACATGGTGCATTCTCAACTGGCAAGGTCTAATGTCCACTGTTTGCTAAGGAAAACTGAAAACTATGCCAGGTGAGAATTTGACGACCCTGAAATTTGATTCTCTTTTAATGCACATGAAAGTAAAGGAATGGTAATATTCTGCTAGTCAGAGGGGCACTGGAATGGGAAGATAAGCAGTTCTGGTAAATACAGGAAAGCTGAAAAATGGAATTCAGTATACTGTGCTGTTGAGACTGAAACAATAGAGGAACAGTGCCCTCAGAAACGCATGCCTGTCTCTCCTGTGACGCCACCCAGGTGTATTTGGGCAGAAATTGAGCAATTGGCTCTGGAAGAACTTTGTGATGTATTGTGTATCCTTTTTGCAGTTGTTTCCAGTGTCTGATACCATTGTCTGTTGTACTGATAGGACAACCCTCCCCAGAGAATGATAATACAATAAAAGACCTACTGCCAGAGGATGCTGGGATTGATCACCAGACTGTTCATCAGCTGATTACTGTGCTAATGAAGTTCATGGCAAAGGATGAGAGCAGCGCTGAGTCGGACATCAGCAGTGCTAAAGCTTTTAACACAGTCAAGCGCCATCTGTATGTCCTGCTTGGTTATGACCAGCAGGAAGGATGCTTCATGATTGCACCACAAAAAATGCGTGTTTCAACCTGCTTTAATGCTTTTATTGCTGGGATAGCACAAGTAGGTGAAGGCTCTCACTATCTTTTGCAGCTATTTCTTTTTGCTTGTTGTTGAAATGGTGATAACACAGCCGCTTTTGTACCAAAATAAAGGCTGAGTGCGGTAATCCCACTTAAAACTTCTTAATGCTTTTTGAGTTGGTGAAATGAATTTGGGAGCAAGGACTTGTTTGTTTACTCTTAGAAGGCTCTCTGTAGTCTAACCAAGTGCTTCATGTAGAGTTTTGCTGTGTAGTTAAAAAATAAAGGGTTGAATTATTTATAGCTCCCTGTTTATGTACACTAAACTTAGTTTAGGTACACTACTAACCTAGTTTAGGTACACTAAACTTCCTGCATTGGTGGCATTGTAATAAGGGTTGTGTGTTTGTGTGTGTGATTATTACCACTGTATGAAAAGTTAGAGACTGCTCCAGACCTCTTTGCCCTCTTTACCTAGCCTACAAATGTCTTCCTCACATTTCATTTCCTCCTTCCATCCAGGAAGACATGGAACCTTACAAGAATTGTCTGTAAGCTCTTTGACACTCCTTGTTTTGCAGGAGAGTCATTCTCCTCCTTCCTTAGAGTGCACCAGGGCTTTCTCTTCTAACTTTGTTTAGGGAGTGGAAATGATGAACTCCTGCCTGTACAGTGATGATAAATTATCACTTTCTTGCCTTGTGCCTTCTGTTACTTCTTTAGAGTAATGATAATTGTAATTTCTTACCTCACAATGCTCTTCTAAGACTTAATTCTTACTGATAGAGCAGTTTGTAATGCTAGGCTGGAAAACATTTCACACTTGCAGAGTATTCTTTTTATTTGTGATGTAGCATAATCATCACTTCCACACTTCCTCCTTATCACAATCTCTCATAAAGAATCGTGTTAGGGGAGAGAGCTATGATTTCAGATCTCCTCCTGCCCCAGCTCTTGAGATGCTCACAGAAACCTTCACATATTGCTCAAAGCTATCCTTGCTTCTTCGTAACTGCATTTCTTGTTAGGGTTTTCTGGTTCATAAATTGTAAGGCATGATTTTTCAAAGTCAGTTGTAATGAAGATCACTTGGAAAACTTCCACAGTCATGGAGAAGTCAGGTGTCAATGTTTTAGCAGGCAAAATAGAAGGCATTAATGCAAACTGGGTAGCAGCAAATGCACCCTGATCCATTCATTGTCTTGGGGTATCATTGCTATATATTGGTAATGAATAATCTTTCACGTGTAGTTTTAAGTTGAAGTGGGTAAAATGAATTTCAGGCCTGTTTGTCTGTTTTGAGAGTCTGGTGGTGGCAATTTAGATCACAGGAGAGTTTCTTCCATGTTTTTCTACATCTTTTCCAAGTTTGGGTACCCAAACTTCAGTGACCATCTTTGACCAGATTATCTGAAGTACTACTTAACGCAGTCTAAATATCAGTCTCTGCCCTTTGTATTCCTCTGCCTTTAAAATGTCTCAGGATAGTCAAATTCATCATTTCTGTTTGAAAAGCTTCATAGTTGAACCCAGCCGTCCTTGAAGTGAAATGGAGTTTGTATGAGGACTTCAGTAGGCCATGATTTTTCTCCATATATAAGTCATAAAAATTTTAATTTGTATTTTCAGGGATTTTTTTTTTTTCTGAGCTGTAGAGATGCTTTCTGATGAAAATCCCCTTTGCTGCAAGAGAAATGCTATCTGTTGCAATTTGAAGATGCATTTACAGAATGAAAACTCAGCATAATAACTCTTAAGAAGTGCATTTCAGTTACAGCCCTCTCTCCTAGTCATAGAGTCATAGACACCTCCCACCAGACCAGGTTCCCCAAAGCCCCACCCAGCCTCGCCTTGAACACCTCCAGGGATGGGGCATCCACAGCTTCTCTAGGCAACCTGTGCCAGTGCCTCACCACTCTCTGAGAGAAGAATTTATTCCTGATGTCTAATCTGAATCTCCCCTCTTTTAGTTTAAAACTGTTACCCTTTGTGCTACCACTACACCCCCGGTAAAGAGTCTCTCCACATCTTTCTTGTAGGCCCCCTTTAGGTATTGGAAAGTTGCTATAAGGGTAAAAAAAATATATATATATATATTTATAAATATTTGCTTTCCACAATTAGCTCCACAAAGGGTGGGACTGGACTAACTTGCTGGTTAGATAGTTTTGACTCAAAATTATGTTAGAATGCCCAATTCAAGGAAAAAAAGGTTATGATTTTGTATCATAAAGTCTGAATATTTGGAGTCCTTGGAAACATAGTATTTCTCTTTCTAGCAGCCAAGTGGAAAAATGTTGCTGTTTGGAGGCAGTTCGGCGTTGTCCCGCATGGTGGCAATGTTGTACAGTCGTGTCTGGTGGGGAAGCACAACACTTACAGGGACCTACAGTGTCTTGCCAGGCTCTGCCTCCCAGGCTGAGATCTGCTCAGCGTTTGTAACATCATTTATTCCACATCTTCCTGTGACATCTTAAAAAAAAAATGTGTCTGCTCTGCTTAGGACCATCTGTGTTACATTATGTGCTGTGTTATGGCAGGGTTCTGTCTTCCTTGTATGGATGATCTTTTCCTAACCATGCTATAAAACTGTATCTCAGCCTGAGAGGACCATATTTGGTGATTATATATAATCTGTTCAACAGGCTAACCCTACAAGGATAGATAGAGACGTAGGATTCATCTGTTTAGGTCTATGCATGTAGCAGGAAAATTCCAGGCAGCTTATAGGGACAAAACTCTAATCAGCGTGTTCAAGAGGGAACATGAGAGATAAGCTTTGTGTTTGTAAATTAGACCCCTTGTTCTAATAAAAGCAAAACTAAAAAAAAAAAAAAAGAAGAAACTGATGTTTGTATCTGTTTAGGTGTACAGGGCTCCTGATAAAGCACCAACTCCACTTAAACTGCAGGAAGGTGTTAGAGATCTTAGGGGATGTGGTGGAGTTTGCTTTGTTGTACCTTCCTAGACATTAGCCATTCTGGGTCAACGCCAGAGAGAAGGGCTTTTGTGGATCCTTGATATGATCTAGTTCAGATGCTGATTCCAGGACATATGGCTTTAAAGAAAAATAATTAATGTTGCAAGGCTTTTGGGAAAATAATGAAAACTAATAATTCACTTTCAATAGAAAACACAAAGTTGTGTTAGGGCAGTGAGAATATATGCCTATATTGTAGCTAGCCATCAGGATTCAAACCTGTAGGATAGGCACCAAATAGCATGATGCTCGTCAGTGTTCATGAAGGAGGCAAGGCTTATGGCTACTAGTAATAACAGCAACCTGTCTTCAGCAACACTACGCTTAAAAACGATAAACATTTTATTTATAGCAAGATACTTTTCATCAACTTTATTCTTGGATCATCCTTAAAGAGTTGCATGTTTAGACTTGCTGCATAAACATTACAGCTACAATGGAATTCTTGGCTCATTACCTGATTCCAGAACATGTGGCTTAAGAAAAAAAACAGATAGCACTGCAATACTGAGAAAATAATGAAAATTGTCAGTGCAGTGTTAACTGAAAAAAAAAAAAACGCCACCACTAGATAACCCACAACTGCATCTTGTCTGTTAAACATGGGATATATATCTAGCATGGTTTTGTCTGTTGAAGCATGATCAACTTGTGCCATAATATAAGGCTACCTCAGCATAATATATGTACATATATACATATGTATATACATTAAAAGTTAGACTATGCAAGATGAAAAGCTTTCTGAATGCATCTTGTTTTGTTTCATTTTACCTAACTAGCTAAAATTAGAGCCTGGCTAACTGGCAGAATTTTTTAATTGCTGGTAAGACTTGCTTAAAAACATTTATTTCTTTTCACTTAACTAATATCTAAACTACATTAGTTATTTTGCTTTATCAAAAATGTTATCAAAAACTGTTACCAGTGGAGTTGATTTTGGTGAGCTAACTCCTGTGACGATGTTCTTTTCAGGTGATGGACTATAACATCAACCTGGGAAAACACCTTCTTCCTTTAGTGGTGCAGGTATTGAAATACTGCACTTGTCCTCAGCTAAGGCATTACTTTCAGCAGCCTCCTCGCTGCTCCCTCTGGTCCCTCAAGCCTCACATTCGGCAGATGTGGTTAAAGGCTTTACTTGTCATTCTCTATAAGGTGAGTGGTCTTAAAAAGGTGGTGTCTACCTTGAAATTCACCTTCAGAGTGAAATTTAATTACATGGAGCAATAACTACTGCAAATGAAAGGAACTATAAAGAATACGTCTGATTTGCATACTCTTTGTGTTTAATTTCAGTGCCTGAAGTAGTTAGACTTTGATCTATGCTACTGACCTGTTACTCCTGCTGTCTGTATTGTCTTTTCCATTGTTACCTGAAAAAAAAAAAAAAAAAAAAAAACGGATATGAAAAGCATAAAATTCTATATGAAGATCTAAATGCTAATTAGAAAGGTCATGAATAGTATTTAGGGTAACCTACCCTATTTTTTAAAACAAATTTTAACTTTTAAATGAGGGTTCAACTTAATAGCTTGTAATCTTTACTTAAGTGATGCTTTTTTTTAGGATCTGTTTTTAAAATATAGTGTGTTTACACACTGAGATGGAGCTGTGAATACTTCTGATATTTATTGTAGGTCCACAGGGCATACAAGGAAGTGGAGACGCTAGAAATGAATGATAAGATGCAGGTTGAAATACAGTGTTGGGAGAAAAGTTCTGATAAGACGTTTTGCATTATTATTAATAGTTGATTTTTTCTTATAAAAGTCAAGGAAATAATATATTGAATCTTATTAATAGAAAATCTTTTCAAGTGTCTGTACAAAGCTGAAAACAGTCCTGCTTCTCATCATGTATTTAGAAATGTGTGATCAAAGGAAGGGAAGGGATATCTAGCTGACAATATTCTTGTCATTTTTCTATTTTACTGCTTAAATGCTTATCCATGGAGAAAAGTTGGGTTTTAAGCTGAAGTTTTTCTCTTTCACTGAACAGTACCCCTACAGAGACTGTGAAATCAGCAAGATTGTACTTCACCTAATCCACATCACAGTCAATACCCTCAATGCTCAATATCACAGCTGCAAGCCCCATGCAACTGCTGGTCCTTTGTATAGTGACAACAGTAACATAAGCCGATACAGTGAGAAGGAAAAAGGTACTTTAAACATTCTCATTTATATGATAGTCATTGATTTAATTCATTAAGTCTCACAGACGTTGTAGAAATGGGTATATGTGGTCTGAAATTTAGAACACAGTAGTCAGAATTAACGCACAGGTGTGATTTTTGTGACCAGCTATAGCCATCTATAATAAAGGAAATATATTTAATGTTTCTTTGTAGGCTAAGCATAGCACAGCAGTCTAACTTTTATCTTGAAGGGAGTGTAGTTTAGGCTGAGTAGTTGAGTCACCATGCCTGGGTAGTGCTTAGCCTTTAAGTGAAAATTTTAACTGGTCATGCCTACATAAAAGGGTTGCAACCAGCCTGTCACTGCAGACTGATTGTATTCAGATATGGCAAGTGCAATTCATCTGACCAAATGGAGACATGTAAATGTGTGCTAGCTGTCTAGAATCAGCAGAAAAACAGGCACTTCTGGAGTGCATTTCATCTCATCCCAAAGCAGATGTTCAAAATAGTACATTCTGGATAAGAGCTACTTTATAGTAATAACATGGTTTAGTACCAAACAGTAGTAGTTTAAAAGTTAAAGTGATGAACTCAGTCTATAGCTTTTTTTTTTTTCTCCTTTATAAATGGAGCTGAAGTTGAGTAGCTCAGATGCAGACATGTATGATGCTTGCATCTAAAGGCAGAAAAGTGGTTCAACCCTTGGAGTCTGCATCTGATTGTTAACAGTACTTTTCTTGCTAGTTATAGCAGAGATACTGTGATGGTGTGAGCTGGTGTAAGGTTAGGGCTTGAAGTAACATGGGGTCACTGAGAGTAGTTCCCTACAGTTGCAAAGTTTGTTATGTGATAAATATTCCTGATCAAAGTTTAATGGGTTCTTTTGATGCTAATCTCTAGCTGCCTTTTATTCATTGACTATTTTCGACCTCCTTTTCAAGCACTCTTCCTGAGTGTTCAGCAAACTCTTCTTCCAAAGGAGCACTCTGTCTTTCTATGCATATCCTTTTCCTCTTTTGCTCTTTGTACCTCATTGAAAAATATCCAACAGAAGAAGGACATGAAATTTTGTTTACCTGAACATCCTATTACTCAGCTCTAGCAAATTAAAGCAACCTTAAAAATGGATGTAAATGAAGTATTGCATATTCTTACTCACTTGGCCATTTTGTATTGCTAGAGGAAGGCCAAGAGGGTTCAGATAACTGGACTTAATGGTGATTTTGCCTTTGTTTAGAGCTGTAGAGCTGAATTACAGAATCACAGAATCACAGAATTTCTAGGTTGGAAGAGACCTCAAGATCATCGAGTCCAACCTCTGACCTAACACTAACAGTCCCCACTAAACCATATCCCTAAGCTCTACATCTAAACGTCTTTTAAAGACCTCCAGGGATGGTGACTCCACCACTTCCCTGGGCAGCCCGTTCCAATGTCTAACAACCCTTTCGGTAAAGAAGTTCTTCCTAAGATCCAACCTAAAATTCCCCTGGCGCAACTTAAGCCCATTCCCCCTCGTCCTGTCACCAGGCACGTGGGAGAACAGACCAACCCCCACCTCGCTACAGCCTCCTTTCAGGTACCTGTAGAGAGCGATAAGGTCACCCCTGAGCCTCCTTTTCTCCAGGCTGAACAATCCCAGCTCCCTCAGCCGCTCCTCGTAGGACTTGTTCTCCAGGCCCCTCACCAGCTTCGTCGCTCTTCTCTGAACTCGCTCAAGCACCTCGATGTCCTTCTTGTAGCGAGGGGCCCAAAACTGAACACAGTATTCGAGGTGCGGCCTCACCAGAGCCGAGTACAGGGGGACAATCACCTCCCTAGCCCTGCTGGTCACACTGTTTCTTATACAGGCCAGGATGCTGTTGGCCTTCATGGCCACCTGAGCACACTGCTGGCTCATATTCAGCCGACTATCAACCATCACTCCCAGGTCCTTCTCTGCCTGGCAGCTCTCCAACCACTCATCTCCCAGCCTGTAGCTCTGCTTGGGGTTATTGCGTCCCAGGTGGAGGACCCGGCACTTGGCCTTGTTGAACTTCATACCGTTGACCTCAGCCCATCGGTGCAGCCTATCCAGATCCTCCTGCAGAGTCTTCCTACCCTCGAGCAGATCGACACACGCACCTAACTTGGTGTCATCTGCAAACTTACTGAGGGTGCACTCGATCCCCTCATCCAGATCATTGATGAAGATATTAAAGAGGACCGGCCCCAGCACCAAGCCCTGGGGAACGCCACTAGCGACCGGCCTCCAACTGGATTTGACTCCATTTATCACGACTCTTTGGGCCCGGCCATCCAGCCAGTTTCTAACCCAACGAAGCGTGCGCCAGTCCAAGCCAAGAGCAGCCAGTTTCCTGAGGAGAATGCTGTGGGAAACGGTGTCAAAAGCCTTGCTGAAGTCAAGGTAGACCACATCCACAGCCTTTCCCTCGTCCACCCAGCGCGTCACTTTGTCATAGAAGGAGATAGGTGACTTAAGAATGCTGAGGGTAGTAGTAACATTTATAAAACATATTCAGTTTCTGGATCTATTTTGAGATGTTTCTAGGACAAAGTGAGGTGCCTAAATACCAATTTTGCTGTTCAAAGTAAGTGCCAAGTTACATTTAAAAAAAAACAGTGTTCCAGTCCTGTGTCTGACATCGATTCCCTGGGTGGCCTTGTGTGTCACTTCATCATTGTTTCCCAGTGTTTAAAGAAAGGAGAATAATGTTTACTTGCTTCCCAAAGCTGTTGTGAAGGGCACTGGGTTGCCCAGAGGTTGAAGACCATAAATGGGCAGTTTATCTAAATGCTGACTTAATTATAGGGCTGAATATTCTTCTTTACTGAAATGCAGGAGAAAAAAAAGATTATGTAGAAAATGTGTCTTTCTTCCCCCCCACCCCCCAACCCTTCCACCTACAAGAAGGAGCCAGTATCATACCATAACATTTTGGAACCTTTTCTAATGAGACTCTGGCTATGTGGCTTGTGCACTGCCATCGTCATCAAAGGTGGTATTTAGATGACCAACATAACAGGATCTTATTGTCAGACAACAAGAATCCCTATGCGGAAGATGGCTTTCCCACTATTCAAACCTTGTTATAATTTTTATGCTACACTTTGTGATGAGATTGTGGCAACTGTACAAACTGTTGGAGAGCTGTTGATAAATCCTGTAAGAAGAAGCATGTGTTGCCAAAGGGAAGAAGAATTTAGACAGACAGGACATGAGTTTAAAAATGACGTCCCAGCTTATTAAGCCCAGTTCCTGTAGATGTTCATGTTATCAGCTTTGATTGATGTTTTTTCCTGTTTTCATCTTAGCATCAGGGATAAGAAAACTAATTGATACCAGGTGGCTGTTCCAAAGCTTCACATCTAGTAGAAACTTTCCATCAGTTTGAAGGCTAAAGATATTAATGTCTAGTTTATGTCTTCAGTTTTTGGCCATTCCAACTCTTTGACTTATTTTCCTCTACCTTATTCCTCAACTCCAAATGCATTTTCTCTCCAGGTCTGCTTCCCAGAATAAACAAGGCAAATTTTTCTTCTCTTGAGTCCTCTATTTTTCTTATAGTCCCAGTAGTGTTTCTTACCTCCTTGGAGAAACCTCACTAGACACATGATGAGGATTTTTTTTCTCCTTCCTTTATTTTTTCTTAAAAAAAAATAAATCACTTTCGTACAAGTGATGTATTTTTTGGTGGGTAGGTAGACTTGGGTCTTTCTTTCTTTTTAGAATTTCTAAACACTAGATCTCATATTAGAGCTTAATGTTTTACTATTACTACTTAGGTCAATAATTTAATATTTCATATTCATAGGTCATTGCATTGCTATTACCAGCCATTCAAGAGTATCATTTTATTTCTTTTCCACTTTCCTATTTTGCTGGTTTATTACTGTCCTTGCAGTTGTACTAGGTCCCATCTCGTGAAAATTTACCATTTTTCACTTTGCGCTATAGAAAAATATATACTCAAGTCAGTGTCCAGATCTCTTGTTTTTCTTCCATCTAAAGATCTAATCTGTGCTATTATTAGTAGAAAAAGATCAGCTTAGAATGGTAAAAACATTGGCATACTTCTGTTGTATTGTAACCCATGTTCCATTTATCAATGTCCTTTCTGACCTTAATTTAAGGTGTAACAAGAATGGCAAAGTTATATCTGTTTCTATAGTTTTTCTTAAAAAAATTCAGATGATTTTTCATTTTCCAGTTCAAGGTTAATTAAAACTAGCTGGGGTTTTATCACATAGAGAGTTTTTCATTCAAGGAAGGAATTGCAATCTGTTACGAGTAATAAAGCTTTTTCTTTTTCCAGCAGAGGAAGACAGTGTTTTTGATGAATCTGATATTCATGATACACCAACTGGCCCTTGCAATAAAGAATCTCAAACGTTCTTTGCAAGACTGAAAAGAATTGGTGGCAGCAAAATGGTGAAATATCAACCTGTTGAGATGAATGCTCAGAGAAGTATGATTTTTTTATTGATATAAACTCATGTAGAAGTACAATTTATACTCTTAGTTTAAAGCTATCACCTTTCTTATTTCTTCTACAGTTCATTGCACTGTGTAATTTGAATACAAGCCCTCTGTCTGATTTTTGAGTGCAGGTACTCCTCATTTAACTGAATTAATTCTCTTATAGGAATCTCAAAGAAGGCACTCCAAAATGAAAGTATCTAAAATCAGCAGTTGTTTCCTGAAAACTTAAGCTCTTTTGAATGTTAGAATGTTTAACAGGATTTGTTACAATTTTCTTTTACAATTGGGCTGGAAATTTTTACTCTTTTTTTTTTTTTATTTTCTTCACATAAATTGACTTCTTGATGAGGTGGAATGATAGGGCAAGAAAATTTATTGTTGCTGCAGAGCAAATATTATAGTTTTCCATGGGTAGAAAAGGTTAATTGGCAGTTTTCAAAAAAAAAAAAAAAAGGAAGTATTCTGTTTTTAAATGTAGAATTCTGAAATGAACACTCTAAAACAGAATTCAAACATCAAAGAGTTTCTCCACCATTGCCACCATTTTTTTTTTTTTTTTTTTTTTTTTTTATTCCAAGCATTTAGATGGGAGGAGAAACATTCTGAGTAGGGAGAATGCTTTAACTTTCTCACTACTTTTTTGCTTTGTGATTCATATGTGGAGCATTTTGAAATATGGGGCTAATGATGATCAAGAATATTCTCAATTACTTGAAAATGTCATTAACACTGACAACAATGACACCAACGCGAACAAACTTTTAAAAAATGTTCTCAGTGTGTGTGTTCACACAGCAAGACACAAGTGCACTGGTAGCACCAGCAAGTGCAGTGGTAGCACCAGCTGTACTTGCTTTACACCTCCATAAGTTGGGGAGGTCTAACTATGTGATGGGATACTGGCTAGATTTTACTGGTGTCTGAACAATTATCTGAACACCTGTCTGAACTCAAGCTTGTGTTGCTGCATCCTCACTACTGTTGCTACCCATGCTTCTTGGATTAGAAGCATCCTTTTTAAACCTACTTTGTTACCATAAATGACATATAGGTGTGCTCTAATAATATAAGCTCAGTATAAGAATATGTAGATGTGTTCTAATATACGTGTATGTGTATAATGCTCATATATGAATGATGTCCCCAGTACTGTAGTCCAAAGTTACTTTGAAACCTCTTCAAAATGGTCTATGTTGCTCACTTCCTCTTTCAACTCTTACACCTAATGCAGCCATACCATGAGCTTAAACAGACTATCTGCAGGGTACATCTGTTTGGGATGAGTAGAATTTGGATAAAGCCTACTATTTGGATGTAGGGTGTTTTTTGTACTTGTAGAAGTCTACATAATGTGGCTCTGAGGTGAAAACAAATTTTAGTTGATTTTGACTAATACTGGGTTTGTATTTGAAATGCCAGTTGTGTTGAATTGTGAGATGAAGATGAAGATAACTGTCAGAAGTCTCCAACTAAGGTAGTATTAGCTCTTTCTGTTTTAATCAGGTGAAATAGAGCTGGCTGAATATAGAGAGACGGGGGCCTTACAAGACAGTATTCTGCGCTGTGTGAGAGAAGAAAGCATTCAGAAAAAAAAACTGCGCTCTCTAAAACAAAAATCTCTTGATATAGGGAATGCAGACTCCCTGTTGTTTACATTAGATGAACATCGCAGGAAGTCCTGCATAGACCGGTGTGACTTAGAAAAGCCACCTGTCCCCGCTGCTTACATCATGCACAGACAGAGTGACTATGGACGATCTCGGCAGAATTCTTCTACCAAAGCAGAAAACATAGAAATACAAGAAAATCCTCCTTCTACAGAGAGTTTCCAGGAAACAAGAAGACCTGTCATACCAGAAGTTAGGCTAAACTGCATGGAAACCTATGAAGTGAAGGTAGACTCTCCGGTTAAACCTGCTGGTCCCAAGGAAGACTTAGATTTGATAGATCTGTCCTCTGACTCAACGTCAGGTCCTGAGAAGCATTCCGTACTCTCCACTTCAGACAGTGACTCTTTAGTCTTTGAACCACTTCCTCCCCTAAGAATAGTGGAGAGTGATGAAGAAGAAGAAACAACAAACCGGTTAAACGATGAAGTCTCTGGTAAAACTGCTGTGTCGTCTCCCTCAACTCCTATTGATGTTTCTGCATTAAGCCTCAGCACAACTCCTCTGGTCCAGTTCAGCATTGAAGATTGCTCGAAGGACTTTAGTTCTAAGGATGCAAGCAACAGTGCTTCAGCAGAAATAGAGGAGTTGCTTTCCATTTCTCCCAAAGGTAAAAAGGACTCTTCAGAGTTATCTAAGCCAGAGGAACTTCAGGACATACACAGTGTGAACCCGCTAACACTGAAACAGAAAAGAGACTTGCTGCAGAAGTCGTTTGCCCTTCCAGAAATGTCCATTGATGATAACTCTGAGCTTAGTGTGGAGGAAACTAGGCCTAGTGGAGCAATTCCAAGCCCAAATATAAAAACAGTCCTTATTAAAGTCCCCGAGGATTCTGAAAACCAAACAGAAAGTGATAAACTTGCTGGGTTAAACAACACAGAGTCTGACACTGAGCAAAACACAGAGCAAAAACAAGAGGAGGAGACTGAGGAGTCAGAATTTAAGATTCAGATTGTTCCCCGCCAGAGGAAGCAGAGGAAGATTGCTGTGAGTGCTATTCAGAGAGAATACCTGGACATTTCCTTTAACATCCTTGACAAGCTGGGAGAGCAGAAGGAGGCAGGTGAGCTCAACCACTGACCCAATGAAAAGACTTATTATTTTGTGTAGGTTTTAATTGCAGGCCACTGTAGAGAGATGTGTGATCACATAGCAACTGATGTGATCTGAGCTAGCTGAATGCTTTCAGGTGTTTGTTTCTCACAAGGAAATGTACCAGCCATACAGGTAACATGCATGTGCTAAGGCCCATTAAAAAAGGTACTTGGAGCTCAAGGACAAAAATACTGGCTCTCATATCAAAGTTAGGGCCTCCAAACTCCATGGCTTCTTTATGCAGGGAGTCAGTTAAACTGTTGTTGTTCTGTGCGTTTTATCCTGTTAATCTAGTCAATGTTACACTGATTCTCTTCTCTGTATCGTGATTTTTTGTCTCATATTTCTTCTGCAAACATAAGGCAGTAGAGAGCAGACTATCATGAAATGTCAGTCTGAGCAGGCTGTAGACTACAGAGCTAAGGGCACTTGGAATTAACTGCACATTGCATTTAGGATCAGAGATAGACATGTTTTTATACACTAAAAACTCTCTCTAGCCTTTTTTGTAGTTGGATATCCACAGAGTTTACAAAGCTTTTGTTTAAAGACTTGAAGTGCAAGCATGGGGAAAACTATACAGTATTTCTGTGTATCCCTATTTTTCAGCTCATTTCAGTACAGGGTTTTGCTATCAAGTTTGTCCTGCTGAGAGAAAGTGTATTTTATCTGCTCAGATTTGAATTGGAGGTTTCAAAAAGTGTTAAAAATGTGTTCTGTTGCCTCTTTACTTCTGTGGTTATTTCTTTCAGGATTTTTCAGTTATTGGATTTGTATCAGTTAAAAAAAAATAAAAAAATCTTTCAAGCCTCATTTCTTTGAAGAGAGGGTTAATATTTATGTATTCCTGACCTTACTTCTTTCTCAATTACTTCAGAAGGAACCATAGTATAATTTCCTATTATGATTCATGAAATTATGATATCCCAATTTTACAAGGAGAAATCATTCAGTGTGATCATGGCTAAGCTGTTCCCTTTATGTTTGAGGCCTAACATCCCATTTGTTGCACCAGTAAGTTGATGAACCGCTGGAGCATTTTAAAAGCAGAGGAGAGACAAGTGCTTTTGAACCTTTCACATAGGTTTCTCAAGAATAATTGTCATGAAAGTATTTAGACTCAAATGCTTTTTAGACCATTACTAAGGACCACTAGTAAGTTCTCATAAATTCGCTAACATAAACATCCTTGAAACTTCTTGGAAGAGCTGTCACAGTTCTGAAACACCCCACGGAACCTGGGATTTTAGCATATAAGATGGTAATTTGGCTGCATGCATCTATATATGTCATCCAAGTGGAGCATAAAACATTCACTAAGTGCTCACTTAATGTTACCGGTTGATACAGTCAATTTGGATAACTAGGTAATTTAGTTACTTGGATAGTTCACTCTCTCTCTTATGTATCTGCTTTGCTTTGTTTAGCCTTATTGATTTGTTTATTTGAGAACATGTGTTGTAATTCATTTAAGTAGGCTTAATATTGCCATCATAATATGCTGATTATAATTTCAAAGCCTTGTTTTAGCTTTGTCAGACTATTATGCTTCCATATGTGTTAGAAGGGCTTCTGACACAAGTGATTCCTGAATTAAATAGCTGAATGGATTGTTTCTTCAACTACATAGTTCTGGAGTACAGAGTTTCCCACTTGAGACCCTTTACAACACAGATACATATTCATTTTTACAGGATATGCTGAAACCTTACATCAATACTTGAAATTTTCTTTGCTTTATTCTTCCCATGTCAACAATATCAGTTATCATAAAATAAAACCCTCAGTTTTATTATTATTATTATTATTATTATTATTATTATTATTATTTTAAAGTGACAGTTTTGGCCTTCTTATCCTCTTTGAGTCTTTGGGATCAATTGCTAGATCAGCAGACCTTTGAATGAAAATTGATAACGTGTTGGAGATAATACTTTCAAAGAATGCTAAAATATCACAAACTAGCTTTATATCAGTGGTACCTCTCTTATGTCCATGTTGGTGGTCCCTTTAATCACTTCATGAGTGGGATCAAAATCTATGTGCATTTATTAGTTCTGAGCTCTAACTGGGCATATGTACAAATATCCAGCAAAAAGTGATTTTAAGTAATAGATCTCTGTGCCTCTATAAACATTACCACTGAGTCCTTTTAAAACTGCTGGGAATGCCAGATGGTGAATGGATGATTGAAAAGATGTGAAAAAGACATCCAGAGAGAAAGCAGATGGAAAATATTTATTGATTCTAAGTACTGACAGTTTAAACACAATTTCCGTATGTAGATCCTGCTGCCAAAGGACTTTCAACTCTGGAAATGCCAAGAGAATCATCTTCTGCACCAACCCTTGAGGCAGGTGTCCCAGAGACAAGTAGTCACTCTTCCATATCAAGTAAGTGAGTCTCTGGTTTAAGGACTAAACTGAAAATTAAATCTGTAGCATATTCATGCTTCAGATACGTATCATGTCTAGTAAATGCTTCCGCCTGAGTTTTATTGATTCTTGGAAATACAGCTGTGTTGGATATTGTTAGGTCTTTTAAATCTTTGGTGGTCAGCAGGATGTTAGCAGTTAGTGGCTGCCAGGTTCTCTGTTGTGACATGGCAAATTTGACTTTTTTTTTTTTTTTTTTCTGAATTAGAGTAGGTAGCAGTTAAAAGCAAACATTTTGCTTCAGCAAAATTCTATTTCACAGTGAGAGAAAGCATTGTCAACTGTCAGTGCACAGAAGCAGAGGGTGAAATCTTTAACAGGGCTGTTAATGTGGTCAGCATGTTTGTTAATTTATCTTAGGAAACAAACAACAACAACAAAAAAAACAAAACGTAATTTTTTTAAAATGCTTTGAAATGCCACTTTCTCAGCTGCTCAGCTGAAATGTAGTAACTACTCATCTGAGAGTCCCTGTACCCATCCCAGGGGAAGTGAACCAAGTTGGTTTAAGCAATCATTGGCTTAACAGAAAAGATGTACATAACATTGGAAGGTGGAGGCATCCTAGAACAGTTTAATAAAATCCAGTATAGCATGTCTGGTTAGGTAATGTTAAGTAACAAAGATGAAGGTGGGTGGGACAGTAATCTATGGCTAGTAGAAAAGGGAGGGAAATTATGTCTTTCTTTGATACCAGTGAGTTGCTAGATTGGCTCAAGAGTCTCACTGAACTGCAATTTCAGATTGCTGTAGAAAAGTTAAATGTTGATTTCTGAAATTCAGCATCTGCTGATTTGATTGGATCGGGTATCTGGTCCATTAAAAGATGGTGTTATTGTGACATGCTAGCTTAGCACTTGGAATAGAGGTTTCCTCCCCAGTTTTATGACAAGCATCTTGTATGATGTGCATCTCATAGAGTTGGATGGTCCTTGGCCATCTAATGACATCAAAGCACTTAGGAAAGCAGCTGAAGAGCTGCCAGTTAAGACCTATCTCTGTCTGGTTTCACTGAACACAGTCTGTTTCTGTAAATTCCAATACATGAAATCTGGAATTATATCCAGATCATACTGAGCAGCTCAAAATTTCAGGATGCTTCAGGAAGCTGTCACCCATAGCATCAGCAACAGCAGTGCTGAGAAGAGCGTGAGGTTTATGAGGTCTGAGGGAGTGTTTGAGGGGGGTTTTGAGCCCCAACACTGTGGTGTGTGTGTGGAAGCACTGGCCAGCAGGCAACCAGTGTCACAACAGGGATGGTGCTCCACGCTCAAGATTGGTGCATCCCTATGAGAAAGAAGGAAAGCAAAGGGGGCAGGAGACATGCACGGATGAGCCAAGGAGCTCCTGGTGAAGCTCAGACAGAATAAGGAAGTTTACAGCATGTGGAAAAAGGGACTGGCCACTTGGGAGGAATATAGGGACACTGTCAAAGTATGCAGGGCCTAATGTTCACCCCAGCGTACTGAAAGAGCACTGAAGGAGTTGGTGGATGTTAGAGCTGGCCCCCTCTCAACAATTTACCAAAGGTCTGGGGAGTTAGGGGAGGTCCCTGCTGACTGGAAGCTAGCCATTGTACCATTCTGCAAGATGGGCTTGAGAGAAGCCCCAGGAAATGACAGACATCAGTGCCTGGAAAAGTCATGGAGAGGATTGTCCTGGGGAGCAGCTCGGCAGAAAGAGACCTGGGGTGCTGTTGGGCAGCAGGCCCAGCATGAGCCAGCAGCGTGCCCTGGCACCTGAGGGGGCACCCTGCATTTTGGGGTTCATTAAACCCAGTGTAGTCAGGAGGCGAGCCAGAGTAGCCGGATGAGTGAGGAGCGCAGGGGGAGGCACCGCAGAGGGAGGCACCGCTCTCTGCTCCCACCACCTGACTGGATGGGAGGGAACAGCATGGAGCTGCGCCAGGGGAGGGTCAGACTGGGCATTACGGAAAATGCCTTTACTGTGAGGGTGGTCAAACACTGGGGTAGACTTCCTAGAGAGGTGGTTGGTGCCCTGTGCCTCTCAATGCTCAAGGGGCTTTTGGACAGTGCCATCAGTAACGTGCTTGAGCTTTTGGTTAGCCCTGCAGTGGTCAGGCAGCTGGACCAGATGATCTTGGAAGGTCCCTTCCAACTGAACTGTTTGATTCTATTCTAAATTCCTTTGTAAGTATTTCTTACTTCTGTGTACCTTGGTTTCCAGCTGTAAGATAGAGCAAGACACTTTCCATTATGTCTCTTGTATATTTAGATTGAAATATTTTTAGCTTTTTACTATTTGCCTTCACAGTGCTTTGCTTAAGTCCTGATGAGGATTGTGCACACAAGGCACTTCTGTAACACAAAGATATCATTACAGTTTCAGCCAGTGCCTGGCCACAGAAAGCATGTCATTAATTGCGATAGGAAGATTCTGCCTTTGGACTTCTCTTTCTGGGTAGGGAATCCCACCACTCACCAAATAATATATGAAAGTTCTCTGTCCTCTCATGATTCTTAGGTTTCTTGTAGAAGACCTGATCAAGAAATGCTTCCCACCCTATACCACTAGTCATTTCTAGACTGAAAAGTTCATGTGGTAGTCCACAGCAATCAGCCTGGCCCCAGCATAGTTCAAAGGCTGACAGCTATCCGGGTTTTCTTTTTTCTTTCTTTTTTTTTTTTTTTTTTTTTTACTCTCTGACATTGGAAATCTTGTATGTCCATGGGAAATCAGGTAAATACAATAGAAATATAAACCTGCTTAACAGTAGCCTGATGATGTGAAATATGCATGAAAATTTTTAAGTTATAATCACAAAAGCTGTTAAGAAAATTCAGGGAGATAATTTTCTAAATTTTGACAGTCATCTGCACTCCAAGCGGTCTTGTCAGCTCTAACATTAATTGCTGTTCTTTCATCAGGAAATTCTACGCTTGATAAAGTGATAAAGCATCTATTTAAAATCCTTGCCCTGGAAACGATGAAAATTATATTTTTCTCCTAATTTGCTCTGAAAGGCAGCTGCAATATAACTTAAAAAGTGAAATGAAGAATTTTTTGGCCTGGTTCAATTCCAGAAGTTCAGTTATACAAGGACTGCTTTAGAGCAATGCTGGAGGAAATTGTACTTATACCAAAAATAGTGTTTAAATGCACTCTGATACATTGAACGGGTATAATGAGGAAAAGCTTAAAATACTTCACCTAGTGAAATAGTTTAAATGTGCAAATTCCCTCTGAAGTTGTCTTTGTGTTTATTATTACTCAGGGCAAGTACTTATTAGGAAATATTCTGCTTTCTCTGAATTTGAAACTCTCAGTTAGAAACTGAGTAGAGCCTGTTTAGTACCAAGGCACTCAACCCCTCAGAGCTTTCTGAAAGTTGTAGTATATCCCATGTCTGTACTTCTTCATCACAGTTGTGAATAGACTGGGTTTAATAATAATGCGGAAGATTGGGTTTATTTTCAGAATTCATCTGGGTACTATTTGGAATTTTAGAAGTACACTACTTGATATTATGGTTGTTAAACAATGTTGAATGTAGTTACAGATGAAAATAATCATTAGGAGAAGATTTTGCTTTGCTATCCTTGCTCAGGAAGGCACTTAGACATAGACTTATGTCAACAGTTTCTAAGCTTTTCTGCATGGAGATGCATGTGGGCATGCCTTGCTCAGTCACAGCCTCTGTCTTCATGCTGTCAGCAATGAGTTTGGTTTCAGTGGTGGAAATATATTGCTCGGGCTCAACTGGCAAATCAAAAGTATTATGCTTATTCCATATGAATTTCTTATGAATGGAGAGAAAAGTAAGAAAATCAAGAGTATTGTATGTCTGTTTCTTCTTCCAATTAAGCAGAAAATACATGAACAAAGTCTTAAATAGTAATTCCACAAGGAGTGTTTTATTTTTATTTATTTATTTTTTTCCTGGGAGCATTGTCCAGTGAGACACATCCTTAAGGCATGTGGTAATACTCATTTAAAGAAGTATTATATTAAGAAACAGCAAATGGTTGTTGCTCCATGTAAGAAGAATGTCAGTGAAGTTATAAGGGGGACCTACCTTCAAAAGCTTAATAAAGTGACATCACATTATCACAATTCAGAGAATGGCTTCACATTTCAGAAGAATGTGCAGGTGTTATGCCTGAGCAGGTATTTAGGAGGCCTGTTCACGTTCTGACTGTTACACAGTCAACCAAACTTTTTTTTTTTCTCTCTTTTTTTTTTTTTTTTTTTTTTTTTTTTTTTTCCTGCCAATAGTGAGCATAGATAGGGCATTTCTCTATACTTTGTTAGGAGGACACTGAGTTTCCTTTCTCAGTATGTAGTGCGTGAGTGAGGTTGAAGTATATATTGGCATGGGAATTTGGGGGTGGGATTTTATATTACACAAATACCATGTGCTTTGAAGAACTTTTGTATTATTTGATGACAGAAAGGCACTGACAGTTGACACAGTGGATGAGATCCTAGATCCAAGTCACTCATGACTGATGTCATTGGGTCCAGAATTTTACCATCTGTAGTTGTGTGAAAAGCGTGTATTGACTTGATCAAGATGTTTGGAGCAGGCAGTTCATGTCCTGACACTATTTCTCTTGTGCTGGCTTGTAAGATCAGGAAATAAGAGTAGTTTTACATATTGTTTGAGCCCCTGAAATCCTTTTGCGTTTCTGACTTGCAGCTCAGTTCAGACAAATGAAAAGAGGCTCTTTGGGAGCTCTGACAATGAACCAGCTAATGAAGAGGCAGCTGGAACACCAGTCTAGTGCTCCCCACAATATCAGCACTTGGGATACTGGTGAGCTGCGTTTATTGTTCCTTATTTCTATTTCCTTAAACCAATTACTTTCTGTATCAATCCATTAAAAAAGAAGTATTTCTATTCTACCACTGCAGAGAAGTAATCAGTCTCGAGTCTAAGGAGAAACCATGTAGTGAGTAGCAGTATCTCATCTAATATGAGTTGGAAGTTACGTATTTGGGATATAGCCCCTCTGGTACTGTGGTGTCCCCATAATGTTTCATAATATTATTTCCTGACCTCCTTGAATGAAATAGAAGTGTCATTGTTGATTTCATTAGGTATAGAATTTCATCCTTGGTGTGTGGAATCATTAATTTCCATATATGTTTACAATGATGTTGGTACACAAAGGATTTGCACCTTATGCCATCCCATCTCATCTCCCGGTAGAGCAGTTTCTGTTAGCTCACACTGAACACTTGAAGTTTCTGTTCTGTTAGTGACCTGTTTTTTCACCCTTTAAGATGAATGCAAAGCAGACAATGAAAGCGGAAATAAGCACATCATTTCCTCATTAGTCATGTAAAGCATTTTTTTTTTTTCTTTCTTTCAAATATGTTCTTTTATGTCCAAATTCATAGCAGATGTCACTAAACAGTGAACTCATTCTAGTTTGTAAAAGGCACTAGGTATTTCATTGCCTATCTTTATGTTAGTGATGTTATGGAATTGTGCTTCTTAGGAATCATGAGCAGCTCCAGGTGAATCCAAAGAAAATAATACTTAAAACTTCTTGTGGAGTTTAGCATGTTGAGTGAATGTCTCACTACCAGTTCTGGACAGTTGAGCTCAGATTTTTATTTAATTCAGACTTCAGCCTCAAATCCCATCAAACTAAATCTTGTAGGTAAAGGTACAGTGTGTAGCTCAGGTTTATCCTTTCTAGTCCAGCCTGCTGAGTAGCATGCTCAGCATGAGATCCTTAAATCATAAAGGGGAGAATTTGTCAATGTTAACAATGTTTTAAGTCCTACTAGCAAGTTTGTTTGTTAAAGAGAGTTAGTTGGTATCACCTACTTTTCAGGAGGGGTTTTAGAAGTGGAAAAGTTATTACTTTTGTGAGAAGTATTTAGCCTGTATACCAGAGCAACAAGTCAGTACTCAAAACCAATTAGGAACTCAGTCTTCTTAATCTTGTTCTGACTCCACCGGATTTCTTTACAACATCTATGACTTTTCTCTCTAACTAAAGGACTTCAAGCATGAAATGAAGTAAAAAGTTCTTTTCTAGGAAGCTTTACATCTCTCAGTCTCCTTTTTGACCACTATCTTTTAAAGTAAATTATTATTTGGACAGATTAAATATTTTTTTCAGGACAGTTGCTCAGTGCGACTGTTTGTCATTTCAATGTCACACTACAGTTTTGAGACTCATTATGCTCAAATATAATAACTAGGAAATGGTCTTATTCTGCAGAAATTTATGATGCATGCTTGGTTCATGTATGCTTTCTATTGTTTAATACACTGGTAGGTACCATGTCTCTCATTTATTATTTCATGCCTTTTTTTTTTTTTCCCAAGCTTGTTTTCTGTAAAATAAAAATCACTGTGTGTATAGCTTTTGTCAGCAAAAACTATACATGAACTTCTAATCTCTTGGTATTCCTAAACATTAATTTTCTCTTTTGGGGGCTTTTATATTCCCTATCTTGTTGAATCTTTATAGTCAGTACTTCCTTTCTTCTTTAATGACACTTCTGAAAAATGCCTTCTTTGCTATTATGCAATCTGTCATTTTCTTCCTTTGTGGGTTTCTTTTATCTTTCTCTTCCTCCCTTTTTCTGTTGCTCTTTCTATGCTTAAAAATAACTTTTATTTATTATTTTTTAAATAGCTGTTTTAATTGTCTTTCTCTTGCTTTAACTGTTAAAACTTGTGCTGATATGCTGGATTCATAATGCTGGAGACTGAAGTTCTGTATTTATTCACAGAGCAGATACAGCATGGAAAGCGGCTGTGCAATGTCCCTGTTTGTCTAAACCCTGACTTGGAGGGACCACCACTAAGAATCAGAGGTTAGTTCCCTATCCGGTTGACCTGAACTCTCTGCCAAGACTGCTAGGAAGGTTTCCTGTTAGTACCAAAGGGTGGTGAATTTTATGTTCCATTCAGCTATATTAAAGCCCTTAACTGTCCTGCAGAATGTAGATTATCAAAAAGTTATTAGACAAAGCATTTCATTTAAACAGGGACAACTGACTGATTAAAGGCTGAGGCTTTCCATCAACCTGGAAGTTGACAGTTCAACTCCCTCATAGTCAAAATTTGTACAGACTTACAATCCTGTAATTGGGCAAAGACCTACCTTCATTACCTAAATGATGTTTTCTGTTCAGTACCCTAGAATTTTAAAGTAGTTAAGTATTATTCTGACATTGTAGCCTACATTATGACAGCTTTTAGCATTTGCATGTTGCAATGGGACTTACATCTAGAAAAAATGACAGTGAACTTCCGAAGTCATGGTAGAGGGATCTTGATTTGTTTGTGAGGGGAAAAATAATCAGCTATAAATATATGGAAAATCTACTTCTATTCTTTGTATTCTGGATGGTATCCTATGTTACTAAAGAATATTCTGGACTTTCTGGAGTGTCTGTTTTCATCCAGCTAAACCTCAGGGGACAGTTATGAAGTACTGAACTCTGTATGTAAAAGAAACATAAAAAAATCCTCCCATACTTTAGTGAAATGATTGTTTAAAACAGTCTTTCTTTTGAAACCAGCTCTCAATATTCCACATATTTTGAGCTCAGATACTGTGGGAGTTTCTTAGATTACTTCACCTGAGAGGTGCTATTAAATTTGCTTTTCCTGAAGTAACTGGGATTATCTTGTCATAAATTCTTTCTGAACCTAGTTTACATGGAGAAGCTACCTCATGTTTCTATAGTTAAGTATTGCCAGAACATGCTAATGTTAGTATCAAAGTAGATACAAGTACACCTGCCCTTCCTGGATTTTTTGTTCTTTACCTTTTTTCAAGGATTTTTTTTTCCATAGTTCTAGGTAATTGGAGTAATCTGACAGAACCATGGGATGTACTATATCCTTTTAAAATCATGGTTGATCTTAACAACTCTGATCTTCAGGCCAATGCAGTTTGGATTTCCGTTTAGTGATTTTCTTTTGCTTTCTTTGTTTTTATTATTTCTCACTGCCTTAAGGTGCCACAAAATCTAGCTTGCTGTCAGCACCCAGTATAGTCAGTATGTTTGTACCTGCACCAGAAGAATTTGCTGATGACCAGCCCACTGTGATGACTGACAAGTAAGTTCTTCTGTTCCTTTAAAAGAACCAGTTGACCTTCAGATAGGTCAAGTTAAGTATAAATATATGTTTTGGAAATACAGAGTCCATTCTATCCTTTATCCCTATACTATGTTTTTATTTTTATTTTTATTTTTTCCAAGGTAAAATTTTTCTAAACACTGCCAGCAAGATGTGCTTTTAACTCAGTGGAATATGAGTGAGTTTGCACAGGTGAAATTATGATTCATGCTGTTGTGTGTATGTGGAAGGAGAGAAGTGCTTTCTACCCTTCTTTGGAAACTAGATATTTATGTGGTTAAGATTGTACAGTATATGTAGCCTACTAAGGACATTTTGGTAACAGAAAGTTTGGATTTTTCTTTAATTAAAAAATTGTGTAAAGTTTTTAATTAAAACCGATTGTGTATTGTTCTGTATTTTAAATCAGTGGCTCCTTGTGATCCATTGGAAACCACTTTTGCCTTAGGAAAAAAAAAAAAAACAACAACTCTTTTTTGAATTTCTTTTGTTTTCTTTTGAAATAGAAAGTCATGATTATATATCAACACTTCTGTTAGCAATATAGCACTGATCTGACAAGCTTTTCAAACATCTATTTGCTTGTTAAAATGCCTCTGAAGTAAGTGTTAAACTTAAGTGTACTCATTTAATGGAGAAGTAAAGCAGTCAGTAGGGAGCCATGCATCGATTTAGTCAAAAGCTAGTAAGTTCTTGCTTGTGCTGCTGTGCTTAGTCCACTAGACAGACCCAGCAAGATGAAGTAGACCTTATTATGTGACAAAGTGAAACATCCCCAAAGTTAGGCTTATCTTTGGCACATCCTTTGACCAATTCCCCAAACCTCTAACACGACATCAACATGCAGTCCAGCTAAGCTCAACTTTCATGACTTTGTTGGCATATTTTACTTCTGTTTAGTTACAAAGGTAAGAAAATTGCCTGTACAATTCCATTAAGTTAAAATATCACAATCTGTTGGAGTCATTAGCAACTGATTGACCAAATTAAGCAAGCTTTCCTACTGGGCTGAGATAAGCCAGTTTTCCACATTGGTTTGCTTTTTTTTTGTATAGTTGTGAAAGCCTGTGTCATATCTCCTGAATCTGACATGCTCTTTATAATTAGACATTAGAGAGCCCTTTCAGAACTTAGTTGGTTTTCTTTTAACATTTCAGGAGGGATAAGTGACTCAGCAGCAAATCTGCCCTGGGAAAGGACACTTCTCTGAAAAACTAATGTTCTGTGCCCATGAGAGGTCCTTTCATTTCCTTCTTAATAGCGCTAACAGCTGTGGGAACCAATCAGATTATTGTTTCCTAATTGCATAATTTGTTATTCATAATTCATTACCGACAGGAAGGACAATATGAAATTGTTCAAACTCTTTGAGATCATCTATGAGTGTCACTGTTTGTCTATACTGCAAAGTAAAAAACTGCTGAGGACTTGAGCCCTTGCCTGAAACCAAGTAACACGAACTGGCTGGCGTTAACATTGCTGAGGGCTGGTCTTCACTGCAGTAGGTTTTTTTTGGATAGTGCAAACTGAAGAGCGCCAATAAAGAGTGAAGGAAGTAGCTAAGCATTACCAATGAAGGAGCCAGAATGTAGACCTATTCTGTGTCCCTCTTCAATTTGTCAGTGTACAAACAGCCAGTGCAGCTAGTGAAAAGCTTTATTAATGTTTGAAAGCCATGGCCTTTAGTTAATTAGAATGATCACAATAACATTATTTTTCTAAATTCATTTTGAATAGAATGTACTAAATAATTGAACTCTAAAAAGTCATAATACATATGTATTTATAACAATGCTTTGTTTTAAATTTGTTCACATCTGTTTTTAAAACTGCAGGTGCCATGATTGCGGAGCTGTTCTTGAAGAATACGATGAAGAAACACTAGGCCTGGCCATAGTTGTGCTCTCAACATTTATTCACCTTAGTCCAGACTTGGCTGCTCCTCTCTTGTTGGACATCATGCAGTCTGTTGGACGGTAAATTCAGGACTTTCCTCTCTCGTATGATTGAAAGAATTTTGTGTCTGGGATTGGGTTTACATAAACTTAATTATATGAAGTTCTGTTTTAGAACTTTTGAATGAATAACATCAGGTTGTGTTTATTTGAAAAACTCTTCAGACTCTTCAATGATATCTTGTACGCTTATTAAGACTAATTAAAAAGTTGCATCTCCAGGCTTCCTAACCAGCTCCTCCATGAGATTGTCTCTGATAATGTCTTAAATATTGGTGTGTTTGCTATTTTTTTGGTGTGACTTTCACCCAGTGCATGGGATAACTCAAGTACACCATTATATTGTAGTACTTGTCATTGCTGCCTCAGCAATTGCAACTTCCTGCCTAAGAGGTGGGAGGGATGTGTTGGGGATTTTTCAGACCAAACTCCTGAGCAGCACTACATGTGCAGAAGTGCCATGCCCCTCTGCTTTTCTGTGTTCCTCTCAGTGTCTGAAATTAAAGATGCTTGACTGGATTCTGTAGGGGCATGACTCTTCACAGCCCTGCCTCTGTTCTGTCTCCCAGTTCCATCTAAACACAGCAGCACTTCAAACCCTCCATTTCCATTAATTCCAAGGCTGCAATTCCCTGCTGTCACTGCTAATGAACTCTGATGGAGGCAACATTTCTAATCGAGACAGATGCTTTCCATTCTGTGTGATTCTTGTAAATACAGCACTAGTAAAGGGTCATAAGAAGCCACAGAGTAAATCACTTGGAAGATAAATTATCAAGGGATGAGGACCGAGTGGGCTACCTTTTTCTGTGCTTTGAGGAAGAAATGATGTATTTTTGGAGTAAGACACCTGATTTGTCTAGAGTAGCAGATGCCGTGCAGCATGGGGTATTTCTGGTAAATGTCCAATGTTGTTCCTACTGGCTGTCATTTCTGACAAGTTCCAAGTCCAGTAAGAGGCTATCCAGAAAGGAATTACTTCGTATATAGGTAATGTATAAAATAAGGTAGTTCATTGCAGTAGCACATACAGGCAAAAAGGTATTCAGCTACCTTGTGTATAACCAAAGTGTCTCTGATCAAGCAGTGCCATATCATTACCTCTGAATACCCACATGTTGGCAGAGGTGATGCTTGTTTTACTGAGAATGTGTTTTATAAGACCCTACTATGCACTTGCATTTATACTCTTGTTCCTGAATCAGGATCTTTTACTTGTTGATTCTTAATTCATTGATTTCTGAGAAGATTTGGGTTTCCAAGCATCAAAGTGCCATTTGACAATGGCACTTAGGCTCTTGAACTAGTGAGGAGCTTTAAAAATATTAAGTTCTTTTCTTAACTTGTACAACTTGGAACACATCCATTTACTGTCTGCTTTGTGGTCTGCAGAATGGAGGTAATGATGAGAGCTCATTGCCTTTGCACAACAAAATATTTATAGTAGTAACAAACACATACAAGGTATTAATTTCAAAAAGCTTTATATGTTCCCAAGTGTTTACTGTAGTTTGTATCTCATGAAGTTTCTCCATTTGGAAGTTAGAATCTAAACATTTTGTTTACTATAAAACAAACAACAACAAAAAAACACAACCACAACACAGTTGTGTTATTGCATTCAAAAGGAGAGAAGTACCTTTGCATAGGACTTTGATTTCTTTCAGAAGAAAATTTTTATGCTGCTGTATTTGAATCCTTCAGTAGATTTTGGGAAAGAGCTGTAATGTCGATAGGACATGTGATTAGTCCTACTGCATTCTTTAGAAATTCTCATGTACTTTAAGGCAAGCTGATGCTACAGTTATTCCAGAATCAAGGCCTGTATTGCTTAGAGGTGGCTTCAGAGCTGTTTTCACCCAGAATTAGCTTTACACAGCAAAATTAATATGTTGTATTTTAGCATGGATTCCTCTTAACAGTGGAGCCATGAACTCTAATGACTTTTTCTGAATTATGCTGGGACAACTGAATAGACTATCATCTTCAATCCACTGCACTATCCAACCTGACATTGTTTCGCAGCTGAATGTATGCTGTGTGCCCAGCTTGTCATGCATTATTAATGAAAATCACCATCCCTTTCCCTTTACACTGATGCACTTCACTGAGCTGCTTTAGGATCATTTTTGGATTTTGCAGTAATGACTAGAGAGAAAACTGAAGTAGTGACTATCTTCTGAACTGAGGCTGACACAGGATTGAGCAATGCCTAAATCCCACCTAAAAGGATCTTGAATCAAAGTTAAACTTTGAAGGCCAGATCATCCGCTGATGTAAATTAGCCTACGTCTATGAACTTTTAGTTCAGATACATCAACTTTGCGATGATACAAAGCTGGGAGGAGTGGTTGATACGCCAAAAGGCTGTGCTGCCATTCAGCGAGACCTGGACAGGCTGGATTGTGTTCAGTATTTTCATAACTGGATGTTCATACTGGGCTTCCAAGTCTATATTCAAGTACTGAATTAAATGACCTGATTTTTGAGAACCCACTATAGCTCATCTGACTTTGTAAGAGTGCCTAGGTACTTACTGTGTCTGAAATTAGGCCATTTATTCAGGTGCCAAAATCTGAAATTAGAAGCCTCACTTCAGACTGCCAAGTGGAAAATTTTGCCTCAGTCTATGTTGCGGTGTTAATCAGAAACAATTCAGTCAGTAGGCAGCTTCTGGAAAACTTTTTTCTCCACATCCCTCTGGTTTAGTAATTATCCTAGATGTGCATGTGACAATAATTTTACTTCATTATCATTATGCTGGTACAGGGAGGCAAGTAGAATTGTCCTCAGGGCTGGTAAGTGTTTGTGATATTGTAAGACTGAATAGAGTTTCTGTGTTCCAACATGATATGCCTACATTTAAGAGCACTTTGGAAGATCTTTCTGGTGATGTTTTAAATGTCCTTTTAAACTTCTGTTTATTTTATTTTTTATTCTTATATAGGTATTCTATTGGCTTATTTCAAAATAGAACACAAGCATATGAGCTTCAATTATTATTACTTTTTTTTTTTTTTTTTTTTTTTTTAATTCCAGGTTGGCATCAAGTACCAGTTTCTCTAATCAAGCAGAAAGGTATGGTAACAAAGGACACCTTGGCCAAAATCAAGCAGTTAATTTAAAACGTAGAATCATAGAATCATTAAGGTTGGAAAAGACCTCCAAGATCATCTGGTCCAACCATCCCCTTACCACTGATATCCCTCCCTTAAACACCCCCAGGGACAGTGACTCCACCACCTCCCTGTGCAACCCGTTCCAGTGCCGGGTTACATGCTGGCTACTCTTTCTGAGAAGAAATTTCTCCTACCTAAACCTCCCCTGGCACAACATGAGGCCATTCCCTCTGGTCCTATCACTAGTTACCTGCGAGAAGAGGACATTATCCTCCTTGTAATTAAATCAAACTTAACTTTTTTTTTTTTTTTTTTTTTTTAAAAAAAAAAAGTTTATAAGTAGGGAAAAAACCTGGCCTTTTTCAGTTGTTTCAAATATCTCTTGCCTTCTGAGGATGAATAGGACCCTGTATTCAGATGTACTGACTCTGAAAACCCTCAGGTTCAGATTAACTTAAAGATGCGTCCTGGTTTCCACAGTTTCACTGCAGATCTTTCTGGCTTGTTCCATGTTCAGTATTTGTTGTGATAAACTGTCTCCATACATTCAGTGAAGTGAGTCATCCTTGGCCATGGACAACCCCTGCTAGTGATGTCTTTACTTAAATCAGATGTTGAATAGGATAAATTCATTTTGAGAAGCTGCGAAAGGTGCTAAGTAGTGCAGTTAATGAGTAAATAAGTAAACCTTTGCCTTTTTAAATGAAGTTACTTGATTTGTGAGAGATTATGAAGTACTTCAGCTCTTGAAGGAAACTGCAAGAGGCAAATTAATATTGTAATGTGTATGTTTACCTATTTTAAATGTGTTTTATGGTAAATCCAAGAACCTCATTTTGTATGAAAAATCCACAAGGTGAGAGCAGAATTGTATTTCAAACCCTGACAATTCACAAGCAAAAATATGTGGACAATAAGGAAAAATGCAACTATTTATTGAGACAAATAGTTTAGGTATGTGTACATAACTTTTTAATCTCTGAATAGTTGAGCTGAAGCAATAAAATAAACATTTTTTTTTTTTGAATCAGGAAAGTTCTGACTATCTCATAACTGAACACTTCTGTAATTAAAAGAATCTTCTTTATTACCACCATATAGTCAGCTTTGAGAAATGTTTCATTTACAAGGCAATTTCTCTGTTCTTCCTTTTCTTCTCTTTCATTTCAGCATGATGATCCCTGGAAATGCTGCAGGTGTGGCCAAGCAATTCCTCCGCTGTGTTTTCCATCAGCTGGCTCCGAATGGCATCTTCCCACAGCTCTTCCAGAGCAATATTAAAGGTGAAGTGCAGTGCCTGAGTGCATATCTGATCCCTTCAAATATCCCTGTATTTACACTCAACACAGAAATGGCATTTCAATTTCAGATGGAAGTTTTTTACGGACCTTGGCCACATCTCTTATGGACTTCAGTGAGCTGAGTTCTATTGCTGCTCTGAGCCAGCTGTTAGAGGTGTGTTGTCAATTAGCTCTATTAATGTTAGCTTTATTAGCATTATCAAGCATATGAGTCATCTCTCCTCATTCATTTAGAGTTCAGACTTATATCACCAAAATAATGTGAATTTTACTTTTGTTGTCCCTGCAAACAGGATTTGGCTGCCCTCACCATTTTTCTTCTGGGTTTTGCTCTTACTGATAGCATTTATTTTTTTCTTCAGACTCAGACATCTCCCGGAGCAGTCCTGCTCATTGGCAGGATAAGCCATCCCTTTCCCATCACTTTTTCTGGTTTTCAGCAATATTTCTACTCCTAGGTTTGTTCTCTCCCTTGTATCTGATGGCAGTTTCTCTAAGTAGTCCAAAAATCTATTGCTTGCCTTTCACTGACTGCCTTCTGTACTCTTGGCTTACTTTTTTTGTAACTTCTATCTTCCCGCTGGTACTAGTCACTTCCATACATCCTCTTGCTCTTCCAAGAACATTGTGGTTGCTTCAAAGATTTTGGCAGCACTTTAAAACTGTTCACATCTTTCCAGGCCTGTCCCTAGTACACAAGGCAAAAAAATTGTACTGAGTAGTAGCCAGAGGAAAATATAGACAAGCTACTGGTTAATACAAGTTCTGCTTTCTTTTTACTGCCATGCCAATGTAAGTAGGATGTGAGTTAGGACTTCACTTTAAAAAAATTGGCTCAAAGTTCTGCATGTTATACTTTTGACATCAACATTTTTTGGTCAGTACTTTAGGAACTGAACTGAACTGTCACATACACAGTTTAAATTCTCTGCACAAAATTTTAGTAGTATTATGGAAGAGGTGAGTAGTATTTGGTCTGACCAAATTAACCTCAGCATTTCCAATTATCGTTTAAAAGGCCATGTCTGCAAGTGTACCTTTGTTTATGATTCTTATTTATTTCCCAGGGTTTAAACAACAAAAAGAATTTACCAGCAGGGGGTGCGATGCTACGCTGTTTAGAAAATATTGCTAACTTTATGGAAGCCTTGCCGATGGATTCACCCAGCAACCTGTGGACTACAATTAGTAATCAATTTCAGACCTTCCTTACCAAACTCCCTTGTGTTTTGCCACTTAAGGTATGATATATAGACATCTGAAATGAGCTATATTACCATTGCTCAGGATGTTCAGAAACAGTAGGAAAGCTGTGGATGAGAAATGAGAACCAGAGTACAAGTAGTTGTGAACATTTTCTAACTATTCAATTAATGTTTTCAGAGGAATGGACTTGTTGTATACCTGATCCATCCCTTTAATTATATTTTCCATGTGTAACAACAGCAACTCTGACTAGAGATTATTCTTCCACTCTTTGTTGATTTTTTTCCATCTACGCTTTCCATATCCTAACTTTGTCAGAATAGGTTATTGTGCTGAGAGAATCAGCATTTTGGCAGTAAAAATCTATCTGGCTTTAACTGTTAAAACTATGTAAAACTCATAAGAAGAGCATCACCACCTAATTAATTTGCTGAAAGTACACAATAGGCAGAGAGGAATGTGAGACTACTGGGAATAGTCCCAGTAGTAACTGGGCCTAAGGTGTTTGACTGTCCGGGTTATAGTTCCAGCTGTAATGAGAATATGGAAACCGAATCTGGAAGCTTTGGACTTAGATTTCTGAGTGTTCAGAGGACATACAGAGAAGTCTTAACTCCTGCTGTGTACATTTCCAGATGTTTTTTAAGTAAACAGTAAAAACTTTTTTAAGTCTTTCCAGTAAACAAGGGATTCTGACACCCGTATTCTGACTTCATTTCCCACAATGTGAATTTCCCACAATGTGTCTTTAGTAAAGGCATGTTGCTCAGTATGAACTGAGAGATCAAAAATCTTATAACATTGTGCTTAAATTGGGTGTTACTCCCAAACTATATGAAACGTTAAATTCCTTGTCACTGTCTGTTAAGCAGTAGTAAGATCTTGAAATGTCTTCAGGTGTAGGTAAATTGAGGCACTATCCAGCAGCACTGACTGAGCCAAATAGGCAATTACTATTCTCTTTTTGGGTAGTAGTCACTCCAATCTGTTGCATTTTGCCTAATGTAAAACAAATGAAAATCAATGAACTGAATCTTAATAGTTCCATCTGCACATCTGTCATTCACAGAACATTTAGATGGAATGTTTACTATGATTTCCCTGTTATTCATGGGAGGTATCATTAGTGATATAAGTAAAACAA
Source organism: Nettapus auritus (assembly GCA_011076525.1). NCBI lineage: Eukaryota > Metazoa > Chordata > Aves > Anseriformes > Anatidae > Nettapus > Nettapus auritus. The sequence goes on along the minus strand of CM021769.1, from coordinate 15,668,003 downwards.
TCTCATGCTTCTGAACTTTCCTTCTCCTGTTCCTTCCTCAGGGGTCATAAATGACTCTTTACTGTTTTAGATGTTTGCAGCTGAGGCAAGTCAAGACAATGGATAGATCCTGGAAAGTCCCATTCACTGCTGCAAACTGTGATGTACACAGAAGTAAAATAAATTACACCATAGAGAACATCTTTAGAGGGGCCTCTGGAGCAGATTTTTACAAAGGCACATTCTGATGTCATGGGCTCTGAGTTGCAGCTTTGTCTTGGGGCGTGGGGAAATGTCATAGCCCAGGACAACCACAGAAATGAGGAAGATGGTACATACCTCTTGCTAACCCACTAAGTTTTTAAATCAATTTTCATTACAGTGAGAACATATTTCTAGGAGATGTTTGTTATAGGAAGGAAAAGGTAACTTTTCTAAACTAGCCCTTTTGTGAAATTTTCTCATTTCAAGTTCCATGCTGTGTTGTGTTAGCACTGAGGGGGGGGATATGATTGTGTGTTCCGGATTAAGTCAGTTTAGGCAAAGTAAGTAAAGATCAGTCACCAGGGTTCGTTTTTCAGACTTCACCTATAGCTTATTAATAGCTGCCAGCACTAAAAGCAAGAGAGATGCACAGAAAGGTGCTAACTTTTTTTTTTTTTTTTTTTTTTTTTTTTCTTTCAAATATGTTCACAGTGTTCTTTAGATTCTAGTTTAAGAATAATGATTTGCTTGTTGAAGATACCTACCACTAGTGCCACCAGGGTAAGTTCCAAGATGCAACTCTGTTGCCTCATGTTTAGCCAGCCGGCATTATTCTGCAAATGTGTTCTGATCCTCTAGGTAGGAAAATATTATATATAAGCATAAAAATGTTCAGTCTGATGCTCTTTGGATAACAGTAAGAACTTTAGAATCTAGATTACAGTAAAGAGTGGGTGGTATTACATTCCTGTGTGGGTGTGAGTGTGTATCTTAAAGATTTGATGTTATCCCCTTAAAAAGGGGGAGGGAGGGAGAAAAAAAATAGTAATGAACTTCCTGATTCTGCAGTCCGCTCACTGGTACAATTCCACTGAGGTCAGTGAGGTTTTCCTGCATAAACAGCATAGAGTCTCTGATGTCTCATAGCACTGTGTCAGAGATGAAACTATTTTCTGATTTGTTGCTTTTAATTTGTTGTACAAGAATGAAGGCAAATGCTAGATAGAACAGCAATTTGACTGAAAGAGTGTAAATCACAGCAAAATAGCCTTTGAGCTAAAAATAATGATGCTTTTCCATTCAGACATTTCCAAGTTGGAATGGTTTTTGTTTTGCTGAGCAACCAGTTATTGATTTCCATAAATTATGTCATTGCAGAGTCTTCTGGAACCTTTTTCAAAATTACTAAGCTTTGTAATTCAGAACGCTGTCTTCACTCTGGCCTACCTGGTGGAACTGTGTGGTTTGTGCTACCGAGCCTTCACTAAGGTAACGAGACTATATCTTCCATTAGAGACCACTGAAAATAGGACAGACAAAGTCCTACTTCCCTCAAGTAGGATGTTTGTAAGTAAAGATGAAATCAGTGTTAAGTCTCAGACATGTCAACAGTTTTAATGTAGTTTGGCTAATCAAGTAATGAATGAAGACTCAGGGCCTATTAATAATACTGAGTTTCACATTCCCTCTGTAGTTAGTGATAAAGGGAACCTGCTGAAAACATTGCTCAGAAAAAAAAAGTATGATTTTATGATTTTTGAAAATTTTTCTCTTGAGATGAGAGATGGTGGCTGGTATTCATTCATGACTTAAAATGTCTGTGTAGTTACAGCTTTTCTAGTGCACAGATTTAGCCACGTACCTTGTGCAGCAGTAAAAACTTAAATGTTCCTGGTAGTACCACTTCAGAGCAAAGCTATGAGGGGCAGCAACAGATTGCTGATTCAAGTGGAAGACTTCAAGTTGGGAGCCTCATAGCTTAGATCCTGTTTTATTCTGTATTGAATATCTCACTTTGATGTGCATGGCTATTAACTGTGTAGAAAAGAAAACAGGACTTGTCTACCTTTAAAAAGTTCTTAAGGTTCCTGTCTGTGTATCTACGATATACAAAGAACACTCGGTTATTAGTCAAGTTCGTTTTTGTAGCAGTTGTTGAGAAGTTAACAACCAAAGAACCCACAGAAAACAATCAAACCTTTTACTAGGGCCTTGTATGCTCCATTATGCAGATTAAGGTACAACAGTAATTGATCATCATGAAATACTCTTTCAAATGTAGCTACATGATTTTCTGTGTTGGTATTGTACAACTGGAACATGCATCATTTCAGTCAGTAAGTCTTAAAGTATCACCGAACAGACAGTGAAGAAAAAAAAGCAATGAAACTCCCAAAGAAAACCTATACCACAACACAAAAATCTTTCACCGGATGTAATGGTTTGAAGCATTAAATAGAAACTGCAAGTTTAACTACAGTAAGCAAATATTCCCTTTTTTGTCTTATTTGAAAGAGCAGAGTTTATGAAAGAAAAAAAAAAAAGCTGAATACAGAAGAGACTGTCCAGCTATTGGAAGTAATTTGAATTAAATCTATAGTTCAGGCTTTGGGCGAGGCATAGTAAAGTGAGAAAAATGTTAACTTAGAATGAGGGAAAGGTGTTCACTGAAAAAAAAAAAAAAAAAAGCCCTGTTTAGAACTGAAGCAATTATTGTATTTGAGATCTAATAAGACTGTTTCATGTATGCCTTCTAGAGCAAATTTTGAAATACAGGAAATGTTTCATTCCCATCAAACTCCACAGTTCCAGTTATTTTAAGAAAATTTTATTAAAACATGGTATTAAAAAAACCAAAACAAAACATTTTTCTTGAATGCTTCCTGGTTCAATATTCTATAACTGTATTGAGTACTTAATTGCACACAGGAAACTTGGATTATAGCACTTGGTAAAAACTCCTTCTTGATTTAGTTTAATGCAACCTGGTGACCCAGAAATGGAATCATTAGTGAATGTTCTCCTGCAATTTATATCCACAAAATGCTTAATTTAGTGGAACTCCACACTACATTATCCTTGTTATTGCTGAAAGCTTGCCATGGCTTTGCATTAAAAATATCAAATTAATGACTGCTGTTAGAAAGATCAGGCTAGTCGTGCTATTTGTGTTTCTGCACAGTGGAAATCACTATAACCAAATAGTGCTGTTTGTGATAGAATACCATGTAAGAGTGAATTCCAGAAGGAATATCATTTATAAACATTGAAACTGTTCAGATTTAATTGTTTGTTTAGTACCTTTGAATGTACTGACTTGAAAAAAATGCCATGTCACAACATGATGCAACTTTCAGATATGCTATGAAGGAATCTTTTTTCTTTTCAAACAAGCCACTCTAATATGTACTTATAGAAGTCAGTGCTGCTCGACCATTCCAAATCTTTCTTTATTTTTATTACCAACATTTTCCTAACACTCTATGGCAGGAGTATCTCTTGTCAGTGAGCCTGAAGACTTTTATCTATCTGATATTTCCTTGACTGAGTTTCTGTTCCAGGTCAACAATGTGATTTTTTCAGTGCCTTTGGAACTCACAGTTGAGAGTATCTTCTCTTTTGTGGGTTGTTATTATCTTATCCGTTTTCCTCTCAAGTCTCTTAAGGTCCTAAATGAAAACATTTTGGCTCTCTTACCTCCTACAGCGGCTGAAGCTTGATCCTAAACTTAGCGTTCTACTAACATGTTGGCCCTTATTAAATAAATGCAGTATGCCACTGAATTGTACATGGGAAGATTTTGATACTGATTTTTTTTAGGAATGTTTAGATAGCTGATCTTCAGTATTTTTAATTGTTGCAGTATCAAAAAAGGCTTTTGCTTTATCCTGGCTTGTTTGGATGGTAGCATGCTACTCCATTAAACCAAATTTACTGTTCTTATTACTAAGACTGAGCACTGAGATACTGCTAGAAACAAACTTCACATTCTACACATACACCTCTGGCAAGTCATAGTTTGAAGGCTGCAAGGCATTTGTTTTATAGGGATGCATAGACATTTGAGAAGGTTACTTTGGCTGAACAGAGACTAAAGGGGTTGCAATCTTGACTCTTTGGTTCCAGGTTTACACACATGACTTCTCCAGGCTTTATTCTCATGGAACTAATGCCACTTTACTGAGCTGTGGCACAACTGAGTTCTTAAAGTATGTAAAAGTATAGTTTATACATAGTTATCACTATCAGAATGATAAGAATGAGAATGATAAGAAGTAAGAAGGGTACGCTGGGTCACTGACTTCAGTGTCATCACTCCCAGTTTACAGTGCAGGAAGCAAAAGGTCAGATGTCAAAAAACATTTTGCTTCATTTTCCTTAATCAGTCTGTGCACTGCCTGTGCTGAACAAACACTGTGAATTTAGACATTGAGATAAGAGTAGTGTGAGAAGTCTGCTTAATGTTGTGTTATCCTTATAGACAAGGAAAGCTGAGATTCATGAAGTCTATGTTTCCTCCCCAGTGTTCTGACAAAGCAATTTATGATGGCCCAATTGTATCCCGTGTAGCACAGGTGTTAGCCTGTGAAATAGCTGAACACTTTTGACAAGAATGTTACCTCTTTTCCAGCACGTGCAGGTTGCTGTACTGGATTACTGATAGGAAATTCTGTCCCTTGTTTTGGGGGATGCAATTGTCAACTGTCTGGGCAAGGCACTGTGTTGGGTGACTCAGGACTGTGAAGGCATGTGACAGTAGGAAGGGTCACTCTTGCTGGGGAATATATGTTCTAGCGGGTCATCAGTGTCCCCTTGCACCTCGAGTACTGTGCACCATTCTGGTTCCCCATGCCCAGTAAGGATGTAGTAAAACTGAAGAAAGTTCAGATAAGGGGCACAAGAGTGATCAAACCATGGAATAAACATGTAAAAAGCAAATAAGTCAGGGCTCTTCGATCTGAAAAAGCAACAACCATTGGGAATGTGACAAAGGTCTGTAAGGTCATAAGTGACCTGGACGGGGGTGGGTAGTTTCATGCCTTCCCAGTACAAGAACATACTAAGTTAGTAGGAACCAATGTCAAAGCAAGTAAAAGGATGTGTTTTTTTAAAAAAATGACTCCTTGCCAAATAACTGGTGCTACAAGCTGACATGGTGCAAGAGGTCAGTGGACACATATGTGGAAGAGAAATCCACTGAGAGTTATAGATTATACAGAAACAACACTGACCTCAGAAGTTCCCTGAGCAAAAAATAGTTACTGGCTATGAGAGTGATAGTGGGAATTATACATGCTTGCCCTGTTTTTCTTCTTCCTGTGGCATCTGCCTATGGCCCTGTTGGAGATGAGCTACTGAGGACATAATATGATCAGAGCACCATTCATGCATGTGGGATTTGTGACTTGAGTACTTGTCCCCTCAAGACATCATTTCATAATACAGCTGCACTGATCCAGTGTTTGCTGCTGCATTAAAGGAATTGATTTTTTTTTTTTTTTTTTTAAATATCTTGGAGCCTTAGCTTTCTGTTAAGTTTAGCAGCCTTGACTTCTGCAGTGTGTTCAGTCTGCACCACTGCAGTGTGGGGTCATTCCATCAGCTTATGTGTTACCTGATCACATGGTCAATGTAATTGAAGATCAAAATTCTGCTTGTGTTGGGCAAAACTGGAGTTTGAAGTCAGGTCTTTTGATTCACAGACTGGCATTGTAATCTCCATGATAGATGCACCATTCTGTTGTTTTGGTGCCTTCTTCCAAACCAAAGGCTGATATTTAAAATCTGCTTTCATTAAAAGGCATGTGGATGTCGTGGGAGGCACTCAGTGTTCCTGTAAGCTTTGTTTGGCTGTGTGCTACCCAGATAAAATGTGGTGACATCAACTTTCTGATGAACTTAGGTCTGCAGCAACCAAAGCTCAGTCTTCCTTCCAGACACCCACATCCTCCAACTCCTTCCCTTTTAGTTGAGCATGTTACTGTGTGCAGCTGGAGAAGGACTTCATACTGACCCTCACTAATTAAACCTTGCATGACTTCTTAGAGGAAAAAGCCAGCATTATTCCATTTTGCAGGAACTGAGGCCCTGACTAAGAGAAAAGTTATAGGCATTTAACTTATTCAAGTGAGCAGACAAATGCATGAGATTTACAAGATAAGGGATGCTAAGCTTTAAATCTTTATCTCATTTTGGATATGTTCTCTTTATTAGACGTTTTTTTCTTCTCTAACGGTCATTTGAAAGAGAGCTCGGTGTCTGTCAGCTGATCAAAATGTTTGAGTTGCTATGGTCAGTAGCAGGCTATGCATTTGTTCCACATTTTTATCTTATCTTTTAAAGTCAGAACGTCAAAGTATGATGTGTAACAGGCTCCTCTTATCTCTTGCACCTCCTTGCTGTTTCAGCTCTACAACTCTGCTCTTAGGCTTCTGTGGTATAATCTCCATTGGCTGATTTTCCCCTATGTGTTTTAAAATGTTTCTGTTGTAGCAGCTATAGCCAAGATAGATTTTATTGTGTAAGTGGAAAAGTACTGCTTACTGCAGACAACCTTATTTTAAGGGGAATGACAACTGTAAAATACACGGTAAAATTCAGACCTTTTTTGGCAAGTTTAATGAAGGCATAATGCTAAATACTATAACCAGTTTTGTTCTTTGTCAATCCTTGCTGCTTTTCCTTCTCTCTTTATATGTAACCACGCAGTGAGATCTACCCTGCATGCTTGGGCTGTATAAGTGTCTGTCTGTTCCTTGTGAAATATCTTGCAAAGTCAAGCAAAAATCACATGCATATTCTTGTTTATGTCCATTCCATCTGGTGTGTAGAATTGCATAAATTATTAATGATATCAGCCTTTTTATAAGACAGGAGCAAAAAATACACTTCTATAACTTTATTTTTGAATTTAGATAAAAGTATTGTTATTGTTTAGTAGTGGGTGTCAGTGAACTTCATGACATTCATAATTCTGTGTTTTTCTCTTGTAGGAAAGGGACAAATTCTACTTGACACGCAGTGTCATATTGGAGTTGCTACAGGCACTGAAGTTAAAGTCACCCTTACCAGACATGAATCTCTTGCTGTTGGTGCAGGTACAGGAGATCTGCCTCATGTTATTCTCACATAGATCCTGTCTTAGCTGAAATTCAGCGAAAAGAATTTTCAAGTCCAACATGGTTGCAAAAAGTACCAATAATGTCAGGGGAAACACTTTTTAAAATTTGAATCCAGTTACATTTGTAACCATAGGTGCATACTGTTAAGACTCCCACAGTTTGCTTGCTTGTTTGTTTTATTCTTAGACTTCTATTTTCATTCCAAGCCAAGACCATCAGATTCAAATAGCTTAACCATCAACCTCTTTCTGTCTTAAGCTGTAGTGATGCAGCTTGATACCATATGCATCAGCATTGAGCTGACTTCTTCTTGATTGCAACATGAGCAGACTTCTTCCAGATTGCAGTATATAGTAACTTTTTTGCACTGCTCCATTATTTTGCACAGCTCAGTCCTATGGTGAAGGTGACAGGGAAGCTTAATTTTCATAGTCTAGTAAATTCTGAATTCCTCATTTGGGAATGCAAACATATTACTTCAGTCTTGGCAGTGGAATTTAACTGGTAAACACTTGTCATTAACATTCAGTCAATCACCTGCTAGAGTCAGTAAGGAAAACTTTCTCTTACATGCTGGAAGTAAAGGTAAAATGATAACTGCCTGGACTTTCCTCCTAGCACTGTTCCCATATGTTACATTCAGTTCGGGATGCATTCATACTTTCCACAACAGCATCCATCCAATGTGATTGTGAATGTCTTATAAAATATTTCAGAGGCTGATGAAGTAAGCCATGTTTCCTGCTATCCAAAGTAGCCAGCTTCCGTTTTTGTTCAGTTAATGGTAAAGAAGAGGGGTTGTATTCAGACCACCTACCATGGATGCCTACTGGAGGCATGATGGCGACTTCTTCCATTGCCTGTGCAAATTGGCAACCCTCAGTAGTGTGTGGTCTGAAACATTCAACAGCCTCTTGAATTTGAATACCACAGTAACCACTTAGGTATATGTTTTTACTAGAAGGTTTCTCAAATTACAACAGTGCTTAAGGTGTATTAATTATTTTAATTTTCTTTGGTGTCATTAATGGAATGGAAGACTTTGCTTACCTCTTTACCACGCAAGGCCTCTGCAATATTCATTCAAATTGTCTGATTTTGAATCCATAAAACTGCCAGAGTTAATATAGCACCAAACAGAAATGGTTTTCCTTTCCAAGACAGCCCCTTATCCACGAACATGTTAGCCTCTATACAAGATTCTGTACAGACAGAGCATACAGAATACAGAGATTCAGTCAAAATGTTCAAAATAACAAAGGAGCTAGGAGCACTTTATTTTAATGATAGATCAGTTGTGGGCTGTCTAACAAAGGAGTTCCTAGTAATGTACATTTGACACCCACATTGATTCCAGATTATATGGTGCTATCAGGGTGATTGCTGACATCAATGCTAAGATGAGAGTAACTTTAGCCCACTTTACAAAGACTGAGAATTTTAACCAGATCATCCCAATCCTGCATAGCTATCCTGGATGATAATGGGCACAAAAAGTCTGTCTCCTTGATTTGTCCTAGCAAATGAAGGCCATCATATACCTGCTGCTCTTCCACGGGTTTCCATAGGAACAGCTTCTTCACCCAGCATTTTGATTCCCAGTACTGTTCTTGTACTCATATTTCATCAGTGTACATCTTCAGGATTTTCACTGACTTTAAATTATATTAGTCTCTTTAAGATTTGTTTGATCCTAAGGTTCACTGTATCTGACCTGTTTTGATTAGGTGACTCCTATTTTCAGCCAGACCTTCAGCTACATTAAATCTGTGTAAATCTCGTGGTTCCAATTTATGTATTTGTGAAGATCTGGTCCGCTAATTACTGACCAGAAGGATTTAAAGTTACATATAATACATTGCTAGGAATATATAGTTTTACAACTCTGATTATGAATAGAGATATCATACAGATAAATTATTATATAGGTAATTCACTTCATTCCACAGACATTCCCACCTGAACATTATGATCCATCTGTATCTCATCAGACAACGTTAGGAAGATGCATGACAATTATTTGCCCATTTTTCATGTTTTTGCAGTGTGGGAATACTTTTGTTTCCTATTTTCTTTACACATGGCTGGCATTTGAATCTCTTGCCAGTACCATTTTAACGCCTTAGAGTATTTGTAGTAGCAGCCAACATAAATGCCAATGAATTGGATTGGAAATGAAAGAAATGCTTGTTTTGAGTCTGTTTTCCCTATCCTCTCTGGACTGCATTGTGACTTGAGGAAGGATTCTTGGACCTGGTAGTCAAATGATGAGAAATACACTAAACAAGGCCTAATTGTTCATTTCTCAGCTGTTTTTCACATATAAGTTAATATCTTGTTCAACACAAACTCCTTTGTGCAAAAGATACAGAAAGCTTGCAGGAAACCAGTAGAAGTTCTTTTGGCTGCTGCTGCTGTTTTTTGTTATTGTTCTTAAAATGTCTGAAATATATGACATTACTCAACCAGATTATTCAGGGAATTTTGGTGCGTTTTTTGCATCTTGATGTAGTACAAGGGAACCATAATCTACCTGCAAATGATTGACTGAGAAATCCTTCCCACAGCAAAACAGCATATCTATTCTCCAACAGACCTAGCATCAGGATTGCTCTTTCTGATACAGACAGCATTAGGAGAAAATCTGTCATCTATTTGCATAAGTCCATTAATGGGTCTTCTGTTTAAAGAGAAGTGGAGAGTCATGGTTACTGCTTAAACTAAGACAGAGACTGGATTGACATAGCCCATAACCCTAAGGCTTTCTTTTCCTTTCTGAGTAATGATTACAGCTATGGTAAGAAGAGTGCCAGGCCACTTCTCAACTGAAATATGAGTCAGTTTCTTATTTTATTTTTGTTTGGCTTATTCTAGTGAAAAATAATTTCTAAGCAAAAGAAGAGTCTACTGGAGCCAGGCCTATGTCTGAGGATACCTAATTAGATTATTAATCTAAACTCAGATATGTCTTTCTGATATTTATTCCAAAGAACAGACTCTTGGTCAAGACATAGGCTTGGTACATGAGTTGTTTCCAAGTCTCAGTAGGCAGTCTGAGTTCAGAATAAATCTATAATTGAAAGGTAAAGGTCGTGGAAGTGCAAGAATAAATTCTAGGTCTGTGAAGTATATGTGATATATTTTCAAAAATAGTACCAGTCATTGAGAACACTGCTAGTGCATGCATCAGACAATTGTAAAGTATATTGTGTAGTCAAATCTCTCTCAGTTTGTTTAACACAGTATTCATTCTCAAAAAAGAACATTAAGGCTTATTATACCTTAGCTTATAAGTTCTTTTCTCTATTCTCTTTGTTAGGAAGTTACTTTGCACCATCATGGACAGATATTGCTCAACTGCAAATACAGTATTAGCACAACAATTTTAGGCACAAGCACATCATCCGTGTGGTGTCAAATACATTACTGAAGCTTATAAAGATTAGATAACAGTAATGGTAGATCTAATGTATGGGTGATGTGGATATCAGAAATTTTGGGGCAAGAGATTTGAAATAGAGTTAAAAAATGAAAGCAAGGAAAATAACATAAGAAAACTAATTAAGAGTTATTTAGATATAACAGAATGATACTGATCTTGTCTCAGAAACAGCATGGATTTTTTTTTTTTTTTTTTGCTTTTATTATGCTAAAGTTAAACTACACTCTACCAGTGTGTTCATATTAAATCATTGATGAATTGGTTAAATGAATTGATTAAATCATTGTAGAACTTCATTGAAATGAAAGCATTGTAATCACAGTAAAGAACATGGCATGCTGCCTTGTTTTCCTATATCTTGTTTTAAACTGTAATGGAAGAGGAGTTGGAGGTCAGTCTCTACTCCTAAGCAGCAAGTGATAGAACAGGAGGAAATGGCCTCAAGTTGTGCCAAGAGTGGTTTAGGTTGGATATTATAAAAAAATTCTTCTCTGAGAGGGTAGTGTGGCATTGGAACAGGCTGCCCAGAGAAGTGGTTGAGTTACCATCCCTGCAGGCATTTAAAAGATGTGTAGATGAGGTGCTTAGCGTTATGGTTTAGTGGTAGACTTGGCAGTGCTAGGTTAACAGTTGGACTTGATGGTCTTAGAGGTCTTTTTCAACCTAAAGGATTCTATGATTTTATATATCCAAGGAATGGCAAAGATAAATATTTATACTTATAAAGGAAAACTTGATTTATTATGTAATAATAAGCAACTTCTTAAAGTTGCTTCTGCACAGCATGTACGTGTTCCTCAAGCACATTAAAGTCCATTTTTTTCATTAAAATTGTATCATTTATAACAGTGAGCAATCTAAATTCTTTACAAAGGAAGGGAGCTAAGGGCAAATTATGACAAATATAAGCAAGAAGAGATCTGAAGTGATCGTAATGAAGTCATGAATAACTTACTAGGGTTTTCAGGTTCCTCCACAAATAATTCAAAAATAACTCATCTTTAATTTCTTCTTAGTTTGTTTGTGCAGATGCTGGAACTAAACTAGCTGAGTCAACAATCTTGCATAAACAGATGATTGCCTCTTTGCCTGGAGTAAGTACTGAATCAAACATCTCTTAGTTTTGGCTTTTAAAAATATGTCTTAGCTCATTTTGCTTCGTTTGAATGTTCTTTTTATTTCTCCTCTGGCTAGCAAGGTATATTGCAGGAAGAAGTTGATACGCTTTTTCCTTTTTATTAATGGTGAAAAATTTTGGACACGATAGTGCTTCACTTACTCTCACTAATAATCTTAAGTCGTATGTCTGCCTTTAGCTGGAGTCTGTGCTCAAGAAGACAAAATTTGGAGAACAGACCAGCTGAATGCCTCAAAAAATGGCATCAGAGTGGGAAACTACAAGCCATTGCCTCCATTCTGACAAAAGATAATTTGGTTAAAAAATTGAGTTAATGGCATTTTTCTGGTAATATAAGGCATTCATATATATCCTACTGATGATTGTAGTTAAATTATCAATGCTCATCATTGCTTAGGTGTTGAAAACATGGCTGGTGAATGTTCAAGGAAGTAGCACAGCTGGAGGGCTTGACTCCTTCCATGACATATCACTGAATACCCCAGCAGCTGAATGAGGTATAGCCAGTGGTTGTTTTACCCTGCAGTTAATCTCCGCCACAACTGCTCTCTTGCTTCCTCTCCACAAAAGAAGAGGGAGAGACGAAAGTGTGATGGAAAGAAAAAGGCTTGAGGCAGTTGAGATGAGGATAATTTAATTAAAGGGAAAAGAGACAGGAAAAAACAATTAAGTTCCACACAGAAGCAAAGAGGAAAAAACCCCACAATTATTGTCTACTTCCCATCAATGAGTGATGTTTGGCCGTGCCCGGGAAGCAGTGCCTCAATATGTATAGTGGTTGTATGGGGTCTTCATAGCAAGTGTCTTCCCTTTTCTTCCTCTTTCCCACCTTTTATTGCTGACTGTGACACCGTATGGCATGGAATATCCCCTTTGGTTGGTTTAGGTCAGCCCTGGCGATATCCCTTCCCTACTTCTTGCCCACCCCCAGGCTTTTTGGGCTTTGGAGAGAGTCTTGTTCCTGTGCCAACCCTGCTCAGCAACAGACAAAGCATTGGTGTGCTATCAGGGCTGTTTTAGCTGCAGGTGCAGAGCACAGCACTATATGGGCCACTGCAGGGAAAGCTAACTCCATCCCAGACAGACCAAGACCTGTTTCCGTACATGTGTCTGACAGTTTTAGGGGTGACCTATCAGGTCTTTTCCTACATAGCTTCTGAAGTTTTTTTTTTTTTTTTTTTTTTTTTTTTGTGTGTGTGTTTTTATTTTGTTTTATTTTGTTTGTTTTATTTTAAATTCATATCTTTAGTAAGACCTTTCCTCCCAGTGGAAAGTTTTAATTTGGTTTAGATAGATAAAGATAACATTTTTAAATAGATTTTACAAGGTATGATAGGAAAGTGATCATTTCAGAAGAAATCATAGAGAACCTTGAATGAAACAAAAGGCTGGGGAGAAGTCTTGCACCAGAACATTTTTATTCAGAGGTCTGAGTATAGTATCTTTTATAATTATGTCACTCAATAATACAGAGCCCATGTTGGGTCCTTACTCCACGTACACTGGATGGAGGATATGCTGTCAGTGACCTTATTTTACTGTTTTTATTCTGTCAAGGGAACTGACATGCATAGCATTTGAAAAGCCAGAAGGTGTTATTGTTCAACACTGTATAAATGGATACTAACTTAGAAAAATGAGAACCACTCAGATCAGTTCCTTAAAAATAGAACACACAGTTTTTTTTCGAATTTCATCCACTAAAACTCAATTATGGCTTAATACTTCTGTGATCAAAACTAAATTTGATTCATTTGTATACTCAGATAGTTTTGTGTTTCTATGTTTCAAAGCACAGGTGATTAAATAAAGGTCAGAGAAGAATATTTTCCCCCTATAAGCATTTTGCAGTATTTTGTCCTTAGCCTATGACTTGGTACAATAGTTTTTTTTGCCACCTTAAGAAGAAAGATACCTAATAATTTCATCATATAGCCTTTAAAGTTGAGCGTTGCTTACACTTGGCCCCTAAAAATAAGGCAGATATGGACTTGACGTTGAGGAATGTTGAACATTCATAGTTCCCCTTGAATTCAGCTAGAATTATCTTCACCTTAGATTATTAACATATAAACATTATATGATGACTCATGGGTCAGTCATATCACCTTCTGAAAGCTTTTCTCCAGGGTTCTCTGGTCTGTCAGAAGCCTTTATTTAATCTGACAGCTTTGTTCAGTTGACTGCTTTGCACATCTTGGATATGTCTTGTACTAGCTGAAGGCCAGACTGGCATTTTTCAATGATCTAGGAAAGGAGCTATGAAAATGTGTACTGTGGGAATACAAGCACCACATTGAGTCCTTGTGTTTTCTCTTTGTGGTCATTCTTGCTCTGGCACAGACCACTTCTCAGTGTTTACAGCTTTATGGTCAAATTGGATTGGATTCATCCCTTGTAACCACCCATGCATCCTCTTTTGAAAATTGCAACTAGCTTGAATGCCATTAAAAAGCCATATGACTTTATAACAGGAAAAAAGTACCAAATTCCATCAGTGTTCATTTCAGTGATGTTTACATATAAAATACATGAAGCCAGTCACTTACCCTGTTTGTCCATCATAATTCATGTGATTGTGAGGGCATCTGTGCCTGTGATTGAATTTTGTATTCTGGGATTGTATCTGATTGGTTTTACTTGCAGAAATGCTCAGCTGGTTGAACAACTGGGTTGTTAAGCTCCCATTGACTTTTTAAGACTTTGATTCTGGACTGCTGTAAATTTCAGATGCATGACAAGGATATTATTGAAAGTTTCATCGGTTGATCTTTCACTGCTGTTACAGATAAGAGTATTTTATGATGCATGAAGAAGCTACAGTGCCCGGTCTATCTTTATGCTATCATCAGATAAGAGGGCAAATACAGAGAGAAGAAAAACATCAAAGAATGCCTGTTCCTAATTAAAGTAATCCAACTGAAAAGTAAAATAAAGAACTTTAGTCAGACAAGAACTTGTGTTCTGCCAAACAAGAAGCAAAAAGAAAAAACACGAGATTCAAAAATTGGTCCTTAAAACATATTTCTTTTATATTCTAGTGTGGAACAGCAGCAATGGAATGCATGAGGCAATATGTTGGGGAAGTGCTGGATTTCATTGCAGATATGCATACCTTGACCAAATTAAAGGTTGGTTATGGGCATACATAATCTAAAATGTGTGTGTGTATCTGTTTGTTTTTAATATATTTTCTGTAATTAACCTGCCAATGGAAGAAACCACTGGAAGTCTTTGAGGATGACTGACTTTATATTTTATTATTATTTTTAGTATTTAAATGTTAGAGCTGTTATAGATTAGTCACTTCTCTTTTTCTGAGAAATGAGTATGGTGTTTCCTTGAAAGGGCCTCTGCTATTGCACCAATCCTGATGAAAGTTACTGGCAACACACTGGAGTGTTTCATGATGTGAGTTCATACAAAATTTCTGTTACTGGCAAGACAGGAAAAATGATAGCCTGTAGTGGATTTTGATACTGGAGGGTTTTTTTATGAAGCAATGAGGTTAGAATTTTTACCCTACTGGTTTATCTTGCATGTTTGCTTGCTTACTCTCCCCTTGCCCCCTTGACCCCATACCACGTCCCAGAGGGTACACTTCACTGCAAGATAATACTACTTACCATAAAGGAGGAAGAGTCCCAGAGGAACTGAAAATGACATCTCTTGAAACTCACAGTAACCTTGTTTTTCTTGGCAAAATACCTTTTTGTAAGTTTTTACCCTGTTGGCCCTATGCCTTGAATCCTATTGAGCTTTAAAAGAAATCTTGCAATAAAGAGAAGCAGCCTTTTATGCTGGACTAGAAATATACTTCAAAGTACAAACGAATTAATCATTTTAAGCTCAGTTGGATTGCCTTTGCACTGTATCTTTTTAAAGCTATTCACTCATTTCTCTTCCAGTTCAGAATTGCTTTCAAAATAGATTGGAAAATAAATCATAAATGAGACAGAGATACAACCCATTTGCTACTTCCACAGAAATGGGGAATGGGAAAATTTATTTGTAAATACTTACAGTTCTCCTATCTCTTTTGTAAAAAGTTTCTGTAGAAAGATTTCTCCCACTTGAAATTTTTCTTTGTATCGCCTTTTACCTTGAACTGTAGCCTAATTTTTAGAAATGCTCTTACAATGCTTAAGTCCAATATGTTAATTTCTTATGCTTTCTTATTCTTGGTAGGACTATTTATTTATGACATTTTTTTCACCCATATATAGATAGAATGTGAACGAACACTTTACCCAGTTCGTCACATTTATGTTTTGAAATTAGACAAGAAGCTCCCCATATTTGTACTCTGTAGCATTTAAAATGAAATCAGAGCCAAATGATCTAAATTTCATGTTGTTTTGATTT
Organism: Nettapus auritus; assembly: GCA_011076525.1. Lineage (NCBI taxonomy): Eukaryota > Metazoa > Chordata > Aves > Anseriformes > Anatidae > Nettapus > Nettapus auritus. Next base: position 15,651,973 of record CM021769.1, on the reverse strand, counting down.
GATTCCATGTAATATGAATCCATGTACACAGGACTCTGCAAAGAAGGTGAACTTAGCAGAGTGAAAAATGACTGTAATTTTATGTATTGTGAAGAATAAGCTTTGTCTGTCTTTGGAAAATGAAAAGTCAGTTCTTATTAAATAAGGCTGAATTTGAGAACCCATATTTTTCACTTTTGGATTCTGATAGGATCTTTAGAGAAAGTTACATGTGCTTCTGTGATAGTTGGGAAAATATTGCAAATGTTTCTAAGTTTAGAAATAGTCAAAACTTTAAATAAATTCACAACATCTAGATTCACTTCTTTTAAGCTGATTTAATATAATTATTTGTGTTGCTGGGTTTTATCACATATGTGTTCTTAAGAAGTGAGTCCTAAGATCATCCAGTTGTACAATTTCTTACTATGAGTATGTATTATCAACAGCATCTGGACTATCATATTCACACAAAGAATGTCATGTGCTTTATATGACAAGTTGCAATCAAACAGCAAAAGATTAATCTTGGTTCTCAAATTTTGAGTGATGTTTTGCAGAAGAAAAAACACAAAAATTGAGAAAAAGTTATTAAATGCTATTATATGTAAAAGAAAAACCACTGTATAGGAATTCAGCAGACGTGGTTAAAGTTGTTTATTCATTTCTGGTGCCTTATTTTGTGCGTCTGATAACAGTCTCTGTGAAAGAAGTTAATTATTTTCAGTCCCGTATATTAACAACTATTGCATTATAAGCAAAGTATAAATGTTAATTCTTAAGATAAACACATTCCAGTTTGCTGTTTTCACATTATTGTACTTTTTTTTTTTTTTTTTTTTTTTTTCCCGTTGGGGATAATATTTTAATTGCTAGAGCTCAGATAGGTTTTTAATTAGAAAATTCCATTATTTTTGAAGAATATATCTGCTTGAATGCCTTTCTATCCTTTATACCTGTCTCTTTAGCAAAATCATTAGATATACATGCTGATAACTTTCTTTTTTCTTTTGAAAGTGACAGAAAGTGATCTTCAGAGTACAAGTTTGTGGAGTCAGATCCTTATCTTTTATAAAATATTACCGATCCACTGATTTTTATCCTATTATAATAATTTAATTACTGATAGCCTGTTTTTTCTTGTGAAAGGATATGTTTGTCATTTAAGTATGCATGTGCATTCAGCATGTGTTAGTCCAGGGACAGAAGGTAATGCAAAATTAGCTTAACCAGAAGTATTGAAGGATCTCAAGGATCACCAGTGAAACATTCCTTACAGCTGTCAAAACAGGATAATAATCTTCCCAGGCTGAAATGTATGCAGGTTTCTTGGTAAAAGGTTTAGTCCTTATATTTCCAGGGCTTAAAGGCATTTGTAGCAAAAGAACAGAGCAACATAGTCATACCATTGGTAAATGATAGACGTCTTTTCTGTACATGTAAATGAAATATCACACAAAGATGGCATTTCCTGCCCAGAGTGCTATCTTGTTACAAGGTTGGATTCTTTGATCTTCAGTTAAACTGTCTGTATGTGCAACCATTAGTTTGTACTTTTCAGCTGCTGAGATTGCTGGTACAAAAGGTGCTTCTTCATTTTGTATAATTCACCTTTTGCGTGGTCTTTTGAAAATATGAGAAAAACCATGGAAAAAGCTTCATCATAATACTGTTACTAATGTAGGGACTGGATATTTTTTTAAACCTGTTTCTGAGTTTTGTAGTTTTACAGACGCAGGTAGAGACCTTGAGAAAGAAACTTCAGGGAAGTGAAATAGAATATTATTTTCAGGTATGAAATAAGATCTTTGCTTTGCAGAGTCACATGAAGACTTGTTCTCAGCCACTGCATGAAGACACATTTGGTGGGCACCTGAAAGTTGGTTTAGCTCAGATTGCTGCTATGGAAATCACACGAGGAAACCACAGAGACAACAAAGCTGTGATCCGATATTTGCCTTGGCTTTACCATCCTCCTTCTGCAATGCAACAAGGGTGAGGATGCTTTTCCACAAAAAGGAGTACTACAATGAATTAGAAATCTTCATGGAATTCTGTTTATTGATGGATTGAGTAGGTAGGATGCACAGTTTGGGAGTGGTGGCCATGGGACATTGAAACAGCTGGTCAGCAGCTCCCAGATCCTTACCGGAGGAGGTCATCAGTGCAACTTTTAAAGTACAGACCAAAGAGACAGTGGAATTAATTCCTTTGACTTGACTGGAGTTCACTGGAAATGAATTTGATTATTGATCTAGATACAGACAGTGAAAAGCATGCAAGTACTTGAGCAGTCCTAGACTTGTATAAAATATGGTGGGAGAAAAATGAGAAATGCTCGTTGATACTACTGAGAACAAATGAGTGAGATTTGTAAGCGTAAAGCTATTCAGGTGTCGGTAAAAATACTGACTTCACCTAGTGAAGTTAGATGAGAGAAATCCTGCTCTTCAAGACATGTTTGTTATTTTTGTTTGCTGTGAGAGTATGCAGTGTCTTATGATCAAAAAGAAGGGAAAAATACTGTCCCTTGTCTTACAGTGATAACAAATGAGATGTTCTGAGTGTAGCCCACTGGACTGTGTTTTAACAAATCAGTATTTTTGTCCCAGCTTTGTTCCAGGCTCCTGCCCCAGGCTTCTGGGGAGTAGGCTGCTTGGGCTCCAGTCCTACAGATGTCTGCATGTACTTCTGTGTACATACCTAGTTTTGGAAATAAGGAATTGTTATCTCTTTGGGCTTTGGTTTCACACATGTAAAAATTGCATTATATGTTCCAAGGTGAAGATGGGGAATTCCTGTAAGACCCTGTAGGTACTTGAAGATGTGCATTTTATCCGAGTCTATACAAAGAAAAAAAAATAATGGAATGCCTCTTTGGCTCTGTGAGTCCTTAACAACAACATGACATTAGAAATGAATTACAGTAGTGAGTGGCCTCCTAGGTAGTGGTTTCTTGATCTAAAATCAATTTATTTCCTAAGCCTACGAATTCAAATGAGTAGGTAGTTTGAATTTTTTAGCAGCAAGGGGATAGACAAGATGATACTAGAAAAGTACTATTCCTTTTTAGATTGATTAAGCACAATTGCTTTACAATTGAAGATTGCACTAGATGAATAATGAAGAAGTGTTGCAAAAAAAGCATAGTCTGTCCCTGCCCTTAAAAGCATGCAGTCCAAATGTCCAAGGAGAAGCTAAGGAGAAGATAAATTAACTCCACTTCACCTGTGGAGAAGTGCAACACAGCAAAAGTAAGGTAGGGTGCCTGTCTCGGAGCTAGCCCTGGAATGAAGAATTTCCTGCCATAGCCTTACACCTTGTCAGCCATACACTGTCTAGGGGACCTGGAAGGAGCACTTTCACTTGGGCAGCACTTCTGATTTGATGATTTCTGTGTAAAAAATCACTGTGTATGAAACCAGTGAGACTGTGCATGTTCTAGTCCTTTAGAGAAACCATTTCTTATGCCCAGCCCACCAAGTGTGTTCTGTTGGACTTGTTAAAGGTTGTCAAGTCCACTGAGTTCTTTGTGATTCTAGTCTTCTTGTAAGTTCTGCCAATGATATGTGCCTCCAGCACAGTTAAGACTGCATCTGCAAAGTGTTTAAAGAGGCTCTTTGTTTGGGGGAAAAATAGAAAACTTTGCAGCATTATAAAATCCGCTCTTTCTTGACAGGCCCAAAGAGTTCATAGAATGTGTTTCACATATTCGTTTGCTGTCCTGGCTACTCCTGGGGTCTCTGACACACAATGTTGTCTGTCCAAATTCTCCATCATCTTGCATGCCTATTCCACTGGATGCAGGTTCACAAATTGCTGACCACCTTATTGTTATTCTGATTGGGTTTCCAGAGCAATCGAAGGTAAGGGATTCTGTGTTTTAAGAGGAGATGTGGTATATACTGGCCTTACTATTGAAAATACTTTTCACTAACTTGTATTTTTATTGTGGTGTGAAATTTTAAACTTTTCTAAATACCATCAAAACTAAATCATGTAAACTCATGTCCTGTTTAAAACAGCTTGTATTTCCAGCACAGTATCCCATGGACTGCGTTTCTGAAGTAATCCACTAATACAATTTTGAGAGTTTTAGAAATGTTTGCTTTTTTTATTTTATAAGAAAAGATCCCACTGGATTAAAGCGGACAACATGGGAGTATTTATTTCTTCCTAAGAAAAAAAGAGGGGTAAAACATTATTAAAAGCTGAAATCATGGGAAAAAAGAATCTATCATTTTTCTGGCATAGCTAGCTCTTCATGCATAGAAAACTGATGATGAAATCACTACAAGTAAGATTGAGATTTAACTTTTTCAGAATACCTCAGCACAGGAATAAGGAGGGAAAAACTGAATTCCAAACTGAACCTTTAGCAATGATGGTCTCTGTAGCAAATCTCTAGAGAATTGCTTATTCTTTTCTACATGTATAGTAGTACCGGATAACCTATAAATGCTGTGAGTCAATTACAAACTGTGATGGTTCAAGCACAACTTTTATTTTTATTTTTTATTTTTTTCTGAAGGTGCTCTTGACAAGAAATGTAATTGCAAATCATAAGCAATTTGCAACAGTAGCTTAACACAGATATAGCAGTACTGCGACACCAACGAGGATTAACTACAGAAGCAGAATGATCACACGTTTGTCTGATACTGAAAATCCTCCCTTTCTTTCCCGTCACCCAGCCAAGGCACTGGTGCTTCCATTCATGTCTTCTGGCTTTTTTTTTTTTTTTTTTTTTTCTCTTTCAAATACCTCTTCCCAGTTACCAAGCAACCATTGCAATGTTTGGTGCAGTCATACTGCCATGGAACATGAATCACTGTTGCAGTGTTAAGCTGAGGAAAATATCTTTGACCAGCAACATCTTTCTTATCATGGAGTAGTTAATGTCCAGAACTTTTGTAGGCTCAGACATTACAAAATATGACACTTACTAGCCAAGTCATGCTTGAGTATGCAGGATGAATTCTCTGTTAGCTTTACATAGACTGAGAGCAGTTGTGTCCCAGCAAGATAGAAATGGATGACAGGTGTAAGATGTTGTACTTTGTATGATATCCTTCTTTGCAGTTGATCAGACTTACTGATGTACCCCAATAGCATCTTTGAAATGGAGACATACATGTCCCAGCTTCCAGGCCTTCTACAGATGGTGGTGGGACTTTTCCATCAAGAAAGTCTCAGGACAAGTTCTGAGTCACCGTTCTGAAAAACTAACCTTTTATTTAAAGGGACTGACCTTAATGTCATATATTAAGATTGCATGGAACTGTGTTTTTAAATGTAGTTTTTAGTTTTTAGATATAAAAACAGTTTTTAAACAAGGAGAAGATGTTATCAAACATCCTCGGTTAGTTCCTAATCAGAGGAAAACATTCTGGAATGAGGGGCAGGACTGCACAGTGTATTGCATGACAGAGGAGTACTTGGATGAAAGCTTCTGCACTATACCCAAATACACTTATTTCAATAAACATTGTCCTGTCTTTTCTATTTCTACAGACATCTGTTCTGCACATGTGTTCCCTCTTCCATGCATTTATATTTGCTCAGCTCTGGACAGTGTATTGTGAACAAACGGCAGTAGCTCCGACAGTCCAGAATCAGAACGAATTTAGCTTTACAGCGATCCTTACAGCCCTGGAGTTCTGGAGCCGAGTGACACCTAGCATCCTACAGCTAATGGCACATAACAAAGTGGTGAGTCAGATGCTGTGCACAGATTTAGTACAGATTAAACTCAGAGGGCTTGGCTTTGCTTCCATATTTCAGTGGAATACATCAGACGCTGAATAACTTTCTAAAGCAACTTTGATGCTTTTGAGAAATTAAAGCAAAAGCTAATTTTTCGTGGTTTAACCTTGCAGTGGACCTGAGACAGGATCTATACATATAGCCAGGATCTGCCAGAAACAGGGTCATGGCATTCAAGAGCTAGAGTCACTGCTTGTTGGATTAAGGGCTCCCTGCTTCAAGTCTCATCCTATTTCTCTTCTTCAAGTCTCATTTTATTTATCTTCCTACTTTTCACATTGGCCCTATTGTTTCATCTTACTCTGCCTTACAAGAGCAATTGTTTTAGGATAATTCTGTGAATAACAATTTCAATATTTTTACTACATGATGGTGAAAAACAAACATTGCTGACATTTGACTACTCATAACCCATTGGTTACTCAACAGAAATGAGCCACATAGTTTTCTCTGGAAATATTTTTGAGCAGTGAATGACTTGAAGAGGGCATCCCTAGAGATAAAGTTTTAAAGGGAAGTGTTCACCCTTTCCTTGTGGCTTGTCTATAGGCAAGGACCACCTAAAGTTGTGTTTAAATGATATTTTAGCCTCTGAATTGGAGCTGTGCATAGTGCTACTAACTAGACAGTTGTTTAGTCAGACGCAAAAGGAAATGTCAACCCTTAGGACAAGAATATGACTTGGAAGTCCCAAGTTACAACCCTTATTCTGGGAAAGTGTCTCATTATGTGTCTTTAGTGCAAGTTATTAAACTATCTGCCTCAGTACTTGCTCTCTGAAATGTGATAATAATACTTGCCCATCTCACACGGGTGTTATGAGGTTAATTAGTATTTGTAAAGCACTTTGAAGATTAAAAAAACATGACATAAAAATTAAGGTTATTATTATCAGGGGGAATGTACATGCAGTTCATGCAGGCACTGTAAGTACTTACTGTTGGCTGAAGGTATTTGTCTTGTACCTATGAATTTAAATAATATAAAACATAAAATGCTGTCTACCTCCAAATAAATGATATTTGCATCTGTCATAATTCATGGTACAAATGGAAGAATTATGGACTAGCTGCCAGTTTAGAACAATAAATTGCCTTTGATAGGAGAGGGGAGAAAAGATACTTTCTTGTGGCCCTGTTAATTTTCAACAGATTCAGTAAATAAAAATATTAATTTCTGACACCTTGATTGATGAGAACTACAAAGGCATGTAAAAGGATTTATGATGTCTGACAGGAAGAAAGCTGAAGGCAACTTGTTTTGATGTGTGATAGGAATTAAAATGCATTAAATACTTTGAAATATTTACCAGGTGCTGCTGTATCAGGGGAAAACTAAATAAAGATAAATATGCCTTGTATGTACATGTAATACTTAATCTTATGTGTAGATGATTAATAGATGATTAATACACATCTAGTGATTCATTATAACTGCCAAGAAAATACAACAAGATTCTTTTTAGGGAGTGTTGTCTTAGTGTACATCACTGGACATTAATTTGGTTTTGTGCTTTTTTTTTTTTTTTTCAAGATGGTGGAAATGGTGTGTCTACATGTGATCAGTTTAATGGAGGCTTTACAGGAATGCAACTCCACTATCTTTGTAAAGGTAGGCATACCACATCATGAATGTTTAATTAAGGGTTTTGTCTGTTTATTATGATTTCTAGAGACACTGTCCCTTGCTTTCCTGAAACTCAAAAAAAAAAAAATAAAACAAAATAAAATAAAAGTGCTGAGGTTGAATTTTTAGTGCAGAAATAAAATCTAGTAGAGCAAAACAAAAAAATAAAATCTCTAGTAAGACCAGAACATAATCTCAAATCCAAATTCACCTGATTTTTTGGAATGAACTCCTGATCCTCTTTCCATTGTTGCAATAGTCTTATTCCTCTAATAGACTCAGCTGGTGTCACTGACCTTATAAGAACTTCTAGGAAGTACTGTCTGAAGTTTTAGCCATTCTGTAGCATTAAACCATCACAGATCCTATGGAGATCCACTTCATTGTTCAGATCCTTACATTCTTTTAGGCTGATAACAAAGCCTCCTATCACAGTGGCTTTATTCTTATATGCCTACTTGGCTTTCTTAGTCAAATACTATTTGATAGTGAATCTTCTTCCCCTAGAATGTGTAACAGCCTACTCTTTGAGTAAAAGAAATCAAATAATGCATGCTTCATTCATGTAAAAACTCCTTTTGAAATCAGCAGTCTTCTGTGCATTCTTTATACTACCCAGATCGGAACAGAATCGATGGTCAAAGGATTGGGGTAGATGCAAAAGCATGAATCTGTTTCACTAGCCTTTTTGCATGTTTTCCCATCATATTATTCTGAAGTTCTTTTTCACAGAAAATTGTAACAAACTAAGTAGTTAAATGCAACTGATTTTTTTTCTGAACTGAAATTCATCTAGCTGAAATATGTTGGTTTATATAATTCTTCAGTTGCCAAAAAGGAAACTTCTCACTGTTGTTTTGCTCTAGTATTTTATGGTCAAGAGAAATAGAAAATACAGTAGCTAAAATTAAAGGTTTTAATGTTAACTGGCCTGAAAGTATTCCCATTCATTGTGAAAACATACATTTATTGTCAGCAGTGACTCAATTCACTACAGAAACTGTCAGTGTAGGACATCAAAGTGAATGTGGCTTTCCCTAGAGGAGCTGTGGGCAGTCCAGGACATCCAGAATTTGACAAGGATATGTCTTTAAAGAAGATGGAAGAATGGCTGTAAAAGCTGTAAAAAGAGAGGCTTTTAGGGCTAAATTCCTGTCACCATTCAAATGAACACTTCCAGAGGTTTGTATTTCAGAGTATATCAGTGATCTGATTTCAGTATCAATAATATGCTAAATCAGGTTAAATCAAGTTTTGTTCCTAAAAAATCAAGCTTGTAAACTCATGAAATTCAGTTAAGGTGCTAACCTTTGTTTCATGTTCAGTAGATTGGAGGTGAAGGAGAAGAATCTGGACAACCAAATCCCCATAACTTAGCCCTAACATGCAATCCTGTGGGAACATCTGCAGGCATAATAGTATTAGAGGATTCATAGTCCCACTTACTATTTTTTTTTTTTCCCAAAACTAATTAATTGTGTAAGTATTTATCCTAGCTTTTCCCCACATTCTTTCAGCAAAAGCAATAATTCCCAATGACCTCCTCTTGGAAATGGGCAAAATAGCATTGTTTAATCCTGATAATTTATAATTCACATAATAGTATCTACTGCAATGTCTTTTATTCCACCTAAAGAATCCAGGTGCTGCAAAAACTTCTCTTGTTAATGAAGTCATTGTGTAATAACTCATGATCCAACACACACATTTCTAATGCACCGCAATGAGAAGACATCACATGACGCCAGGCTGTTCAGGGGATAGCAGTTCTAAGTGGCCATTTTCTGAAAATTTGTCCTGAAACAAGAGAGAAAGAAGATGTGAACAATTCAGCCCTCCTTCACTGAAAGAAGAGCTTTCTTCCTTTGTGCTGGATATAAGCAGTCCTTCATCTCCTCCGTGTTTTCATGCTGTGAGGATTCCTCCTCCTGTTATTGTGTTGGCTATTAACCTCATACTGAGCTTCCTGAGACACGTCTTTAATTGCTTTCTATGCTCTATGAGCCATTTCCTGTTTTCTTAGATGATGATTTTTGGATCTGACTTTAGACCATCTTGACTGATCTGGTGAGGAAAATGAAGTTTCTTTCATGTGAATACATTTCAACCATTGTGTGTTTATTTTCCTTTGGAGTGAGATAGTGCACACACACACGTGTGTGTGTGTAAGTATGGACTTAACATAGATGTATAAAAAATCCAAGTATATATTAAATCTATTAATTTTTTCTCTGAGGAAGGCACTCCACTTTAGGAGGACTGAAGTGATAACGTTCAGCTTTGCTCCTGGTTTCCAAGGTCAAATGAAGTGGGGAAAATAGCTATCGTAGGACAGCCACTGATGCAGATTAGCCTAGAGAAGAGAGGAGAGCAGTTCAGCAAACCACAGTATCATTTCCAGAGACCAAGGGATTATAGGCAACTCTCCAGTGGCTGCAAAGTAGATTTCTGGAGACCTGGGCAGGCAGCACAACTGGAGACCCAGAAAAGTACAGCAATCAATCTGTTCTCCAGACAGGTTTCTATCAAAACTTGCACTGGCATCAATGTGATTGTGTTGAAAATACCAATTCCAAAAAAATTAACAGTGTCTGACAGCAGTGTGTTCTTCCAGCTGTTTTTTTCTAACTAGCTTTATGCATTATTCCCTTGTGTGAAAAAGGCTGGCTGTGGATTAGGTCATAAAACTGAAGCATTTCCATAAAAATTTCTTCTGTCTTATTTATCTAACTGGCAGCTGTAGGTTTGCTTTCTTGTTCCTGCAGTGGGATGTTTATTTTCCCTAAGTGTGTCTGAATCCTTGAAAGACAGAAGTCGTGCGGGATGGCAGCAGTCGTACCTGACCTTAGACTTCTACAGCATAAATATCAATGTGAGCTAGTTCCTTAGAAAACCCTTTTTAGTCAATAGATATAAACATTTATTTTTAGGTCATGATTCATCTTTATCTGCTTTAGATATCCGTCTTGTTCCAAAGTAGGTGTGAGAAGTGTGTATTTCTCCCAGCTGACTGTAAAAGACATCCAGACAATTGGTTCAAATGCAAAGGGGTACCTTGACCCCGAGGAATTCCCTTCCCTGGGTTTTCTGCCTAGCTTCCTTCATGCTTGCCATGTTTCTGACACCAGTCCTGTCCCCACTGGCTAGCTCCATTAATGCTGGATGAAATTTTAAGTGACATTTCTGATCACAGGGGGTATGAAACATGGCTTCTCACTACATATACCTATTCCCACCTCTCCAAAAACCACATCTTGACCTGGGTGCTCTGGACCTTATTAAGCACTTCATTTGGTGTGAGTCCACAGAATGATACACAGAACTCACACATCTACTGCATCTGGCTGCGTGCCAGCTGTTTTGGCATTCATCTTTCTGTTAATGCCGAGGTTTGAATATGGTTCTTCATTTGGTAGGCTAAGTAATCAGTCCTGACAGAGCTGCATATGATGCTCTAGCAAAACAGCAGTGAAATTGAAACAATTATCATTCCTTGCACAAGGGAAACAGCACTTTATCTAATGTTGTCAATAGTGATTAGGTTTAACTTGCAGCTCCTGGTAGCTTAATTGGTAAATTGCAAATTTTGATGCCATTTGGAGGAACATTTTAGAACAATAACCTCAGTGGTTAAATTAATATTGGATAATGTGAATACTTTTGCTAGAAATGCCTGTCTGTCTTCCAGAAGCTTGTCATGTTATGCTTACTCAGAAATAAAAGTTCTCTGAAGGGCAGGAGACTGAAATAAATATCAGCCATGGGTGACAGATTGCCAGATCCCCTTGCCTTGTCATTTTGGATATTTAGGAGAGTTTGTTTGTGCTTCCAGGACTACAGGTCACATTCTGCAATGAAGCATTGACACTGATTAGTGGTTTATAAAATGCTGATTGCCATTTAGATATCTGTCTTATTAATAGAACTTCTGCTCTATGTTTTTTCAGTTCCTGATGTGCACTTCACAATGCAGAACATACATTGTATTCATTCCAATATTGCTCACTTACGCATACAAAAACACCCTCACAGGAAAATAAGAAGTGATTTCCTTTAACACCTTTTTTATTATTTTGTACTCTTATCATTGTCTAAGGTGATCCTTAAACGGGCTATCAGTAATTGCGACTGGTGATTCATCAAGCTGCAAACGAAGCTGGCTTCCTTACCTCAGAGATATCTGCCCCAAAACATATATGTCATTGGAAAATAACCACATTTGAAGATATATGGCTCAGACTGTGTCCATTCTGACAGTTAAATGGAATAGATAGACCCTTCTGTCTCACAGTAACTGGAGCTCATTTATAGTCACTTGTATAATAACAAAATGTATCTCTTCTTACAGCTAATACCCATGTGGTTGCCAATGATACAGTCAAATCTAAAGGTAAGTTGTTTCTAATAATTTGTCCTTTTATTCTCAGTGTTACAAATTTCTGTAAATTCTGGAAATAAGGTCAGTAGACTTGGTCTCCAAACTCTCTGAAAACAGATCACTGCAGCACATCCAGATGCACTGGATGGCTCAGCACTGAAGGTCTTGGTTGTGAGCATACACAGAGCATCAGCTACGGTACTTGCCCTGTACTCAGTGCTGTTCTCTGTTTCTCTTTTGAAACACTTTCCAATAACCAGGTTCTGCCCAGCCTTTCCACACTGTTCACTGAGATGGTAGCTGCCAAGCCTGTGGGTTTTGTGTTTTGGGTTTGAAACTGCCCTCACAAATAATGATTGGGAGTCTTGACTCAGAAGATGGATTTTTGTTACATATAAAAGTGAATATATTTTTATGCATAAATATACTTATGTGTGTGTGTGTACGTATGTATATATGTGTGTATATATATATATATATATATATCAGATATTGTGGAACTACTTGGGTAAGACTGTGCCTGTTGTCCCTCTCTGTAAGAAAGAGTGAGGTGGACCAGTATGGCTTGCCACTCAAGAATTTTATTAATGGGAATGAAGGTGCTGGATGTAGCCTAAGTATGTTGGTTTTGATAAACCTGGTGATTTTGTAGGCATATTTGTCCTTCACGACAATGCTGCAGTGCAAGCTGTGAAAGAAAGAAAGGTGACATTGGGGCAGTGGAGGAATTTTCCCTGACCAACAACCACCACTTGATGACAATAATACATTAGAGAAACTAAATGTTTTGCATTATTTCAACAGCATTTATCTGCTGGACTCCAGCTACGCCTCCAAGCCATCCAGAGCAACGTCAACCATCACAGCCTAAGAATGTTACAGGGGTCAGGACAAATGAACAATAACTCGTCTGTGCTCCGCAAATGGCTGCAGTGTACCCATTTTAAAATGGCTCAAGTGGAAATTCAGTCATCAGAAGCTGCATCTCAATTTTATCCTTTATGATTAATAATTGTTCCAAACGTTCATTTTTAGTCTAGCAATAACAGGATGATAGCTGTAGAACACCTTTTTAAAAAAAAGAAAAAAAAAAGGCAGTATATAGAGTATATACTGTATCTATACTTTTTAGCCCAGAACAGATTGTGGAAAAGTTTATGTGAAGCTGTGAAGCTAAGAGCCTGACCCTGCCAGTCCCTAATTACACTTACTCATTTGTGCTCAAATGAGCAGGATCAACAGGTATTCAAGTCTGCAGTAATGAACATATTTGCAGGATTAGACTCAAGTCTATCACATTGTACATATCTCTCTGGTCATTGAGATATCTCATTAATAAATGTTTCTTTACATTATTTTTGAAGCCCAAACAAAAATCACTTTTCTTTAACTTCTATTTTTTTTAAAACTAGAGTTGTAGCTATTCACAAACATATGTAAGTGCTATGTTGCTATTTTTTGATGATAAAAGCAAACAGGGTCTTTAGAAACCTTTATAGTTTTGGGGGGGAGATTTTTTTTTTTTTTTTTAGAGTCACAGCTGGTGATGCAATAAAACCTGTCACTACAAAACAGCGGTGTTCTAATGAGGCTTTTTGTCACCATCTTCTGGGAAAACAGCAGCTTGTAAGGAGAATTATTATAAAGTGCACTTAGAAATTAGGTTGTTAAACTGTGCCAATTCATTTGTCTTATTTTTTTTTTCAATACTGTTTTCCAAAAATGCCAAATCTAATTTAGTATTTTTTGAAATATTGCTTTTACTTCATTGATTCTGTGCTGCTTTTTGTAGGTTTCATAGAAGCCTCTTTGATTTTTGTGAATACTGTATTGCATTCTTCTGTAATACTTGTATACAATGCAATTAAAAATGGATAACCCAGTCCTATTTTTATTGATGTCTACAGAAATTGTATTACAAGACTTCAAGAGGAGTGTGATTGGAACTGAGCATTTGCATAACATTAACAAATCACAACATTTGCATACTACTGTATTGAACACGATTTTAATAACAAATGCATTTTAATATATTTAAGGGACTCAGCCAAAGTCTACTGAAATCTAAGGAGATTCAATAAATTCAGTGATTTTTGCCCCAAATCTTAAGAGCACCATAATGTACCACCTCTTGTAATTTAAATCTGTGCAATCACAGTTTTATTTTCTGTACTTATTACTGTAATGCACTGATTAGAAGAAACACAACATAAACATGTTTGCTAATTAGAAAGCTATTATAAAGTCTTTACTACCACTCTAAGAATCAGCATTTCCTCCCTGATTGCATGGAAGTTGAAAGGCACACCTGTAAAGAACTGCTGAAGTATGTTTCAGTGGTTGTGGAGGGTCAAGCTTTCCTCAGTATTATTACCAAAGAAAAAAGTGGAAATGTTTGGAGATATTCCATTAAACTATTACTATGCTGAAAAGAAAAGAAAGAAAGAAACAAACAAACAAAACAAACAAACAACAACAACAACAACAATAATAATAATAAAAGATATTAAAGTGTGCGCTAGCTTGCTTAAAAGACCTCTTCTAGTGTTTTCAGTGGAGAGGCATTGATCTGGCTTTCCTTCCTTCCTGGATTCATACATTAACGGAGCTTAAGCTCAGAATAGGCCATTCATTTAAAACAACAACAACAACAACAACAAAACCTAGAAGATTCATCATAAGCTGTTTAATTGCAGATAGTTTTGCTTGTATTGAGGTGAGTGACTTGCATCTGACTAAGGCGGAATTTTTGAGCTTCTGGAAAGCATTTCTGTTTTGATTTGAACGTTATTAAGAGATCCCTCAGAAGATCCCTCTTACTGTTTCAGGCATAGATTCTTGTCATGCTGAACTGAGATTGCACAGCCTTGCATACATTATTATGGAAATACTTCTTGCAAATTTTCATCGTGGTAAAAGAGGGAAACACCACTTCCTTTCTCCAGCTTTTGACTGGCTCTGAGGAAGAAAGTTGTTCTTCCCCAGGTGCAGTACTTTGCACTTCCCCTTGTTGATCTTTATGAGGTTCCTGTCAGTCCATTTCTCCAGCCTGTCGAGGTCCCGCTGGGTGACAGCATGACCCTCTCATGCATCAACCTCTCCTTCCAGCTTTGTGTCACCTGCTGACTTACTGAGGGTGTGCTCTGCCCTGTCATCCCCATCATTATGAAGATGTTGAACAGGACTTGAGCCACTGCTGACCTCAGGAGTGCACCTCTAGTTACTGGCCTCCAACTAGACTTTGTTTCACCAATCACCACCTCCTGGGCCTGGCCTGTCAGCCAGTTTTCAGTCCACTTCACTGTCTTGTCAACTTTATTCCCTGTGCTGTGTTCATTAATGCACTGGCACTTCAGAGAGACACCCCCAGCATTTTGATTTCACAGAAAGGGTTTGGGAAATTTCTCTGTAATGGTGCCTGAAGATGTTTTGTTACTTTGTGATTCCAGCTAAGCCCCGTTTTGTTAATTTTGTGATCCCCTCCCGTCACATCATCCCGAGCCCTTTGCTCATAGACCCTGTCTGTCACTCCCTTGCAGTGTTGCAGTTAAAAACTAAGTGGTAAGCAGTTGTAACTTTGGCTTCCAGGCAGAAAGGAGCTGTGGATTGTGGTTTCACTGGGTTTGGCCCCTTCCTTTCCTGGGCTGTATCTCATTCATGCTTGCGACTGTGATATGGAAGATAACTTTTCTGGGCAAGCACATAAATAGGGCCCAGGTTCACCTGCTGTGGAATTTGAGGTCACCCTAAAGGAATGGAAATGGTCCTGTGAAAGCAGGATATTTAGGAGAGAGAGATTTCCTTATTTTGCTCTAACTCCTCTCCACCTCTGTGCCACTGTTTCAGTGACTTGGTGAGTCTGAAATATAACTGAAAGGCAACACTATAAGGGTCTTGGCTGTGAGAAAGAGGGTGAGATCAGGTAAGCACAGTGGGGGTTGTACAGACTTACAGAGCAAAGGTAGATGGTTTGTAGGGAAGAGGTTTGTCATCAAAAGTCGCTTTTAGAAAGTAGATACCATGATCAGGCATCTCAGTGGCTAGTGAATGTAGACAACATGGCACAAGTGTTTTCCCTGCCTAGCAAAATTTCTGCCTCTGAAGATTTGGTATTCAGAGTGGCAAAACACGCTAAAAAATGCAAATACAGTGGTGGGTAGTTACTAAAATTAAACACAGACATGCTGAATTCAGGTCCATAACTAAGCTGTTTCAGATTTTGTGGGAATTTGGATCTGGTCTCAGCTCAGGGTTTAGAGATAAGAGCTGGTCACAGAACCTGCTTCCATATTTGAACATAGGGTTTAGGAATTTGGGATGGTTCTTGTGGAGCTGTCATATGTAGTCATATTAAGACTAAATATGAATTGAGCACTTGCACTATCACGGAGAATGTAGCCTGGAAGAGACTATAATCAATGATTAGGGATGTGCTGACTAATAAATGCAGTTTGGCCAGATATGTGTGGTTTAACACCTCATGAAAATCACTAAATGCACTGTAGACTTCAGAAATACAGAAATCTGCATTAATTTTTTTTTTTTTTTAAAGTGCAGTAACATACATCTTTTACAGTGCTTGAGGTCAAGATACAACTCAAGTAAGTCACTCATATTCTCCCTCTGAAACAGCCCAGAGCAACAATTCTTTTTATTCCCTAGGCTGATTGGGAAGTAAACATTTGGTGTTCCTTGTAAATGCCACCACATAACAAAAGCCATACTCCCAGCATGGCTATGTCTTTGGGGCTGTGCCTCCAGGAGCTAGGCCACTGCAGCAGAATCCAGCCTCCCTCTATCTCAAAGAGCCGTGGTTTGGAAACAGTGTTTAGTCATATGTTGTGATAAGCTGCTTAAAGCACTGCCTGTTACTGGGGCTGACCTAGTAAAAGCAGCAATTTACTGTGCACTGAACCATGAGAGTTTCAACAACGCAGGGCACTCGGGATGAAATGACGGTAAAAACCCACATCGTACGCGGTGCGATGTGCGGGTAAATTGCATAACTCTCTGACCTGAAAGCGAGGTTACCATCTGCACCAAATCCCTCGTATTGCCGGGCAGGCCATTCTGCAGCCTATTAAGAAAGCCACTATCTGATCTACATGTGGGGCTACACAAACAAAAAGCTTTTTCAGCACATCGGTTACTACCCACACACATGCCTTATCTTATATGTAACATTTCTGTGACATCTAATTAGAGCCGCAGTCGTGTCAGAGGCCCTAAAACCACACAGTCGCTTCCCTGGCTTTGTTTCTCATGATATGATAGGACGTGATGTACTGTAGGACTGACAAACGTTCTGGGCCTGAAGATTTCTCTGAACTCTGGCCTGCATCGCCTTCTTTCAAGCTGGATGAAGATTACCAGAGCCCAGGGCTATTTCGTCTTTGCTAATGTGTCCTGGAAAAAGCTCTGCAGGAAAGGTTCCTGTGCTGCTCCCCACATGCACACAGCTTCGAGAGGGTTTCGTCCACAGCTTTTGCTGTTGCAGCTTAATGTGCCTTCAGCAGAGCTGGAGCCTATATTCTTTCTGTAGGATCTGAACCTCAATTGCATGACGAATTTTTAGTCAGCAATGTGGGTCTTCATTTTAGCAGTAGGCCTAATAGCAGGCGAAGGCAACAGCAACGCAGTTGGCTTAAAGTTGAGATGCCACTGGTTGGACTTGATGCAAATTAGAAAGGAAGGGCGCTGTGTCTGTTGATTTATAACTCTGAATTACTCCATTCACTTCTGCCTCTCCCAACTGAGTACAATTTCAGCTGGAGGCCGAGCACCCAGGGACAGCAGCGAGAACAGCAAGTTCAAGGTAAGGTGTCCTGCTGCCTCTCAAGCTGCAAAGGAATCAGGAAGAGAACTTGAATCTATCCTTGGCATCAGCATCTCCAGAGCCTGCAGCAGGAGAGTCAGAGGCCGCCTAGAAATGCCTTTGGTCAGGTAACAGAAGGCCACACAAGTACGAGGCAGGCCTGTTGTAGCCTGGTGAGCTGCTGCAGTGCCTAAATCCTGCAACAGGAGCTGGGTAGTCACTGTCTATCCCTGTGTGTGGTCTGTGCATTGCTGTTCTGGAGCAGGACGTTGCCAGGAGCTAGCAGTACTTGGGAAGGGTGCTTGTTCCTCATTCTTACTTACAAAGCATTAACAGGGAAAAATAGAAGCCATGACTCAGTAACTGGAAGTCCACATATTCAGTCACTTTCCAGTGTTTTGTAGGATTTGATAGACACTGCAAGACTGCCAACTGACTGATAAGCAGCCTTCTGTGGGCAGCCCCAGGTAACCTACTCTGACATTGTGTTTAACCAGCTCCCCATCAAACATTGGGAAACTAACAAACCGTGACTGTGAGCTGGGAGGCTCTGCATTTGATAGACATAGTGTAATGCCAGGTCAGTTTTCTCTATGTATAATTCAGCAGCTGGGCAACAAAACTGCTATGGCTGTTTTACTATTTTAGATTCTTTCAAAAAGGCACAACAGCACATCTGTGACGTTTTACACACAATAAAAATTTTGCAGGTAATCCTTTCTTTGGGTAGGTTAGCTTTTCTGACAGCTCCTTTGCTTTCATGTGAAGTCAAATTTATTGCAGTGAAGTTCTTTACAAAAGCTTTTCTAAACTTGTGAACACTTCCCATGCAGAAAAACATCAGTAAAACAGAATATAAATTACCACTATTTAAATAAATAAACAGACAAGTAAATAACGTTATGCATTTTGCATTACAGAGGAAATCCTCTGTAATCCAAGTAAATTATGTTGATTAGTTAGAATCAAAGCAAGAATAAACTGCCAGAGATTTATTGAAATCTGCAGAGTCACAGATTTATAGCTGTTAAGGATCAAACCCAGTATTTATAGCTCACAAAGAACAAAGATTGATGCTGTGAAACAACTGGGCACTGGAGGAATATTTGTTTCTGGTGCTAGTCTGTTCCAGAGAGGTGCCACATGAAACTGCTGAAGTGATGCAGCCATGGTTTGATCTTCTTCATACTGATATATTTATTGAAAAGCAGGTTTGACCATCATTACACAACCAAGTGGACAATGTTGGTTTTCTTTGCTGTGTGGGGAACAGCACGTTTGTTCTCCTGTGTTCGTCTTCAATTTACTCTGATCACACACACCTCAGAGCTCAGCATCTTCCCAACTCATCTGAGGATAGCTGGTGCTCTAGAAGCTGCAGCTCTACTTTTGTTCAGGCGATCATATTAATTATACACGACCAAAGCATTTTTAAACCTTCCAAAACCATTTAATATAATAGTACTGGCGTTCCCTCCCAGGGATCCCTACCTTGATCATGAGATGGCTCAAATATCAGATGCTTATCTTCTCTAAGTGTGTGTCACTTCACACAACAAGCCCAGATATGTTTCCAGGCTTTGAGAGGAAGAGTGTGAGAAGATAGGTAGATTATTTCACCACTGATTTTCTTAAACCAGCTTTCACTTTAAAACCATTCCTTTCCTTTTCCTTGCACCCCTGGTATCTTGGCTCCATCAACATCTATGTCTGTATCCCAATCAGAAAGTTCTCTCTCAGCTCATCTTCAGTGACTATTTATGATCCAATGAGAGCTGTCAGGGTGATGAAGGCTGCATAAGCCAGGAAGAAAATATGCTTCCCGCTCCAAGGATTTTATGAAACTCAAGCATATGCATCTCTGCCTTTAAAGACAAAATCTTCTGTGTAGCAACTGCCTTCTTTAGAACCATTTCAGCTGCAATATTTATCTGTTTCATCGTAAGTAGTTTAATATTTGTTAACATTTCTGTCACAAGTGAATTGCAGCTGATTCACCTAATGTGTAATAATTTGCAAATTAATTCTATTAACGGAGTTAGTTTTAATTAATCTGCACTGTCCAATTATTCATCTGATTCACCCACCTACATGCAGAAGATAGCTTCAGTGGGTTATTATTCTGTCCCTTTTGAATCACGAAACAGCTGCTTGTTTTCCCCAGCTGTGTGGCTAAGATCAAGCATCAGGGCTGCTGAAGATGCTTTGCCACAATTAGGGTATTAAAAGCAAGGAATTTAACATTCCCTCGTGTCACAAAGGAGAGCAAGATGACATGGCTGGGAAATTAAATCTGCAGCAGCATGTCAAGGCTGTGCTTGGTCCCATTTTGAGGCTGTTTTGTGTGCACTGGGGCATCGTGCTGGGGTTTCATGGTGGGTGTGTGATAATTAGGATGTTGAGAGAAGAGGGGGGTAAATAACCAGTCCCTTGTACAGCCTCCATTGATGTACCAGCCCCAGGGGTGACACAATGCTACTCCCTCAGCAAAGAAGGGGCTTGAAGGGACTTTGGCCCCTCTTACCTCTTCATGAAAGCACAAAGCAAGGCCTGTAGAGACATGAAGACCCAAGGAGGAGCTGTTCCTGCTCTGTTCTGGGGGGTAGGTGGAAGAGGCCACATTACATGCTTTGTGATGTGCATGTAGACTTGTGCCAGTCTGAGGCTTCCCTGAGCAACTTTTCTTTCCAGCTGGTGTTTTACTGAGAAACCCAAATGTTAAATTTTAGCCTCCATTAGCCTCCAGGCCTCCCATTTGTCCACTGTTAGTGACCACTGATATATCCCTGCAAAGGTAGAGGGAATAGCTAGAGGGTTGGGCGTGAACAATGTGCTTGAAAAGAACAGGGGGAGCCCATTCCCTCCTGAGGGTACTGGCTGGATCGCTCACCAGCTGTGCTCTTGTTCAGGAACAAGGATGCAGCAGGCTTTCAGAGCTGAAGTCCTCCTTTGGAAGACATCAATTACTTTGCTCAAGAAGGGTGTGCATATGCTGTGTGCTGATTTTTCCTAGCCATAAGGGCATAAGTTATACAAACGCAATTACCTCTCTCGTTTGTTAATTATCTTTGAGTAAATGAAGTCACTTTAGCTGTATGCTTGTCTCAGGTGCCATCTGCAGACAGGAAAACTAATTCTGACTCTTTTCCTCTCTTTTAGCTGAAGTGAGTTCCACTGGAGGACTGAGCTTTTTCCTTCCTCATTCAGTATCTCAGCAGATAAAAATTGTAGGTCTGCACAACTCTGACCTGTAGCAAAAGATGTGGTGAGAACAAGATTAACTTGGAATTCACTTTTTTAGTAATAGGTAGTTTCAGAGTTTAAGAGCTGAACCTTGGGTGCTGGGACATTTATATCCCTTCTTAACCTTTGCAGCTAATATTACTGTGCCAAGCTACTTTTTTGTTTTTGTTTTGTTTTGTTTTGTTTTGTTTTTCTCTCTCTGCCCAGAAGTTTGACATGAGAAAGCTATCTGCTGGCATCTAGAGCAGAGAAGAAATCTCAAACACATCTATTTAGTTTGGCTTGAGCTTAGATCTAATGTTATAATGTTAGCAGGGACTTGTGTCATAACTAGTGCAGAAGGAGTATTTGAATTTATAGTCACAGGAAACATTCAGGATTCTGGCATTATCAAATAAAATTCTAGATATGATTTAATTTAATGCCTTTAAGCCAACAGCATCTTACCTGAGACTTCATGTGATACTCAAGTGGACCCAAATCTTACATGTCCCCCCTTAGTGTACTGTTATTTAGCTCAGTAAAATATTAATTGTAAATTGCTGTAATCATATGAAAAACTGAAAGTACCAGTGAAGACTATTGATTTTTTTTTTAAAGTGCAAAATGAGTCTCAAGGGAGTCTGGATAGCTCAGAGGATTGCATAAGATACTGATTAATCTGTCAGCTGTTGCTGTCTCCATAAAAGAATGGTAGCTTTTGTCTGTACAGTGATGCTCACTTTTGGCTCTCTCTCATGGAATGAAAACCTTGACCATAGAGGTTTCTGGCCATTTTCATGGAGCTGGCACTTGAAAATTATTGCAGTTCTGGGCTAAAGGTCTTCAATTACTGCTTCATACTTAAGTCTTCCTTTCCTTTCCTTTCCTTTCCTTTCCTTTCCTTTCCTTTCCTTTCCTTTCCTTTCCTTTCCTTT
>CM021769.1:15562894-15630149 GCA_011076525.1 Nettapus auritus | reverse complement strand
CTTTCCTTTCCTTTCCTTTCCTTTCCTTTCCTTTCCTTTCCTTTCCTTTCCTTTCCTTTCCTTTCCTTTCCTTTCCTTTCCTTTCCTTTCCTTTCCTCCCCCTCTGGGTGTTCTGTTGCTGAAAATTTCCCTTTAGGAACCTTCATAGAAATGGATAGCACTTTCAGAACGACGTAAAAGAAACTATATTTCCACTATTGAGAGGATTTATTTTTACATTTATTTTCAAGATAAAAGGAATGTTTCAAATTCAATTACTGATTTTCTTCCTTAGTACACTTACGCAACAAGATGAATGTAGCTCAGAAAAATTGCAAGGGTGTTCCCCAACCTGTGTCTGTAAATAACATCCTTTTTGTGCTCCAAGTAGAGTTCTGCAGAAGCAGTTAAGCTTTTCAGAATAACTTTTTAATTAAAGCAATAAAATGTGCCACTCGCCACAGAAGTGGCCTCCCCTTTTTCTTCTAAATAGGAATTATGATTTCAGCTTTTTTGTCACCACTTATAGCAAGCAAGAATCAAAAAGCAATCAAGTCTTGAGGGCCATATGAATCTCAGATTAATACAATCAGCCTGACAGTAGGGAGACTTTTTTTTTTTTTTTTTTTTTGTTTTTTTTCCTTTCTTCTAATGGTTGTTTCACACCATTAAATGCTTTGGAAGAAAGGTACAGTAACTGCAGCTATTATAGGTAAACTTTAGATGAATGTACCTGCCAGAATATAAATGAAATCCTATATCACTTTGCTCATTTTGTTTTGTTTTCCCCATCCTAAATGAAATTAGAGAGAATTAAATTTTTGAAGCATGACCATTGCACAGAGAATTATTCAGCTAAGAGCTGGCCACCTGCAAGAGGTTCTCTCCTCCCTCCCCTTAAGCTTGTTATTCATTGTCTCTGTTACTAATTAGGTTTTCTGATTTAAACTTAGTTTGCAGATGATGGATTTTAAAGAATATCGTAAGGGACAGGACATCAAGGTCAATATTCGAAACTGGCTGAGATGTAACCTTCAGAGTGCTTATGCTCTGTGATAGCCCTGGAAAGGGAGAGGCCGTGTGCTGAGCTGACATGCTCATTAGCTTATTGTTGTTGTTTTTTAACCACAGCATGCAGCAAATAGTGCCGCTGGTGGTGGGAGACACCATAGATATGAAAATTAAGAGCATTGTTCATTAAAAGCAGCACCCACTACATGTGAAGTTCAACCCTGGACACCCAAGACATGCTTCCAGGGTGGGTAAATTATCTATTTTCTTGCAGCCTGAGGACTAACTGATGAGGAGCACAAGGGAGAGGGAAGCACTGTATGCATTTTAGATAAACATCAACCTCTTTATTGCTGACTGTGAATTCAAAAACGGAGCTTTTCGAGACTGAAGGGAGAAGAGTCAGAATTGGATCCTTTGCTAATTCAGCAGTAGCGTGGCTCTGTCACAGCCTGGTCTCTCATATACATAAAATGGAAAATTCCACTTCAGGCCAGTTCTGGTGCTTTAAATAGCTTTTTTCTCCTTCAGTAGGCCTAATGGCTTCATTACAGTCTCTCGTGAAAGAAGGCAGCACTTGGAGCAAATAGGGTGATTGGAGATGGTTCTCCATGGGTTTCATGGTCCAGGAATCCCCCTCAGGAGCAGACTTTCACCATCTGGGCTGTGGGGGCTAGGAACCAGCTCTAAGGAGGGGTCTTCTCAGAGGATAAAGCCATAGTGAAATAACAAGGTCTTTATAATTTTTTGTTTTAAAGTGCCTGCTGAAGTTATGCAGTACTTTCAGAGGCCTTGGCTCTTGTAAATGGCAGCATTCCTGCAGCTGTCAGAACTTTACTTGGACCACAAGGACATCCACAGGCTTAAAGCATTCAACATCAAGTCATGTTCTAGCTGTGCTGAGGTGGGCTCATTTACAAAGGGTTGTTTTTCCCATGAGGGACAGTAAATATGCTTTTTGATGGTGGGCACCTGTATACCAAGGCACCTGCAGCCAGCAGGAGGACTGCTCCAGCAGAACAATTCTACACTCAGCAGTACTTTTGCTGGATCTTGTCTCATGGATCTCGGTTGTTCCTTGGGACAGGTTGGGGAGAGTTTCCTCAAGTGGCTGCCATGGTGATGCTGGGCTTGTTCTGAAGTCTGTCTTCTTCAGCTTCCACGGCACTGTCCTTTTCTTTTTGCCACAGCAGATTCCTGATACAAGGCACCCTTTTGTGGAGGCTTTCCTTCCAAGGCTGTGAATCTACAATGCCTTTGTCCCTGGAGTCTCTTTGTCCAGCATCAGCTGTGGTAACAAAAGGCTCTTGGCCATATCTGCAAAGACTTTTCTAAGACTTTTTCCTATGCAGATGGCTGGGGCTAGAGCCCTGAGATCATTCCTACGAAATCTAATAAGTTGCAATTGTAATGACTCATTTCATATATAGAGATGTACCTGGGATGACACTGAAATAAACTTGGAATCAGCATTCAAATGATTTACCAGAATTTCCAGTAATTCATGCATTACTGACAGAACAATACAGGTATTTCGGGGCATTATTGTTCCATGCTTTCTTGAGATAACTTGGTATTTAAATATGCAAAGGCTCATTTTGTCACACTGGGATTAAGTGCTGGGAATCACTAATTTCAATCAACCTTACATCTGCAATAATTCAGCTCTCCCCAGCAGGTTGATTAGGTTCACTGGGTCAGACAGCTGTAGGATATCCTGTGATAGGAAAGAACGACTGTTTGCTAAAACACTGCTGTTGATGGAGGCAGTTCATTTGGGAAATGTCAGCAGTGGGTGAGATGGAAAGGATGTTTCTGAAAGCTTAAAGCTAATGGTGGGAGAGGCTCCTTGATGCAAAAGAAAGGAGAGGGATTGGAGTAATTGCTAGTTTTATTCCAACTTACTCTTCTTTATTGGATTAGCCAAGTTAAAACCCCCTCTATACTAATGTTTAGGAACAAAGCATTTAGAATAAAAGAAATAGTATTTATGTAATTAAATTAATATGTCCTCAAATTCTCTGGTCTCCTTTGCCATCACGGAGAGTCATATTTTCAAATGCATATGCTTTGATACTATATTTCCTCCCAGCATATACAAGCTTAAATTGTCCTTGAGGTGCTGAAACAACAGGATTATGCTTTTATAAAGCAAACTAAATGTGGTACTTGTATAGAACCACTATGTACTAATATGCATTGGGGGGGAATGGGGACGACACACACACAACACACAACAAAAACACCCTTTGTTTAATCTGTATTATTCATTAAACAAGATACAGTGATTTCATTGACTTGAGTAATTGTCAGCAACTAAAGAAGCCCATGAGGGAATGCCTGGGTCTGGATGTGGAGCAGGGAGGTCTGGCTTCCATTCCCTTGGTCCCAGAGTGGGACAACTCTTAAATGAAGCATCTGTGTCTCAGTTCCTTCCTTGTACTGTGAGGGAGGTAAGACTGATCTTTCTCTGTTTTATGAAAACCATATTTGTATTTACAAAGCCTCCTGAGAAATGTAGAAGGAACTTGTGCCCCCCCCCCCCCCCCCCCAGTGTCTGCCTGTAAAGATCTGTGCACAAAAGATTATGTGCATGTCCAAAAGGAATTGAAGTGCCCAAGGGGGGCAGATTAGAGGAGGTGGCTATGGGGTCTCAAAAGGCCATTGGAGGAAATTTCACATGGAGCTGTAAGCAAAATGAATAAAGCCAAAACAAAAGTTCGTCTGACAATATTCAGTAGATTCCAGTACTCATGAAGGGGAAATGACCCACTCAATAAACATTTCAGATGTAATTGTTCTTACTTTTTTTCTGGGTGTGATATCTGGTTTTAAGGGCATACCAAAATTAAATTAAAAAGATCATCTCACATAGCAGGTGGAATGGAGAACTTTTACAGATTGCATCATGTTTTGAAATTTAGAAATGAACTTAAAGTTCATTTCAATATTGAACCTGACTGTACTTCATGCCAGAAAGCTTGGTTGTAGTCAAAGAAGAGCAACTTGGTATGTTTTCATAACAATATTTTGTTAGTGTTAATAGGCAGCCAGAATGCCCAATGAATGATGAATTGAAGCAATAGACAGGAAAGAGCTGAAGTTTGCCTGGGAAGTCCTTAATGAGCAAAACACAAATTGTGTATCATTGTCAATGACCCATAAACATTTCTGGGATGAAATATTTCTTCCTGTTAAGAAGCAAAGAGATTTTCTTAAAATTAAACAAAGGGGAAAAGTGGGAAAGAAAGGGCTTAGCAATAAAAAGGCAGAAGGAGGAAGAGACTGGCAACAGCATGACAGACTGTTGGAATAGCTTGTATTTTCCCTAGAGAGATGCCTCTTAATTTTCTGAAGGTCTGATCCCTTTGGTAATAGTGTACCTTTTAAGCTCTGGACATACATAAAACAGTGTACATCTGATCTCCCTAGGGAGTTTATATGCCTGCAGTAGAGAGTCTTTGGACACCTAGAAAATACATTCAGAGATAAGAAAAATTCAAAATAGACCATTCAAAGCCCAAGACTCTGAGCAGGGCGCTGTGTAAAGCAGGCAGTGAGGAGCAGAGTGTTTTCTTCCTCAAGTTTAGGTAGCTCAGTGGTTCTCATAACCACTTCTGTACATTTGAAACTCACTGCTTGCCTCTCTCTAAGGATAGCAGGGCTGCTTTAAGAGAATCCAAAGTTGCTTTGGAAAGAGTATCCAGAACAATTTCTGAAGAAAGATGGTAACAAAAGCACCATTGACCCTGTTTTTTATCCAGACCCTGTTTTTTATACCTGTGATGCAAGAGGGATAGGTTAAACTCTCACTGCTGAGTTATGAGGAGAAAAAAAAGTAATTGCTGCTTACAAAAGTAGAAGCTGTTTTCATTTTCTTAGTTTTAATAAGATATGCAAAATATTCAAAGGTTAACGGTTGTATCAAATTATGATCCTGCAGAAAACTTTTCCTCCCCAAATTCAATTTTTACCCTTCTTTTCCTTGGCAGAATGACCTCAGGCCCTGCATGGCAGAGGAGTAACATTCATTAAGCTTTAGCAGCAGGAACTGATTAGCTTAGCAAAAATGTCACAGGGGGCCGTACTTGCAAGCATATATATTTGGTAACAGTTCAGAGACAATCACTTAAAGTCCAAAACAGACAGCTTCTTCATCAATGCCAAAACACACTCAGGAAATTAAATTGTTAAAAGTCGGGCTTGTTCATTCACTTTCTGGAGCGCTTGATGAAGTAGGAAAAGCATGAGAATGCACAATCCCTCTGAGCTGGAAGCACCATGCTCCTGCTTTGCCTGTGAAAGCCCCTGGAGGGCTGCGAACCTCTGCTGGAACAATTTAATTACCTGGCCCAGAAACTTTGCCGGAGATCATAGGCTAACCATGAGTGGTCCTCTCTCATCTGATTCTGGCACAGAGACGCTAACAGGACCCTGTGAAATGTACTCATTTTTCCTGTCACAACTTCAAGACTTTTAGGCTTTTAATCTCTGAAACTTCTCTGGGGCACAGAAGGAACTGATACACACTAAAGAGATAGCAAATTTTTTTTGAGGTCCAGTCTGGCCATGATCTTTGGTGGACCTACCCTGCTTCTCAGCTTTCTTCTCCCCCTTTATGTTTAGCAGATGACAAGTGTTACGGTACAGGGGGAGAAGAGAGATGCAAGGGGCTGCATGCAGGTGAGGTGTGGGTCTGGCTGTGGGGCGGTGTGATGGCATGGTGCTCAGCATGGGTCTGCCTTGCTTGCCAACTTGCTGCAAGGAAGAGTTGTCCTGAAGGACAGCTTGGAGTCATGTGAAGTGGGTCAATGTTCTTTTCACTTCAGTGGTGGCTATTTATATGGGATGGAGAAGAGGGATAACAGATGTGCTATTGCAACATAAGGCTATTTATACAAAATATGAAAGCATGGATGAGTTATTGCAAGGACATATTTATATTTACTACTGCAAGAGCACCTCAGCTTTTATGTGTGCCCACTCTTGCTCCGTCATGAAAATGGAGATGCTTGCTTTCATTGATGAGTCACCCAGTGTTAGCTAAGGTACTTCTTTGTACTGCTGGGTGTGGAGCTCAGGCACGTCTTTTGGTCTCTGACATAATGCTGTACCAACTCCCTGGGCCTATGGACTGCCTCTTGGGAAACTTGTGAAAGCTGTTTTTGGCATGCAAAGCTCAACTATAAGTGCTGCAACCTGTACATATGACATTTCTGGAGGAGGCTTTCTACAAGGGTCAACAAAGCAGAAATGACTGCCCGGGCACTCACTGCCCAGCACCAGTACTGCAGGTGTCTGTAGGAGGTGGCTGAGCTGGCTCCCAGGGAGCTGGCAGCGACTGGCGGGAAGGAGGCAGCATGATGTTGAACAAGGTTTCACCTCACAGCTCTCTTCCCCAGGGACTTCGGTGCCTAAGTGTGTATCGGGGCTACCTGTCTTCCTCAGTGACAATCTAGTATTTGTGAAAGTCACAGCTGAGCACCTAGCTTATTTCAGCGCTCATTGCACCAAGTACAGCCACCATGGTGGGGCATAGTGGAGTGAAACATTTCCCACTCCTCTGGCAGTTACTTTGCCAATTTGATTGAAGCCAGCTGTCACCTCCAGTCTGTGGCCTATCCTGGCATTGCTGGGCACGGATTTCCTTCTTTTATTTCCCCTACTTCCCTGCCACTTTGCCCAGCACACACAGGAGCAGGGCAGTGACTGTGGGTCCCTCCTGCCTTTGGTCGATGTGTGGCCACGGGTTGATAGGCCTGAGCCTCTCTGCACGTCCCAGTGAATGGTGACTGCATACAAAGCAGGAGATTCAGCAGGAAAAGGTGACAGCACCTTGGTGCTGCTACAGATGTCTTGTATGGGGAGCAAGGGAGCAGCTTCGGGGCCTCGCTCTTGAATGGAGCCAAGGGGAGGGCTGTAGCTCAGGTGTTGCATGTCCCGGAGGGGCCCTGGCCAGAGAGGTGCTGCACCTAGTGCGAGCCTGTCCTGCTGGAACAGGGCCATTGGGTCAGGGCAGGAGAAATGACAGTTTAGGGGCTTTCTGAAGTGTTACGTCACTCAGCATGGCTTAGATGAATGCGCCCGAGGCAGAGCTGCTCTGCTGGGGAAGCAGCTTGTGACACCATGCCTCTCGAAAACCCAGTCGTTCAGATATCTATGTCAGAAGCCTCCTGGGGATCTGGCTTTGTCTTGTCCATGTCTTACAAGAAGTACGTGACAGAATGGGATCTGCATCAAAGTCTCCTGTCATCCCTCTTGTTTTTCTTCAAAACCAAAATCTTGAAAGGAAACTTCTTTTGGATGGAAAGTAATTGTTGAGGGAGGGTAAAGGAAGTTGTTTATAAAGTCTAGGTCATTGGCTCAGAAGAAAAGAGAAAACAAAATTCATGCAATAGTTCACTTTTCAAACTTCAGACTGTGACTGTTTAGAGGACTTTTTTCTCATCAAACTGTTTGCAGGAGAATGTCTGTATTCTGGGAGTTGTTTAGATAGAAAATAAGAAAAGATCTTCTTGTATGAAGGATGAAAAATCCTAAATGAAGAAAAAACGTCAGGTCAGAATGTCAGGTACTTAATGGATTAGCTTAATGGATTTGTCTCTCTCTTGAGAAGAAGTGGCTCTGCATATTTTTTATTTATTTATTTATTTTTATTTATTTTTATTTTTTGGAATTCCACATTTGCGGACTGCTTATTTGAATCTGATTTTTCCTGACCATGTGTTATCCCTTTACCCCAAATCTTCTATAGAACATTTTCATATAAAACAGAAAACCTAGACCCACCAGCATTAAAGCGGTAGATGCAATTTTACTTTTATTCCTTTTGGGACAGTGGAAGAAAAAGAGGCTTTGCTGAATTTGCTGGATAAATTCACATTTTGACCTTTCTCTGCTATAAAACTGATAAATATAGCAAAATCATTTTTCAGATCTTCAGGGAAGATAGTTTTCTGTTTGAAATGTTGCTCTAAGGCATGCTCCTTCTGTTTCAGGATCTCCCCAGCTAGGAAAAAAAAATAAAAAAAAAATAAAGAAGAAGAAACCTTCCAGTCCTAACTGGTCTGGACAAGCAAACTGTGAGGGTCTGCAGCTATTCAAAGTGGTACAAGAAAATGCCAGCATATATAACCTTCTTTTTCTCTTTAGGAAATTTAGGGGAAGATAGCCTGCCTTTGAGCTGTTCTGTCCAATGGACTTGCTTTGACTCTTTCTGAAGACAGAGGCAGCTTCCTGGACTCGCTGAGACATCCCCACATTATTGCATGGGACAGGCATCCCAAGGAGTGTAGGCTAGAGCTCCCAGAAGAAGGCATTTGAAATGCTATTTGCACATACGGCTACGTTTATAGAATTATGTTTCTGAGCAGTCCTCCTATAATTTTCAAAATTATATGAAGCCTGAGCATAAGCTTTGTCTTTCTCTGATTGATTTAAAGAACCTGGCATTTAAAATATTAGGTGGTCCTTAAGAAAGCATGTAAAATAAGTATATGGCCCTGTAGCCACTATGAGAAAAGCTCTGCATCACTCAACTGATTTGCTATACTATAGCCTCTTATAAATCCCAGAATAAAATAACTGTTACGTGTTTCTCTTTCCTTCTATGTAATTACATGGTGTCATGCTTCGCCCTGGGACATCCTGACCATGGCAAGATTTCATGGATAGCACAAAGGTAATCATTATCATGATTATCCAGGACACCTGCTACCATTTGCCCCTACTCAGCCAGGTAAATGCTTAAAAGTTAAGTTCCTTTGATCGTGTAAAATAGGACCCATTAATTAGCTCATGAATCTTCTTCAAACTGGTTATTTAACAATAAACATGATATAGCAAGTAACAATGTGACTTCAGAAGATCAGAACAAAAAGCAAAGCAATGAAACACAGTTGAGTGTGATCAAATGAAGAGAGCAGTATGGCTAGCACTGTCGCATGTAGATCCTGCTATTTACAGCACATTAATCGGGTAGGGACTGACTTTTAAGGGGAGGCTGGATACCGTGGATAAAAGGTCACTATTATATTAATGCAGATAAACTGGCGCCCTGCAACCTGTCTGGAGAAATGTTTTGTATTTGTCTAAATAATGGAGATAAGGTAATAAAATGCTCAGAGAGGCTGGAAACCATCCTCAAGCTTCAGATGGATGGAGCAGCGCTGTACGGAGGCAACCACAGGCAGCACAGATGGGGAAGGCAGCCAGGCAGAATATCAGCTCACAGCGGAACCGCTCCTTTTCTGGCTGCTTGACAGAGGGAATGAAAGGGATGTATCTTTTCTTTTGATAAAACTGAAGTTCCTTGAATCCAGTGGGACTACATGACTATTTACCAGTTGAAGATCTCAGCCCACTTATAAGAACAGAGCAGGTTTATGGCAGCTGCTTTATTTTGCATGAAATACTTTAATTCTACAGGAGGGACAGACTGTAGCACGCAGTCACTAGTGGGGCAAGACTGCATAATTTCAGTTCTTGGGTGACTCTTCTTCATCAGATCTTTATTGTTACTAATATGTCAGTCCTTCTTTCTAGTACCTTGCTTTCTGTGAGGAAAAAAGTGCTATCCATCCCAGTAGTACAGAATCATAGTCCAGGTTGCCCAAAGCCTCATTCAGTATGGCCTTGAACACCTCCAGGGATGGGGCATCCACAGCTTTTCTAGGCAACCTGTGCCAGTGCCTCACCACCCTCTGAGTGAAGAATTTCTTCTTTTTATCTAATCTAAATCTACCATTTTTCAGTTTAAGACCATTACTGCTTGTGCCATCAGTATAGGCCCCAGTAAAAAAACAAAACCTCTATCCATCTTTTTATAAGCCCTCTTTATGTATTGAAAGGCCTCTATAAGGTCTCCCTGGAGCCTTCTCTTCTCCCCAGGACTAAACAACCCCAGCTCCCTCAGTCTGTCTTCATAGGAGAGGTGCTCCAGCCAGTCATCTTTATGTCTCTCCTCTGGACCCACTCTAACAGGTCCATGTCCTTCTTATGGACACAAGAGCTGTGGTCCCATCAGAGTCTAATATTGTCCACAGGCTCATGTGTCACCAGGCAGATACAGGAGAGCTCTTCGTTACAGCCTCACACAAATACCACATAGCCTGCCAGGTGTTACAGGGAAAAGCTCCTGACGCAGCCCCTAATTTTGTAAATTCCCTTTCCATACAGCTGCTAATGCTCCCCTGAGCCACTGGGAAGCCTCAACAGCTGGTCTGTGGGTGCAGGTGGGGTGAAAAATAAAAGCATCTGCTGAGAAAATCACATTTAATTAGAAGGGAATAAAATGCACATGATGAATAAAAGGAGACTGGAGCTGTTGCAGAAAGGAAGTTGAAGAAATCCATCTGGGAATTCTCTGAATAATGATTATTATTAATAACATGGAGCACTTTTGCAGCATTTTTTTGGGTCAAGTTCATTGTTGTGAATCATCACAACAAATGCAGAATGTAGGCTATTCTTTAGCATCCAAAAGTCATGTCTGATTTATTGTGATTTATTGTTGGCTATCAGTATCATACGATATTTAGGTAAATTGTCTCCTTCACCCCCCAACCCCCCTTCCTGCAAATAAGGGTCCCATCAGTTTTACACCTCCTTGGCTTGTCTCCTGGCCACACTTACTGTGTAAGTATGGGATAAAGTGTGCAAAACATAATATGGAATAACTGTTCTCATCTCCAGTGTCATTTTAAAATGTGTTCCTTTCTGCAAAATTAAATTTCAGACAAATCTTCTATACTTAGGCTTCAACAAACATCCTCTTAGCTACTTCAAAACCAAGAACTCAGCATGAAATGCACCAGCACTCCCTTTGTTCTTGAAAGCCTGAAAATGAACTGATCAGCAGCCGGTTTCTCTGCTGTGTAAGTCCATGGGAGTCCAGCCACTGAAATCAGCACAAGTAGTGCATCACCCTATTAAAAGCATTAACCACATAAGACCACTTTCCCTCTTCAGTTCTTTGGATCCGTTAGCATCAGCAGATCATTAATTGTCAGCAGCCAGCATCATCCCCTCAGCATCGTACTTGTGGTGATATGTTTGGGAGCTGGGCTCCCCTTCTTCAATCTAGCCTCATG
The DNA here is from genome assembly GCA_011076525.1 of Nettapus auritus. Classification (NCBI taxonomy): domain Eukaryota; kingdom Metazoa; phylum Chordata; class Aves; order Anseriformes; family Anatidae; genus Nettapus; species Nettapus auritus. The sequence goes on along the minus strand of CM021769.1, from coordinate 15,619,068 downwards.
GGCTTGCAGCCTTAGGTGATGATCTGCCTTACTGTTCGTACACATTATTTACAGATTTACAGTCCTAATTTGACTATAGTTGAAAATCAATAGAGATCAAAGCAAGGTTTTAAATTACAGCAGTTTACCAGGCAAACTCTAGAGGTACTGACTCAATCTGACTGAGATAAGTTGGTCTGAAGCAGATCTCGACCAGTTGTTTGTGTAGAGCGGTCACCAGGTTTGAAAAGCAGTTCTGAAACGAGCTATTTTTAAAACTCTGTTCATGCTACAAATAACATCATCAGGAGCATTCCTGGAATAAAGGTGTATTTTCCAGGAATAAATGGGGCTTGAGAGCTTGAAATGTTTGGCAAAGGTGGGTTGGTAGCTGGTATATTTTAGATTCTCTCTCTCTCTCTTTTTTTTTTTTTTTTTCTTACTTCTGCTGATTCAATCTAAGTCCAGACAGAATATCTCTGAAAACCCACAGATATAAGTTCAGTGCTGGTTGTTTTCAAGTTTTCCCAAGCTGATGAAGTGCTTCAGCTTCAGCTGCTCAGTTCCCTTGGAGGAAGGGCACGTCTCCGCCACACGTGCCGAATGCAGGGGATGTTGACAGGCTGCAGCCATCAAAAGGGGCGAGTTGGCTCTCCAGGCACCTCTGGTCCTTCTTGTCGATGGTCAGAGGGCACTCACCTCCTCACTGATGCATCTGCAGAGTTTTCTCTCATATGAGAAACTGCTCAAAAACAGGAGGAGAAATGGATCTGAAGGAAGTGTCCTACAGCTGCTGTAGTTCGTCTTAGCCCCCAGAAAAAAGCAAATCAATTGAGGGGGCTTCATGTTTTTATATATTTTTAACTTGTATCGCCATGTTCACTTCAACACCAGAGAGAAGGCCCTGGCTGGGACTCCGGGCTCCTCTCCCATGCACTCTCCAGGTCCCCCTGAGCCCCCCATTGGGGAGAAGAGAAGGAAGCTGAGTTGCGAGCAGCCACAACCCTGCGGCCACCATCAAAGCATGTGCTGCATGTGCTGGTGTTAACTGGGAGGGCAGAGGATGTGCCACTGGCTTTTCAGTTGTCCCATTCAGGGCATCCTGACCAGGTTGTTAACGTGAGCTCAAAGGTATTTTCTACTGAAACCGACTATTTTCAGAATAACATTTTTTGTCTACTCAGGATGAATTAAATTGCACGCATGTGCGCACATACACATGCATGCAAACATACACTTAAGATGCTTTTCTATAATTTTTCTGAAGTCCTGTTCTGTATTAATTAATCCACTCTCTTTTCAACAATTAGGTGGGATTTTCTGTAGAAGTTGGCATGAGTATATGCAGTTTTGAATGGACTGTTCCTACTCTGATTATGGATTATTATTCGTACTTAATTTTTCATTATTTCCTGCTAGGATGGGAATGCCTGACATCATTGGACGGGCTGATAGCCCCCTGCTGAGATGCTGTCATGCAGCAGAGCCTGCCCTCTCTCTGTGGATATATTCAGACCCTGGGAGCCACTTCCTGCATCACAGCAGTTGTCCCTGCACCAACAAGCAGCCTGGGGCTATTCTGCACTCCTGGCTTGGGTACTTATTTCAGGGTAAGCTGGGCTGCCATCTGGGAGTGCCGTCCTTCTCCACCGATGACAAGATTCTAGACAGTTTAGGTGTTTTAAATATCTAGTTTGTAGTTTGGTTAAAATTAGGTGAGAGGAATCCTGCCCCAGGTAGTCAGGGGCTTTGTAAATCAGGCTTCATAAATTGTAGCTGTTGAAAATAAACCACTTCTCCCGGGTGACAAATGAAACTGCGACATTATGGACATCCCTCACAGTCATGACAGCATAAGCAAAGCTGAGCCTGTTTGGGTAACATGGTGCTGGGCAGAGGCCATCTCTAACCATGTTTGTACAGCAGCCTGCACAGTACAAATAGCGAATGGGGTTTCATCAGAGGACTCTTTTTCATAAGTTAAAACTCTTTTAAAGGGAAGGTTGAATTTAGAACATCCTTCAAGCTTATGATGGATCATTTTTTTCTGTATGTGAAGCAAATAGCATTTCAGAAAAGACTTTTTTGTTGTTGTTGTTTTCTCAGAATTTCTAAATTTTAATTCTAGAAAGTGCTTGGATCCATCTTCTGTGGTATTTTAACAACACAGTTCCTACATGAAATTGCAATTACTGAAACAAAATTCCAGTGCTTTTCCCAGTTCCTCTTCTTACAGAGTAGTTCTATTGCTTTTAGTAGAGACTGAAGATGGCAGTTGACCTCATGGACACCATACATTCTCATGCCTTAGCTAGGGAATTGCTTGCCAAATTTGCATTTTTTTTTTTTCTTCCTGGACAAACTCCCTTAACACAGCTAGGGGTCAGAAAGATCACAATTTGAAAGTGATGATTTGTTCAGATGCAGCCAAAAACACAGTTTGGAGACCTGAATTCATATTACAGGCAATGAGGCATGTGAAAAAAACAAACAAACAACATAGCTGCTGACCCTGTAATTTATTCATTCAGGTAGATTCCTCCATCCCTGTAAAGCCTCATTAACTTCCAATGTGCACCATTAGTACTTAAAAAGTTAGGAAAAGGGATAAAACTGGAGATATTTTCTGCTCCATTTTGCCATTGTCATCTCTCAAAGGAGAATGAGGTTATAACAGTTCTGCCACAGCAGTTGGGGCACGGAGAAACATTTGCTTCAAAAGATGCACTGAAACAGTTCATGCTGTGTTGTCATGTAAAATTGCAAATAGTTGTTGCCCACTCCTGGACAGGCACCATGTGTACAGGTGTATCTGCATGTGAGTGGTGGTGTGCCTACACCCTGGCAAATTTTATTGGCCTTTTTCATAGCCTTTTAATTTCTTCCAAAATAAGTGTTTTGCCATTTTGGAGTATCCTCTTCCCCATTCCCTTCCTAACTATTGCAAATATCGTATGAGTAAAACTCATCGGTATTTTTGAACTGAATTTGCAAATAGTTTAAATCCTCCAAAACTACAGTTTTCAAAACAGATGAGTTGAATTGGTTTTATTCAGCTCTAGTCTTGATTTTGTTCCAAGGTATTCACTTGATTCATTCTTGGAGAGGAATTGACTGAGATTTGGTGTCTTGATTTTAGCAGGAGTATCACTGGTAACTCAGATAAATGCAACCTCACCACAGACAGACTTTTCAGAGATTTTACCTGTCTAGCTCAAATGCCCTATAGAGAAGGGAAACCAGGAGTTCCCAGAGGCTTGTAACTGGCAACAAAAGCATTGATCTGCTTATCAAATTTAATCCATTCTCCAAAGATCGTAAGAGTTACCTATTGTCAATAAGACTGTCAGAAGTTGTTGATTTTTTTATCGTTTTAATATATTTTCCCTAAATGTCATCCTTGGAAGCAATGGAATTGTTCTTCTGAAGCTCCTAGACAAATATAAAGGTCAGCTTGCAGCTTAATTTCAACATGGAAAATTTCAGTACAAGCTGTTCACACTCAAATATGTTTTTAAGCACACTGGACACTGGGTCATCAAATAGAAAGATTCGAGGAAATTTACTGCTGTATCTGACATCCACATATATAATGTATGTACTTTCTGGGTTTTGAGCAGCATAACTTGATCCCACACAATGCTTCAAATGAAGTGGGAAGAAGTGTGATACACTCATGAAAAGTTTTGCAGGCCTGTTTTCTGCTCCAGAGATGCTCTGAGGAGCTGCTGAAGGGATACCAAAGGCACATAGTTGCCAGAGAAGTTTTACTTGACAAGTCATGGTGCTTTCATAGCCTGCCTCTAAATGCTGTTAATGAAAAGAATGACTTTGGGCAGCCCAAATCTGTGTCTATCAAAACAGTCTTGCCTGCCAACCAGCCAGTCTAGAGGTTAGCATGACCTACTGCTTGCAGGGCAGCTTGCTGTGAAGACAAATAGCTTCTTCCCCAAACTCAGTGGTCACAAGGAACAACACACTGAAAGCAAACAGAGCTCTGAAACGTCCTTACTTAAATTTTCCTCTGAAATTCTTGCCCCTGGCAGGCTTCCTTCGTGATTCTGGAGAAGTCCCTATACAGAAACCTGCATGGGGAGAGCGATTCCTGCTCTCGACTTCTCCCTGCTGTGTCCAAAACGGCCACAAGCTTGTCCAGGTAGGATTTCTCCTGCTGTTTGGGTACTGGGACTTTTGCATCCCGTACTGCTATTTGCAATCAGGAGGGCTCAGGCTGCAATATGCAGCACAGGTCCCTTCCATCTTGCTCCTAAACGCCTGCTGTCAGCCACCACTGGAGAAGCGCAGCAGATGGGTGATCAGGTGCATCTGGATTTTAATCTCTCTCTACGAGGAACACACAGGCCTTGAAATACCCTGTTAAGCAAATGACCGCTAATGAGGTGTGAAGCCCCTAATCAGGATATATGCCTCATTCTGCCATTTGTAGTTCTCTCCCCCCCCCGGGGCGGCCCGCCGGGGCGCCCCCCCCCCCCTTTTTTGTTTTAATTTTCCGGTAGGCATCAATTAGGTGAGGGCTTTTCATTTGAAACACTGAGATTTGTACTTGGCCTGCTAAGGCTGTCAGGTCTAGTTTGCTGCTAAACAGTTCATGCTTTGGTGCTGGACAATGCATGAGTGTTTAAATTGCTTGAAATGTCTAATTGAATTATCTTCAAATTACAAATCAAAATGGGAAAGGCTGTCTCTGCCTCACAGGCTCGCTCACTTGGATGTGTCTGCCGTACTGCTGCTTTTCTTTATATTTTCTTTTCTACTTCCTGCTATGGCTGTGTTAAATGAAACCTTAAATACTGAAAGCATTTTTGTGTGCGTGTGCAGGGGGAAGTGATGCTGAACTTAGAGGGAAATTTATTCACGTTCTGACTCAAAGTTCTTTTTGTGCTGTACAAAACCCAGTTCATGAAATTTATATCAATGCATAAGAAAGCAAACAGCCAGCTGCTATTTACAAAGAAATTTCCTTTCTCTTTCAGCCACTATGATATATAATATAAAATACTTTCAGGCAGATAAGTATAAATACCACTTAACTTTTTTTTATGGGTGCTCACAGATTAAGGAAATCAACAAGCCAGAAAGAAGACTAAATGTATCTAGCTAGCACTCACAATAAAATCAGCTTGTTATAGCCTTGCCATTTATACTGTGAGGTAGAAACTAAAGCCTGTAGGATTTTCATTTATAAATTGTTGGGGGAAGCAGAGCTGGGTATCCATGGATCCCGTGGACCACATTCACCGTGTCCAGTGCCCTCCCCAGCAGCATTGGAGGCTGATCAGAAACTGCTCAGTGCAATAATATGTCTTTCATGGGTGTAATACCTTTATGGCATTTTATAATATACAATAAAGTGTGCTTGACCGCTCACCTGCAAACTTAGTTCTGTGCTTAACTTGTTCAGCAACCGTAGTGGCAGGACTACGGGGTGTTGATGCGCATCCTGCTCCTACCATCCCTTCCTCTCCCCAGGAATTCCCCCTCTAGGGGCTGCATGCTTCACACAGGCATTGCTGCCTCCCCCCGTGGCCAGGGATGGAGCCCTTGCTGGTGCTCAGTGTGCTGTGCAGACTCTCTTGGTGGGATGGGCTGGGGCAGGAGGATGCTGCGACAGCACTGCTGACATGCTTGGAGTAATCAGGAGAATTGCTAATCCCCATGGCTATGCCAAGCATGCCATGGTACAAGGCAGGAGAAACAAGACAAATGTTTAAATGTGGTAGTGAGTGCTTTTGTATTAACTCTGACCAAAAATAAAACAAATTCAGAACATGCCAGGAATCTTGGTATTAATATTCCCAGTGTTTTTTCCTGAATGCTAACAAAATTAATTAGATTCAGGTCACTTTCAAGGGCAACTTCTCTGCTAGCTTGCAATTAGGTAATTGTTTTTGTGCTTTAAAACTGGTTGAGGATATAATAGCTATGAAAGAACCATAAGGAAATGGCTTAGATATAATCTTTATTAAATGGAAGACCATCTCTGAGGGGTATTTTTGATAGAAAAGATATATCTATTATTAATAAGAATGCTGACACATTGATAACTTAAGACTAATACATCAGGTCTTTTAAAACTTGGGATTGTTTTGGGGGACAAAGATTGCACCTGCATTAATCAAGCATGCCCAAGTCAGAACCTCTTTCAGAAAAGGAGAAAGCTGTTATTTAAAACTAATTGTACTGGACACCTATTAAAAAGATGTAGACCTTGGCAATGCACATGTCCAGATGAAACCAGTGAAATGCACTTGATAATGATTGTGTATTACCAAAATCACATAATACACCACATCTCCCTCATTATAAATCTCTTGCTCCCTCTCCAAATAATATTAAAACCCAGTAATCTAATTACTCTCTTGGTATCATAATGTTGGTTCCCAGTGGTGGGCCAGCGGAGGAAGAGCATACCAGGCAACACCAGGCTTTTCAGCATGGCAAGATATTTACTGTCTCCTATTCTTTAGGAAATTTTTCAGTGATTCTCAAAACATACCCAGAGTTTTTAGGTTAGGGGCTCTTCTGCTGTGTCCCAGTCTAGTCAGATTTGAACCAAATACTCCTGTTGCTCACCAAAGAGCACCAGTGTCTTGGTCATTTTTTAAGATGCTCATGCTTTGGTTCATGTAACCATTTCACTTGGACTACAGCATACAAATAGTCAAATGGCAGTGGATTCTGGATTTATGTTTTTATTGTTACTAGGACTTGAGGGTCCTCACCTGAATATCACCACCTTTGTTTGCAGAATGGTGTCCAAGCAGTCTCTCCCCAGGTGTGGAAGTCTCCTCTTCCCAGTGACGTGCTGCTTCCTCAGCTATAGGCTGGAGGTATGGATGCTGAACCGTCAGCTTCAATGCATGGAGCAGGGACAAATGTCTGCTGGGGGCATATTCTTTCTCAGTGGTCACAGGGAGATTTTAATGTGGAAGCTTACTTTCACAAAACACAGCTGATAGTTATGTCTGGTGGATGGCATACTACGTGGAATAATGGTTCTTGCTGTAGTTTATTAAACTGTCATCTGCTCAATTTACATTCATGTTCGTTTGGGATTTGTTCAGTTCTAGACATCCTATAAATGGAGATATAAAATCATTTACTAGGGACCAATGAAATCTACTGAGCTCCAGGAATTAGGCAAACAAATATTTGTACCATGAAGAAATCCCATTTGGGGAATTAAAGGCAACCAAGATGCCTCCACACCTGAACTAAATTTCCCCCGTTCAGGCCTGCATACAGCTGATCTTGTTCAGACACCTGAAGGTAACTGGGGAGTTATTTTAGGCTCCCTGATGGTTGAAGAAGCAAGAACCCTCCTGTGAAGGGCAGCTCAGACTGGTGATGGCTTCAGAAGCCCTCACAGATTGTGTTCTGTTCCCCTGTCTGTTAAAGGCATAACATTACATGGGATGAATACTGGCCAAAGTATGCACATTTACCTCCTATAGGTCACTGTAGATCTTCTGAAGCTTGGGTCAATGATTTGCTTTTGTTCTTGTGTGGAAAGTTTTGTTCTTGTGGGAAGGTTAAGTCCACGTGGTGAGTTATAATTATTGGTGCGCATTATGTCTTGCATCAAAAAACTCAAAAGCACTGAGTATAATGTGAAAAGGAAAAAAAAACTTAAGAGATGGTTAGGGAAATTTGCAGCACCTCTGGCATAATAAAGAGAGAGGCTTTCTTGAGCTTTGGGGGTGCTGCAGGAATGTGCTAGTGCAATTCCCTAGCTCACAAAGCACCGGCTTTTGGACCCAGTTTTCCTGCCACTCGCTGATGATGGCAGTAAATTCCTCCTCTCCCAGCACTGCTCAGCTGAGGGCTCTGGGGTAAGCATGGGGTAGGCAGGGACACACAGTGCTGGGCCATGCAGCCAGTGCCAGGGCATGGCAGAGAAGGAGCGAAGGTAAGAAATGGGCAGGGGTCAAAATCTCATTCCACGGATATGGGACTGAAACTTAAGGGTTGGATGAGATGGACTCAGAACCCAGCCAGACACCAGTGTGAGCAGCAGCCAGAAGCTACACTGAAACCAGAGCAGAAAGCTTTTTTTTTAAGCAGGCTTAATTCAAGCAGCAGAAGTGCCTGAACAGGCACTGCCGTCGTTCCTCCTGGCAGTGTTTCTTTTACCATGTCTCAGTCCTCAGCCACATAACCCACAGGACACAGGAAACTTTTTACAAGTACATTTTTATTTAAAATAAAAATTAATTATGGTGCCTTTTTAAAATAGGGTACTGCACAATCTGTATATGCAACACAGTTTTTGGTACGGAACATACTTATTGAGCAATATCCTTAAATACTAAATATACATTAATGGCTTGTTTGAGAAACATGACAACATTAATTCTGATATTTTTCTCTTTAGTCATTTAACCACTGATACAGATTTCCTATAAACAATATTCGTTTTCATCTGTACATGTGGTACACAGTCAAGAAGGCAGATCTTAGAATATTTACATTCATGCATTGTTTTAAACACACTATTTTGTAGTTTAAAATAATATATTTTTGTTTGTACAGATGCAGGGAGTATTGTAAATACATATCTACCACAGGCCTGATTCTCCGTTGCTTGGCAGCATCTATGGTCATTACCTGGTTGGAGCAGCAGGGCCACGCTCGCTTCACATGCTGTGCATGACCATACGGCATGCAAGACTGGACAATTAGGTCTCTGCCTAGATATATATCAACATATTTATATCTTAGACTTGGTAGAACTCTCCTTTTTCCTTCCATGCCTGTTTTTGCCGCATCTACATGAGGTGGAGATGCTTTCCTGGTCACATTTCTGCGGTGGGCCTGTGCCAGGAAGGGTCACAGGGCCGAGGCTTCCTGCAACACGCGGACACCTCAGCTCGGCCTTCCAGGTGTTGTGGAGGACTGAGGAAACAACACTTTGCAGCTCAGGCCCTTGAAGTGCAGTCTCTGCTTGTGTCTGCTAGTGGTGATTCTCGTAGAAAAGAAGAAATGCTCCCTCTCAGACTGAACAAAGTGTTTTTCTGTTTTGCGAGGCTGCCTGGTGATGGTCAGAGGGCTCAGAGCACAGCAATTTACTTCTGTCTAGAAACAGGCCACCTTTGCATCTGCCGAGGATATGGCTATTTTGTGAATGGAGCTTTACAGGACCTTTCCGTGCCTGATATTTTGGTGGCTAAAAATAAACTTGCAATGCTTGTAGAGCTGTATTTTGAGTTGCCCGTTCTCCAGATCCAGGGTCACTGCTCAGTGAGGCCCTTATCCATCAAGACCTTTCCTTTCCCTTTGTATTTAATTATAGTACAACAAGGAAGCACAGAAGGCTGTTTTAGAAAATCATCCCAAGTAGTCTGCGGAGTGTTAAACAAACCCTTAAGCCACATCAGAAAACTTCAAAAATAATTCCCCAGAGACACTGCCTTTCTGGCCTCACTTTTCTGAAGACTTAATGTGCTTCCAGCATACTTTTCCAAGTGACTTTCTGAAGATCACCTTAAATATTTGGTGCACTGTATTCGACTGTATTTGGATGCCCCGGATTTTACAGGAATGGCAGCAAAACTGCCCCGTAAAGAATGTCTCGTGTCTCCCAGCCATGCAGCTGTGTAAGTGCTGAGAACAAGGACTCTGGAGAAACAGAGAGGAGTAGCTCCCAGCCTGTCTGCTGCTGCTGCTCTTCTGTGGCCAGTGGATTAATGAAACACACTGGGGATTGTTTGCTTGTGAAATACCTTGGAAGTGTGAGTATTATGGTGATGATGTGCCCAAATACATTTATTTAATATCAGCATGTTGGATATGATGACAGTGTATCTCTGCGTATGCAAGTAAGATACATATACATCTCTCAAAATACTGCCACAGAGCTGTTAAGTATTTTTACCTTGACTACACAGATGGGTAAATTGAGGCACAGGGAGACAAAATTACTTGCTAGTAAGCAGCAGAGTTGGAAATAGATGCTGTGGTTCCTTGAAACATGCTGCCTCCCTGCTCTGCATGAAGCCTGAACATTTGTGTTCCACTGAGAAGACCTCCAGGGCACTGGGGGAGGTTTGCTCATGGGTTATGTCATACACCATGGTTTTCTCTCAGTGAGGACATTTTACCATTGACATCACAGAAAATAAGACAGAATCCAGTGACCATCTCTTTAGACTTTTTCTTGCAAAAACAGACACATTCTGATGAACATAATGAGCTATAAATCCCTTTTGTGATTTTGGCCTTTCAGAACATGCCTTTAAAGCTTTATTATGAAATAAATAAAATCAACAACCTTTAAGAGAAAGTGCTAATCCTGAGCCCGTATCATGCTAAACTCATCTGCATTCATACTTATACTCTCAGCTAAACATGCAACCAGTTTCAAACAATGACACATTTAGGGAGAAACAACTGGAGTAAAAAAAGAAAGGCAAACATAGGTAACTACACCAAAATAAGTATTATAGCTTTAAAAATATTCTAGAAATATACTTGCATTATTTTTATTACAGTATTTGGGGCTAAGTGCTTTAGGCAATCAACATTTGGGATATTAGACTCAAAATGTAAATTCTGTCATCTTAATCCCACTTTGGATCTAAGAGCATATCACTGTATCTTGTGCAAGCACACAATATAAATATGGCAGGAAATGATCGTAATCTTGGGCATAAGGTTACTTGTTCCCTTTTACTTTTATAATTCACTTCTCAAGAAAGTCTAGCCTTTAAAAATAATTTTATGTAGCTAAACTTCTAAGTAATAATGACAGGCTAAAAAGCTAAATGAATGACTCCATAAATTTCTCAACAGCGGTATATAGCAGCATTTCATTTTATCATTGAAAAGATACTTATATTTACATATATCCTATTGTTCAATAGGTAATAGAAAACTAGAGATGGGCCTGAGCTGAAAACACTGATTCGAGCATCCTGGAGCTTTTTCAGGGAAGGTCTGCAGAACATTGTCTTCCTCTACCATCAGGCCAAGCTCTACATCCCAGAGACAGACCAAATGCAGACATGAATGTGTTCAAAATCAAGATCTGCTTTCTGCAGTTCAGGCACATCCTTACATAAAACTGAAAGCATCGGTGTGTTGCGTTACCGATGGGCGCGACGGTTGGGGAACAGCCACATCCTGGACCAGGACCGGGTTGGCCCCTGGGAGTTACTCACAGACATGGAGACCCAGTGGTATTGGTGCTTGATGTCCAGACAAGAAGCCAGAGTGGATGTTTGTCTTTCACTGCGTCGCTACTTTCAGCACAGAGGTAAATGGAGACATACATGTGGAGGTGTCACACAAAGGAAAGTTTTCAGGAGGTGGGTAAAGACGAGTGGCTTGGCCAGTCCGATCACCTTTATCCTAAGGGTTGCTTACTGAGTCTAACCTGAGATCCTAAATGAAATGGATTTGGGTGGATTCAGCTTTGCTTTAAGTAGTCTGCAATCCATGTCATGGAAAGTACAACACTAAGCTATTACGCTGAATTTGGCACGACTGGCAGTCTCTGCCCAGGAGAGGCAGAGACTGAGTTAACATGGGCACAACCAGCTTACAAGGCTCTCAAAAATGGTCCTCCAAGCCAGATCTACAACATCCTTGGTGGGTCATTTCATGAGACTTGACACTTTCAGGAAACAACACTCATCAGTGAAGGAAAAGGACTTCAAAGGGCTGCTTGTCCTCTCTACAATATCCCGCCCAAATGCTCACTCCAAGATACAAACAAAATCTTTCATGTAGGGGTTTCCCTGGCAAATCAGTGTGATGCAAATATGGGGAAATGTGTAGACTTTCACAAAGGAAAGACTTTTTAAAAGATAAAAAGGATGTGATGTGGAAAAGGAGGCTAACTACAAAGTAATAATGTTCAAAGCACCTATTAATAATATCTGGCTTTCATTAGCAATGCTAATTGCTAAAATAATATATTTTGATTTCTTTTGCCTGAAAAGTCTTCAGCCATGGAAACTGCATAGTCACCAAAACACAGATGAATTTCCTGGTCACAAGTTCAGTCACAAGTTCATCCAACTTTTGGTTCCTTGATGGCTTAACATTTTTTTCCCCTTTTTAATAATGAAATAATAAAAATGATAAGAATGAGTGAAGTAAAGGATACAAAGCTGCCAGGATCTAGGTGAAAACGCTGCATGGGCTGGAGAAGCATGTAGGTGACAGCTCCCACCCTTGACCCTCAGACACATTTATAATAAGCTGCTGCCACTTCGGCAGATCACCTTCTCCTTGCAAGACCCTATTTAAGAAGCTTTTTGTGGGCACCCAATTCAAACTAAACAGTGGGTGAAGAGGAAGCAGGAGGCATCGTGATGTTGCTTTCATGAGATGCAGCATGCAATGCCTATGCCTTTGTGTTGCCTTTTCTCTGGGCAGGCTAGACAGGTGAGTTTATCCTCCCTTCTCTTCTGAGTCACTGATGCGTGCGCTATTTCTGAAATGAAGTCCGTGGCCACAGAGCCCCTTTTGGTGCCTTATTTCACCCACCTTGCATACTCCATGTGTGTGCTTTAAAAGTTTACCACCTCCTGCACCTCAGTGGGGTTTCAGAGATTATACGACCGCACTGTTGTCAACTGTTTTGTTGTTTTGGGAGGAGGTCATTGCATATTCAGCCCGACTGGTTCCGTTCTCTTCTTTTCTCATGGGTTTCCTTAGGTGATCCCAGGTTCGGTGATGTATAGGTGGGGAGGGGGGAGAAGAAAGGACACAGATAAACATCTTCTTTGTCAATACAGAAATCAAGGTCATTTAAGGTGTATTATAACACTGAATGTTTCCTCTAATGAACCACTGTGTTCAGTCACTAGGAGAGGACTTGTCTGAGCAGATGTCGATATGTACATTTGTGGTGACCAGGTTAGACTCTCTTCATAGTCAGTGGACAACAGAAAGAGGTACTTCCTGTTTCTCCATATGGCTTGTGAAGGAATTTACTAGCTCAGACAGAGAAGTCCATCTAGGTGTTGAAGCTAGTGACTGAAAACACAGTTCCTGCTGTGATCTGCCAGTCCCTCAACACCAACCACTGAAGCATCTCTCTTTTTATTTTGTTTAGTGGCACCATTCGGTAACACCATCTAGATCCAACAGTGCTAATCATAAGGCAATTCAGCAAATGCCCAGCAAGTGCAGAAAACCAACAAGAATCTGCAGATCACTGAGCAAAAGCATCTTCTCTGGGATTTTAAAGTGGCTCTGAAAGGGAAGACCTGAGCATAAGTGCTGTAACAGACCATGTTACATCATGGAATGTTTCCTCCACAATTTCTCTCCTCAAAAGTGGCATGACCTTTATTTAAAGCCAAAGTTTTATGCATAGTAAGAGGCAAAAGCTCTGTGCTTTCCACGCAGATATCTCATACATTAGTGCCTTGAGTTTAAGAAGCTTGTAAGGCCAAAAAGAACACCGCATAAACACATAAAATGCAACATTTTCTGCTATTGTTCTTGGCATCATTTAACAATACAAACATCAATTAATAAGAAATAGTTAAGTACATTTAATTTCAGCAGATAAAGGCATTAGTGAAAGTTTTATGGAGAATGACTACAGGAAGATAAATTTGTTTCTCTTGTAGTGTTGAAGAAAATAACTCTGACTATGGTATCTTACTCCCTGGTAAGGGTTAAGGCTTGTTAATATTAGCTGTGGTTTCAGCTGTTAGAGAATGAAAATGGAAGGGAAGGTGAGCCTAAGAACTCTATTGAACCCCTTTTCAGCTGTTAACATGCTGTGCCTGCCTGTATCTGACATGAGATCCCGTGGCTCTGTCTTTCATACCATTGTAAAGCACCCATCCACTGCACCACATCCCACCACATCCCTCAGGAGAAGTGCAGAAGCAACATTCCCCTCATTTTCTCCTGGTAACCCCTTCTTTCTTTATTTTGTTGTCCTATGTGTTTCTGCCTCCTCCCCCCCCCCCCCCCCCCCCAATTTTCATTCCCTCTCTGGCCTCTCTTTCTCCAAGAATTATCTTCCTCTCATGTTTATCTACTTTTTTTTTTTTTTTTTTTTTTTTCTAGAAGTGGTATTGAGAATGGCCAAGAGAAAAGGAAGTTTCGGTCCTCCTGAAACTCTGCTCTGTTTCCCTTCTGCCCCTTTTTGACTTCTGCTTCTAGTCTCCAGGAGCTTTTTTACCTCCCCTGCCTGGAGCCTTGTTTGTTTGGAGACTCCCCTCCGACAGTAAGACCCTTCTGGAAAAGCTGCCTGTGATATTGTATGACCTATACTAGAATGCACCAGAACTTATTTTTTCAGATCCTGAAAATAGCAGAATGGAGATTTTATTGGGGTTCTGCTGTCTCTCTGCAGCCCCAACATCCTCCTCTGCCTTATCAACTGTTTAGGGTCAGCATGACTGAAACAAAGCAACTGTCTTGGGTCTCAATGAAATGGCAATTTGAGGTGTTCATTTATGTATAATCATAGAATCTTTATGGTATTTTGCAATTTTCAAGCCACACTTTGGCATTAGGGCACTAGCTCTTTCAGTGTTGCCAGCTCTGTGTGTCACTACCTCTTTTTTTTCCCTCAAATTTTGTTGGCTGTTGAGATCACAGTATATGGTTTTCCTCTTATACACCAAGGAGAACCCTATTACCCTATTCTGAGCCTGGTAAGTAGGTTATGCGTGATCTTCCTATATATGTAGTATTCCAAGTCCCTTTCAGATGAAATGCTGTAGCCCTGTATTTATGCATTTTCATTTCAGGGTTGCTCTTCACTGTCAGGGAGGGATGGGTCAAATTAGTGAGGGAATGAGCAGGGAACTATTCATATCTGACATACTCACTTGGTGGCAGGTGAAACAGGCTGTTTGCTAAGTGGTTTGCACTGCTTTACGGTATGATTTGCTACACATCATGCTTTGATGTTTAGCAAGCAAATTGGTGCACTCTTCATGCGAAACATCTGTGAATGAAAAGTAAATGCAACTCTGCACTGCTTAGTACACGCCTGAAATGATGCATCTGAGTCCATAATGAGCTCTCCCCCATGTATGCATTAATTTGCATGAGTCCTAAAATCAAGAAAGCATCAAAGAGCCATTTAATAGCACATTTCACAAGTTAAGCTTCCATTTCTGATGAGGTTCTGATCACTTTAGTGATAAATCTTGTTTGTCAAGGAAATTCATATTGGCGCGTACCAGCTCTCTGCAGAGTCCTGTGTAAAGGTCAATGTAACAATGCACAGTCAAACAGAATTTGTAGGTTTTTGTCTGTAGGAAAGCTCTTAAAGAAAGTCTGTGTTTTAACCTGGAAGGCAGCTAAGCACCACAGAGACATTCACTCACTCCCCCTCAGTGGGATGGGGGATAGAAATTGGAAAAAGCTAAAATTGTGGGTTGAGATAAAGACAGTTTAGTAGAACAGAAAAGGAAGGGAAAATGATAGTAATATAATATTTATAATAATGAAAATACAAAACAAAATATGAACAATGCAGTTTCTTACCACCTGCTGACCGATGCCCAGCCTGTCCCCAAGCAGTGGCTGACCCCCTCTGGCTAACCCCTATTTTATTGTTTTGTTGTTCAGCATGTTGCCATATGGCATGGGATATCCCTGTGGTCAGTCTGGGTCAACTGTCCCAGCTGAGTACCCCTTCCAGCACCCCCAGCCAGCAGGCTGGGCAGCGTGAGAAGCAGAAAAGTCCTTCGCTCTCTGTAAGCACTGCTCTACAACTCCTAAAATGTCGGTGTTAGCACATGAAGAAAATAAGGTGATCAGGAATAGCTGGCAAGGGGAAGTCATGCTTAACCGATCTGATAGCCTTCTATGACAGGCTACGTAGATGAGGGAAGAGCAGTGGATACTGTCTACCTTGACTTCAGCAAGGCTTTTGACACTGTCTCCCATGACATCCTCATAGGCAAGCTCAGGGGATGGATGAGTGGACAGTGAGGTGGATTTTGAACTGGCTGAGTGGCACAGCTCAGAGGGCTGTGATCAGCAGTGCAGAATCTAGTCGGAGGCCTGCAGCTAATCGTGTCCCTCCCAGGAGTCCTGGTGGACAAAAAGTTAACCATCAGCCAGCAATGTGCCCTTGTAGCAAAGAAGGCCAATGGTATCCTGGGACCGCATTAGGAAGAGTGTTGCCAGCAGGCCAAGGGAGGTGATCCTGGCCCTCTTCTCAGCCCTGGTGAGGCCTCACCTGGAGTATTGTGTCCAGTTCTGGGCTCCCCGGTACAAGAGGGACATTGAACTACTGGAGCGAGTTCAGAGGAGGACTACTAAGATTATCAGGGTACTCATTTGACATATGAGGAGAGCTTGAGAGAGCTGGCCCTGTTTAGCTTGGAGAAGGCTAAGAGGGAATCTTATCAATGTGTATAAATATCTGAAGGGCATGGGACCAGACTCTTTTCAGTGGTGCCCAGCAACAGGACAAAAGGCATCGGGAACAAATGGAAACACGGGAAGTTCTGGCTGAATAAGAGGAAAAACTTATTTGCTGTGAGAGTGACAGAGCACTGGAACAGGTTGTCCAGGGAGGCTGTGGAGCCTCCTGCTCTGGAGATATTCAAAACCAGACTGGATACAGTCCTGTGCAATGTGCTCTAGGTGACCCTGCTTGGCAGGGGAGTTGAACTGGATGATCTTCAGAGGTTCCTTCCAACCTCAACCATTCTGTGATTCTGTACTATCAGCATTATTCCCATCCTAAATCCAAAACACAGCATCATACCAGCCACTATGAAGAAAATTAACTCTATTCCAGCTGAAACCAGGACAAGGAAGCACGGTTTGGGGCACATGATCCTATCTACTCACAAAACTCAGCTGGCATATTTGACCAAACCCTCCCTGCCAGCATTTGCTGCTGGTGTAAATTTGGCATAGATGTAGGTCTATGTCTATAATGCAGTTCTGCTGGTAGAGTATTACGGGAGAGTTTGTTGTCATTTGTCTCATTTGCACACATTTTAAAAAAATATGACTTTTTAGAAAAAATCAATCAAATGTTAATTTAATCAAGACTTTATTATGCCTTGTTTGCTCATAGACATTTGAAGCATTGAAGAGAATCAGATCACCTAGAAATTGGAATAGAAGCTTTCTTGAGAAGAGTAAAATACAATGGAGTTTAAAAGACACATCCCTATCCACATGCTCATACTTTTCAAGTTATTTTGTGCTTTGAAGGGATGAGATTTTAGAATAAAAAAGTGACTTTTTAAGAAGCCTGAACCCTGCAGACCTACTAGTTTTCTACTGCCTGCCTCCACTGCAATGTCTCTGTTGAGTGCTGGTGCCCCATGGCCAGTATTCAGGAAGGATGGATCCAGGGGAAACCCAGCCCAGCTAAGAGGGGTTGACTTTGGGCTGGCAGCAGAACAATGCAGGAATCTTAAGTTCATCTGCTGGGGCTCTGATGCTCTACTTGGCACTGCCAGAATGCCTGCCTCCACTTGGGATTTGCTGAGGGAAATGTCTACTCTGCTTCTTACAAAATGGGGATAGAGCATAATTTTCCTTTTAAAAAGCAGTCAGAGGAGGAAAAGCCACTTTACCCTCCCTGCTGTGTGTTGTTTGAGGAAATGCCCAGTGCTCAGAAGACCACAGTAAAAGTCCAAGTCTTTCCTGAATAGTGGTACAAAATTGTAAATTGCACTTAAGAGGTTCTATAGGACAAGATAAACAGCTGGAGACCTGTTCTACCACAAGTGACACCATGACTCATGAGCCCCTCCTGTGTTGTTGGTGACTGGTTGTGTGTGTGCCTGTCACTCCCCAGGGCAAAGCAACAGAAGGGAAGAAGCATACCAGGGAGCCGAGACCTATCACTTGTACATGCAATGACTTCAAGGCTGCTCTCTATAAGGATAAATATTTCATTAGCTATCAACACATAAAAATTAATGATTTGCTGTAAAATTGGCTCTCATACAACACATCCATTTGCTTTTATAGGATCGGTCTATCCTCATGGGTCTTTAGTGTACAGCAGATATATCCAAGCTGTCTAGGTACCACTAGTGCTCCAACAGTAGCAGCATCTTCTTGAGTTGAAATGGGGTAGATACCTGGTAACTATATTTTCACTCAGCTTCACTCCTCCTGGGCTTGGATGTTAGCAATACCTGTGGCAGCTATGCTTAGGGCTCTTGGCAAGACTTCGATACTGGAAGCCCAGAGAAGATGATATGAGGACTGCTGTCAGACTTAAAAAAATCTTTATTTAGCAGATGCAGGTGGGAATGGAAGAATAAATTTTGTACACAGTTAGTAGACCGTCTCTCTCAGTAACCTGAATGCTTATAAGAATGCAAAGTAAGTGAATGGAGGGTGTTCACATCTCAGCACTGTGGGAATTCATCAAACAGCAGCTTGATTCATGCTGGGCATCAGCTACCAGAGATGAATCAGTTCCCATAATAGCAACTGGTGGGAGAAGCAAACTTGCTTTCTAAGACTGTTTTGTGAGCAGGACCCCTGCTAGAGAGACTGAATGCACTGAAGAAAGTTGCTTTCTGGAACACAGCTGTCAAATCTAGAAAGCTTGTGTGCCGCCACCCACCATGTGCCTTGCCTCGTGACTAACCTGGGCTGGCCAGCCTGGCACTGTGGCCCGGCCATACAGGGATTGGGCCGGCCAAAAGGGAAGGCCACTTCTCTGGAGATTGTTTTCAGACTTATGGAATGGGAGTCACATTCTGACTTCCATTTGTCTGTCGCAAAGGGATCAGAAAAGTTCAATCTGGATATTTTTTATTTGACAATATAAAGATAGAAATCAAAGAAGAAGCCCTAATGAAGAAAATTCTTTGAAACCTTAGTTTTTCTCTATTAAATTAGTTAACAGCCATATGTGGACCATCAGTCTGTCCAGAAAACAAGCAGCATACTACTCATTACTCGTAGGAAGAGGTTACTGGTTCAGCTACTTCCCACGTACAGAGCAAATGTTTTACAGTTATATTAAAAAGCATCTCCATCTGGACATGTTACTCAATTAGTCTCCTACGTGCAGAAGGGGAGAAGATCTGTACAAGTGCATGCGCTAGAACCAGTATGCAAACCAGAAAAGTCTCTTTCACAGCACTGCCAGTCATGTTGCATCAATAGGCTTTGATCTAGCCCCAAGATACCATCTCCTAAGCATAGTTTTTTGTTTTCTGGATATTCACAGGAGCATTTTCAAGCCCGCAAGTTACAGCTATCTCAGCTCTCCCTCACAGCCATTTTTAGCTGACCAATTTCTGGAGTATATTTAAGTGAGCTCTGCAGGCATGTGGGCGATTTCCATTTTGGGGTGTTTCACACTCCCCTGTGATAGTCAAATCCCTCTCACTGTGCTCAGATTGAATGTCTAGCCTTTGCTGAGTGCTCCTCTCAGGGAAAACCAATTCCACATGGAGCCACTCTGCAGCTGTTTATCAGCACTTAGAGGCTGTTGGACTGCAAAATGCAGTGGGCAGATCTTTAGCAGCAGAGGTGTACCTACCCCAGCATGCTGAAGTTACTCTGAGTCTATTTGAAGGGAGGATTTGGCCTGTTCAGATTGGAAGTAATTGCAGTAGATTGCTGAGCCACCCATGAAATTTAAGAAGTGGAGTTTAGTTTTGCTAGTGCAAAGTCAGAGTAATTCTACAGGCTTTGGTGGACTTGAGCAAGATTTTTTTATGAGGTAACAAAGAAAGATCTGTTCCTGGGAGACTAAAGTGATGTAATCACATTTCCTACTCAGCCTTCGATTGAACTAGCTTCAAAATTATGCTCCTTACTTATCACCTACACAAAACCTATCTTAAGGAAGAGAAGCAGCTTTATTATTGGACTATTAACTGAGGTAATTGATAAAAGTACTTTCAGTGACCCCTCATTCTTTGCACTTCCTATAATGATCTTTAAAAGGTTTTATTGACTGGAGGGATATGACAGCTGATGTTATCCATTGGGTGTTTTCAGTGCAGAATACATCATCGATATGTTTTGATGACAAAAGGAAATAAAATGAATGGGCCTAATGTGAAACAATGAGCTCATGTTGCTGGCCTTTCAGCCTGGCAAAAAGCCACTAAATGGAAAAAAGAAAAAAGAGAGGTTTCATGCATGGAATGAAGGCACCCTGCTTCTAACAAAGCCAAAACACATCTGGAAGATGGCCAAACCATGACCAAGCAATGCAGAAACTGCCTGATACTGTCAATATACACATAGCACCCTGATAACTGGGACCTCTGTGAACATCTTGCAAACTGGATGCATTGCTGGCTTTATATTGGTGTCTCACTAAATCAAAGTCATGGGGCTTGTGCAGTGTTGACAAAAATTGAAGGCTGCCCCCAGAATGGACTGTGTACACTGTGGGCTCTTGTGCCCAGAAGCTGGACACATGCAGGTTTGGTCCTTGATTTCTGCATGCCTTTGAGAGCTCTCCGCAACTCACACAGAACTCAGCCATGAACGTTCCCACAGCTGCGGCATGAAGGCAGCAAGCCCTGCTCTGCTCATCCACAACTTGCTGGTAATACAGAACCATAAGTGGAAGCCAAAACTCAAGATCTTTCTGTTAGTCCCATAACATTCTCCCGTCTTTCTGGTGCAGACAGAACAATGTTTATCACTGTTTAGCTCTTTCTGTCCTCAAAGTGCTTAACAGACATTAAGGAAATCTGGAGAAACATGCTTTTTAAGTGCCCAGCTGTATCAATGCTGATTAATACCTTGCTTGTTTTATAGACTTCTAAACATACACACTGAACAACACATGAGAACTACCTAATTGTTCTGCTCAGCTACAGTGAGGCCAGAAAAAAAGCTATTTATAAACTATTACTTAGCTGGGCTCCCAGGTGGAATTTGTCCTTACAAAAAGATGTCTATCTGGGAAGCAGAGGAGTCAGTGCAGGAATCCCACACCACGTCTGGCTGTTGGTGTGCCATGTTCTAGGCCAGGGGGACCATCAGTACTGGAAAAATGTGGGGCTGGAATAATAAGGTGGTAGAGAGAGATGAGCAAGGGCTACTCTCCACTGCTCCTTCACCTTCTCTTAAGGACATTATGTCTCTCACCATCCAAGAAACTACAGATATTGCCATTCTAGGCACCGGACTTTTCCATACCCCAAACAAAGTTGATCTGCTGTGCTACTTTGTGCCCAGAATTTTTGCTGAATGTGGATATCTACCTTGCTATTTGATGCCTTGTAAACATGGGCAACATCTTGTGTGATGGACTCGATCCATACAGAAGAAAAAGGCTACTGCTATTTCACAGAGTCATTTGAGCAGAGTTTCAAGAATTATTTAAATACTTGCATTCTGTGCAGGTGAACCAAAATTCTGTTGTAGAAATGTCTTTAGTAGAACAGTATCTACAAGCAAATAAATGCAAAGAGTTGAGAAGAACAAAATTTGTAAAATAAACTGACCTCTGCAACTCTGGATCACTTTGCATTTGAAGCAATCTGTCCCTGCCACCAATTAGAGAAACACCACTGATTTCCAAGCAGCTGCTCCTAAATTTCTCCTATCAAGAAGAAAAATCTGCAGAGCCAGACTTAGCTCTTTGCAGGAAAAATACAAACCCACCAAGCTGACTGCACACAGTGGTCCCAGCCTTCCCGTTCCCCAGGTGTGCAACTGGGCAAGCCCACGCAGAGGCATAGCAAGCAGCAAGTCCTATGCACCTTAATGTCTACACAAAGAGTTAACTTTGTGTAGTTTGGGAGCTAAGTAGGTTTAGCTAATTATAAGTGGGGCTATTTCTGAGGAAGGATTTGAGTTCAGCCAGTCTCCGTACTCAGAAGAGCACAGGGCTCTCCGGGTTCAGAGCAACCAAAGGGAAGAGCCAAGTTAGCGTGCAGTTACTGCTGCTTGGGGGGAATTAATGTCTTTCACAATGTTTCTCATCACTGCCTCAAAAAGCAGACACCAAAGAAGGCACTCCACTGTTTCTCTGCCTGGGGCCTCTTTGCAAGGATGGTTTAAGGCAAAGGCTATAAAGAGGAATGACCCTATCTTCCCACTCTTAACTTGCACACAGTTGAGATCAGACCCTTCACTTCTCTCTCTCTGTGCTTCACTCCACCACCTGTCATTAGCTTGGGCAATGGATGCTGTGATGCTCTGACAACAGGCCATCTCCAAAAATGCCACCTGACATAGATGTTTAGCCAACGACGCTCCAAGCTGGACAAACTGGCAGCATTGTCCTCCAGCCTGGTGGTGCTGGAGGGGTGACCACATGTCTGCTCACCGCAGGAACGAAGCAGGCGCGTGTCAGAGCAGGGCCACCCGGGCAGCCGCCATCTTCTCCCACCCCCAGCTCTGCCCACACTGACCTAGTGCACGTCTCGCCCTCGCGGTGAGGCTTTCCCAAGCGGGGAGCTGCGTGCTGCTTAGCAACTTGTGAGTGTTATAAATATTTAGCAGTAAGTACTGGGGTGCAGAGAGGGAAGGGCAGAAGGAGTAGAAACCAGGCTGCGCAGCCGCATGAGCAGCAAGGGGCTGAAGGGCGGCTGCGAACAATCAATGTGTGCCCAAGAAGGACTGCAGCTGGGCACGGGGGGAGCCTGTCTGCACCCACTGCACCCCGGTGGTGCAGCTCTGTGGCAGCAACTCCACAGCAAGGCAGGGGGCCACATGGAGTGACCTTCTTTGGATGGCACAGGGCCCATGGATGAACTGCTGGGGTGCTCCTGGGGAGGGCTCAGTGTGGATGGGCACAATCCTGGCTCTTCTGGTTCTTTTTGTGCTGCAGCAAGAGGGTGGGTACCACTAAGGGCAGAAAATGATGGAGCCGTGGCCTCCCCTCTGCTGGGCTAGCTCAGCACCCCTGCCCTGGTAAATTGGTTAGAGGGAGATAGACGGGACTTGAAATTCTGTAGGTTTATTCAGAAAGAAAAGCGGAGTGACAGTGATGAATCAGGCCCACGCTTCCCTGGCTTTCTCATTCTGACTTTTGGGGTTTTAGAGCTCCTGCAAACCTGCTATATCTGCTGAAGCTACGGGGAGCTGCGGCTGTTCAGACACCGGAGAAAACAGGCTCTGCTGCTTTGACTCCATACACACTGCAAATCCTCTGTGGGAAGGAAAAGGATAAGGTGATAAAGGCACCCAGCAGGTTTCTAGAAGTTTCTCTTCGTGTAGCGAGAATTTCTGGGTGATACGGAGCTAAAGCAACTGATTCCCACCCCACCGCAGTGCCATGGGTACAATTTCCTCCGTGCCATAAAGCAGATTGTCCTGGGCAACCCAGGTTGCTGAGTTTTCTCAAGCTGTAACAAACACTCCCAAAAGCTGAGACTTCAGCTCAGGTGCCCCCAATAACCCTGCCAAAAGTTTCCCTAGATATCTCAGCACACTGTCACAGGTACCTCTCAGACTCAGCTGTCGGTTTTCAGCAGTAGGGTCAGCTGCAAGTACCCTCATGTCAGCATGAAAAGGGAGAAATTTAAAAGGTAAATGAATTTCTAAGAAACTGAACTTTATTTCTTTGCCTTGAGAGGTTTTGAATATGTAAGAGTCCTAAGTTTAAAGTCAGTTTTTAGACTAGTAGGTGAAGAAAACATACAAGGAGGTGAAAACACCATTTTAAACCCCTATCTCATATTTATTCATATTATTTCAGAGGTTATGGCTTCAAGAAGAACACCATGTAATAGAGAAGTCATTGTAAAATCATCCAAACTGACAAATCTCCTCTTGGTTTCAAAGCTCCAGTATCTGCCTATATCTTTGAATATTGCTCGGATAAATTTCAGGAATATTTCTGCCAGTGCTACTAGACTAGCAGAAGCATCACACAGGTGAAATCCACCTGGAGTTGCACTGAGGCAGTTACTGTGAAATACTTGCATCTAGTGCAGGATTTCTGCCCACTTGTTGTGCTAGCCTCATCCGCAGCAGAAAACAGAAAAATGGCAGGCTCATGTCTGTTAACAGTGCATCTTTTTCAGTACATCATAAATTAGGAGTGAATAAATGAAAAAAAATATATACACTGGAGAGTATTCTGTGCAACACTTGGGGAATTTGTTTTACATTGGTGGCTGCAGCCTTATGCAGGCTTCTAGTGATCCCTGTTTTGAGGAAATAGGGGTGTTTTAATCATTCATGACAGCAAACCTTCTCCCTACTAATATGCACTTGGGTATAACTTATGAAAGATGGACAGAGAAATCTTCCTTTGTAATAATTATGCAAACATGCATTGCTTATAAAAATCCCAGACTGACAGCACCAGAGCAGAGCCTCCTGCTTGCTTGATTAATACAGATAGTGCACAGGAAACAGCAAAGCAAACTTTCCTGCACAGCACTGCCTGTGCAGCTTGGTCCAGCCTTCTTTCCAGATGAAAGGCTATTTTATCCACTCTGCTCATCAGTCCTTGATCTATTAAATGAACCTGCTAACAAGCAGTAGCAATACTTCTGGTGTTCTGCTTCAAAAACAAGGCCAACCTTTTTTTGTCTTGATGTACCCAAAAATCATTGGACTGTATTAACTTGAGTGCCCCTTTCCAAAATCCCCAGTGGTGCTATTGAGTCAGCAGGATGAATACAGCTGAGCTCTGGCAACAACACTGGGCATGGGTCAAGTTTTAAAGCTGTTCAGCAGCTTGTCTCAAATATGCTAGCCTGGAAATCACTGAGCAAACAACATGCAGGCTTGGGGCCACACAGATCTGCTCCCACAGACCCTCTTCTTCCCTTTGAGTGTCCCCCACTCAATCCACTCTTTTTAACCCAGCTCTTCCACCAACTATCCTACTTCATCTAATGAGTAATTACCATCTTTCCAGCCATCTGCTGAGAATCAAGGCACCATTTCAGTGCAAACCCATCTAATGTTTCAGGGAGAACAGAAGAGATTAGCAGTCTCTTGATTCATCTTGACCTGTCTGTTGTCTGTCATGCTGTGGATATCCACTTTACACCAACTAAGTAGACTAGGCCCCTCTTCTGTATTCTCTCCCCTTACTGAAAAACATTGTTGTGTTGTAATAAACAACTATTTTGGACTAGACCATGCTTAGCCTCAGTGTTTCTCATAAGAGATGGCCACATGGAGGACGACACTGTCCTTGCTCTTGGGGGTGCGAGTGGTACAAAATGTGCTGGGGAGAAGCAGAGGGCCATGGCCTGCCAGGTAGGACATACACCTCTGCACTGTGGGACATGTTTGGCACACACACTGGCTCACCAGAGCTGTCATTCCCACTTTTTGTCCTCTTAAAGAAAGAAAGCCTTGGTGTTTTCCCCTTGTAAGCACCTGCTTCATTTTGTTAAACAAAGCCAACCACCTGAAGCCTGTTCCAACTACTGAAATTAGATCCTGAAGTACATGGGGCCCATAAATCATAGGACAATGCTGAGTACCCTAGAAAATACCTGAGCAATGAATTTTAAGACAGCGTAAATATGGCATGTCATTTTATTTCAGTACAATGCTTTTTTTTCTTTTTTTTTTTTTTTTTTTTTTTTTTTTAATTTAATTGTTATTTGAAGGTGAACTCACCACCTATTTAAGGAAATGCATATGTAGGCATTTATGGCACCTTTCTCTCAGGCTATGAGACACATACAGAACTATTGTGGCTTGACAAAGTCAGAATTGCGAATAAAAGATATATTATGTGAAACTTTGCTATCATCAACCTGCTTTCTCTGCCAACTTAGCAAGAGGGCTCTTTGTCAGCAAACCCTGTGGTAGAGCTGGGAGCAGAGGTATCCATTCTACATAAAACCCAGCAGAGCCAATGAGTCGCATCCCTAGACACAATGAACTGCTCACAGGTCATCTCAGACTGTATGGATATTTTGGAGATGCTAACTGCAGGCTTTTTGCATATTGGAAAGCATCCTAAATAGCTCCTGTCAGGTTGCACAGCCTGGATGCTCAGCTTTGCCCACCTTTGGGACTTGAGAGATGGCTCCAGTATCTTAATATTATACAGAGCCAGGGATTTATTTTTCCCTTTCATGTAAATATCTCACTCCCCTCATACCAAGACACTGACACACCAGTGAGCTGCAAAAATAGGATTACAAAGTACGGGTCCCTCTCTCCCCTGTTTCAGCTGTTTATTTACCAAAGTACTCTTGTTAATCCTCTTTACTGTGTTTCCTTCCCACTTCCCTCCAGTCTTACTGTCTTACCATGGTTCAGGTGCTTACATGGTAAGTAGATGTTGAAAAAAGCTCAGGAGGCAGCCACCTCCAGAGCTGATTAAGAGGCACAGAGCTCCACAGATTGTTTTGGAAGCTGTACTGATTTTTGCCAGATGAAGATTTGTTAGAGCTGCTTGCATTCATAGAGCTCTTGCCCAAGTCCAGCCCACAAACCATGAAATACTGAGATGACCTTGCTTCCTCCAGCCTGTGCTAAAGTATGAATTGTCCTTGGACCCCCTTCTTTTACTTCGTGGTGACTGTATTCCAGGGGAAGAGAAAGGGCAGTAGATTTTTTGATGGAGAAATGCTGGAGAAATACCTGAGGTAGTCCAGATTTGGAACCAGTAATTCACCTGCTCATTCAGTCATGGTATGTGCTACAGAAAACTCTAGCTGCAAGAGCACTTTCTTTACCCCTGAAATGAGGAGTCCTACTGCCTATAATGGTTCTGAGCCCTGGCCAGTGGTTACGTCTGTCCTAGAAATCTGCAAACAAAAGGTGTCACAGACTGATTACTGCCTGTACAAAGTGCCACATATTCAGCCAATCCTTCGATATATTTTTTTTCTAATGTGCCTTGAAAAAGTTTCTTAAGAGAAAATTCACATTTTTAAAAGAGGAAATATCCCTCTGCCACCAAGACCAAAGAAAATGCAAATGCTCCTCTACTGCAAACTGGGGGTGCTGTCACTGTGTGTATAACCACACTGCAGCACAACACAACATCACATGCAGTCTTTTTGAGTGCTTGAGCTATGCAGCTGCATACATCTTTACCAGCATGCCAGCCACGCAGCACCCAACTCTGCAGACCCCAGCATCACACACAGGAAATTTAGAGCCTTTGAAGAGCTGTCCCATAGGTATATTCCCAAAAGTCTGGCAGTGCTCTGAGCATTAAAGCTTATTGAGATATTTTGATATTAGTTCCCGCATGGACCAGAAAGCACAGGAATGGATTTCAGCATTTCTTATGAGCATTTCGTACTGGAGAATTTGAATATTTCCAGGGGAGATGTGGGGATGGAAATAACAGAATGCTGGCTTGGTTTTGGTAGATATTTCATACAAAGAAGCACCAATTCACTAAGTTGTATTTTATGACAAAATGCTTAGTGCCAAAAATTGGTGATAAGCTGAAGTTTTAGCTTTCACAAGGAAAAACAAACAACCTCAGGACGAACATTTTTTAAACAGATCAAATAAAAACAGAGCTGAGTTATGATACCTCGAGGACATGCGCTCCCTCTCTTCCTGCTACAGAAAAGCAGACACAAGAGAGTTGGATTGGGTCTGGCTCTTTGAAACCAGTAAATGAGATTTTAAGTTAAGCACAATAGGATTTTTCTTCTTTTTCTTTCTACTTCAAATCTGATTCTTATGAAAGTGAGGGATTAATACAACAGATCCAAGCTCTGTGCAAATAAAGCTCTGCTTGCACTCTCCAGCTAAGATATTTAACTCTTGCTACACCCTCCAAAACCAGGTAATTGCCATTATTTTACTCTTCAGCATCTCTGTAGTGCTTATACAGCTAATTAAGCCGACACTCATGCTTTAGGCTAAATAGGATATGGAAATAATTGAAGGCCAGGCTGTAAACCCCACTTTATTTGGAAGACTAAAAAGCAGAGAAATCTAGAATCACGTTATCAAGTTATTCCAGTTAGGTTCTTAGCAATACAAAATCCGTACAAAATACTTACAGATTTGTCACTGGGAGATATATACCACATATGTTTACTAAAGTTTAATTCAGATTGGATGATAGTACAAGTTTTATCCATGGTAGGTGTACCTTACAAGGAGATCATGTTCAGTGTGTCCTTGGTATTTTTAGTTTGGTTTAACTCTTTTAGCTGATGGGCTGGCAAGTATTTTTAAAAGTTTTTCCTGTTGCTCCAAAAAAGATATTGAACTATCTGCTGCTGGCAAGCCAGTTTCCATGTGTACTGGCACTTCCAGTTTCTGTTGCACTGCAGGCTCTCATGAGAGTGAAGGTTTCCAATTGTGAAGATGTGGATCTCCTCCCCTGATTCCTCCAGGAAGAGGTAAAAAAAAGTCCTGTATAAAAATTCTGGTGTGTGACATGAGAGGTTTTACAGATCATGTGTTTAGATAATAATTTTTGCCACTTCCACATTTCCACTGCTCACCAGACAGTGGGTGGTGAACCTAGGTGACACCCTTGAAATATGGGCAAACGGCTTCATATCTGTCTCAGGGACGGGAAACTGAGCAGGAGAGGGGCTTGAGGGTCATTTTGTGACGGGCATTGTAAACAGTCCCTTCTCATCAAACCTTGCCACTCTCCTTGTCTCCCTCACTTCCCTCTCAGTGACCAGGAACTGAAACTGTGCCACCTCTGGAACCCACAGACAAGCCTGACATGGCACTAGAAGGAAGGGATGCTGTTCGGTGATGAGACACAACATTATCCTCACCCAGAGGTAAGAAAGAGTCAGGGTGGGCAAAGGTGGGGTCTTCAGGCTGCTTTTTGGTTTCTACAAAGAGACAAACTGAATGTGCCTTTCCTTGGACAGCAAGGGTTATGCTGTATAAAAGCTCTAATCCAATCTAGATGGTAAGCAGAAAACACGCTGCTCTGGAGGTGGGAGCCAGACCTGTCACAGATGCTGCAATGACATAAGCCCTTTCGGGACTGGAAAGAAGAGCTGGTGGGATAGAGGTGTGAGAAAGGACGGGGCAGAGCACAGGTACAGAGCCCAAGAACAGGAACATGCTGGTGGGACTCTCAGCTTTAGCCTCACCCACATTAACCCCCTCCCTCCTTCCCTAGCCAGCAAAAGATAGAGTGGAGGATTTCTCACACTAGCTAAAACCAATTCAGCTCAACAATATGTGATAATACTTTGTGTTGAAGACAGATATGTTTCTCTTGTGAAGTGTCTTATCTTATTTCCTAGGGCTTATTAATTGATACACTTTACAATGGTTCAAGGAACCTGAACTACTGTGGGAGGCTGCCAGCCACTTCAGGGCATCCATTTGACAGAGTTGTTTAAGAAAGGACTCATTGATGAAAAGCAATGCTCTAGTTAGTCTGTAAAAATATAATTAATAAGATTTTCTTTTATAGCCATCCATCCCACATCTGAGAAGTTTTCAGATTAGCATTTGTCAGCAGTGTGAATGTCAACAATATGATCTAAGAGGAATTTTCATTTTTCTCTGAGCCTAATGCCGGTTCAAGCTGCAGACTTGTATGTTGATATTCACACCGCTGACAGATAACTGGTGTCTTCATCAAGTACATGTATTATTCTTCACTGACATGAAACACAAGAGACTTGGTTATGTGAACTCCCACAGCCTTTTCAAGGCAGCTCTAAATTTGTCTGATTAAATTTATTTTCTGTACCTTCCATCTACCAGCAGCAGAGAGCAGATCTGAAGAACAATTTCTTGCTAGGCACAAATTGCCCTGGAGAGTTACTGCTCCCATAGGCATATTTTACAGCCTTGGCAGAAATCATTCACAATTTGGCACTAGGCAGACAAATGCAATAGCTGTTGTTGAAACAAATACAACTTCCCACATGGAACTGAACCAATCCACTGTGAACAGTCCAAGGTAGATTAGGAACTACTAGTAAGAAATTTTGCACTGTTACGAATCCAGTAGGACTCAAGTTTCAGTCCTCTACAGATGATTTTCTAAAAGTGCAGTGGACAGAGTGAAAGCTTACCAACTCCTCAAAAGTAATAAGCATTAATTTAAACTAAGCTAGAATAGCAAGAATACTTAAGTAAATATAGTAAGATAGTATATGCAGGCTTTCTTGTTTGAATTCTTCCTTTTTGATGCTCTTGGACATGCTATTCTTCAAATCCTGAATAATTTTTTCAGACAACCAGAAAGTATGAGCAATGCTCCACCATTATGATATCCCTGATGGGGCTCATCAAAAGTCTCGCATTTGCTTTGAATGCAAATAACTGTTTCATGAAAACTATTTTCTTTTTTTTCCTTTTTTTTTTTTTTTTATTTTTATTTTCCCCTCCAAAACCCCTGTGACTCAGATGTCACTGCAGTATCTAATGAGAATTATGGGTTGAATATTGTACCCTTATCTGTGAGCCCGGTCACCCACCCGTACTGAGACCCTCATTGTATGAAACTGACTCCATGATAACACAGCCGTGGGGTGTCCTCAGAGCAGCACTCAGACCAACAGAGAAAAGAAACTCCATCTAGTTGTGAGAATACAGTTCCCACAAGGTACTTTCTTTTCTTAATCAATGTATTGGAATTAGACTTGGAGTCTTCGTACAGATTTTCAGGTTTTGACTTTTTCTACCAGAAAGTTGAAATCTTTAGTTAAAGAAATGATCCCCTGTGACATTTTTCTGTGTAACTGAAGTCAATGCTTTCCAACTGCCTAGGATCTATGCAAGAACATCTATCACAGAGGCAGAGGAAGGGGAGCTGAAATTGTTGCTATACACAGTGTTGTACATAGACTTCATATGGGCTTTTAAATTAAAGGAAGAAGGTTTTGAATTTGATTCTGCAGATGATCATTTTGAAGCAAGAATAAATCAGAGGTAAAGGTAGAGTCTCCAAAAGAAAAATTACACAAACAACCCTAGAGTTTGGGTTAGAATAGCTTGCATCAATTTGAAGTGCTGAAATTAGTGATGGGTCTGGGCCAAAAATCTCACATCCCACATGTACATTTTAAATCATAAACCTATCAACATTACTCAGCACCCTACAGCATTTTAACTTTGGCAAAGTTCACATTAATCTGAACACTGAGGCTCTGTCCCATTTTTTTTTTTTTCTCCTCCTCATACCCATGGCTGTGCATTGAACTTTGTCCTTTACACAGGCAGGAAAAGGTACATACAGAGACTTTCAAAAAAAACCACAACAGACCACCAACAAACAAAAGCAAAACACTGAGCATAGAATGCCTCTTTTCATTTTGCCTTTAGGATGGCTTTGAAGAAAACAAGGTGTTAGCAAAGACTTGGGTCAGTCTTTGTGGGTTTGCGTTACACAAAGCGTATTAAAAGCATTTGTAATCTTACCTTTTTATGGCTTTGTAGCAAATGATGACAACTACAAAGAGGAACACTAGTGTGGCACAGCATACTGCAATGATAATAACCAGGCCTGGCCACCAGGTCTCTTCAGTGGGGCAGAAGGTAGACTTGGGAGCTGCAAAAAGAGTGTGGAAAAATGCATGAATCCTCCCACACACGTAGTGTATAATCAGATACACTTTAGTCATCCATATAATAGCATAATGCATGGGCCACTGATAAATGTGAAGAGGTTATTTCATGTTTAGGACTTTTCTTTTTATTTATTTATTTATTTATTTCCCTCCAGCAGTCAGTACCTGTTTGGTACTAGGTATTTCTTGTCATGGTCTCCAGATGACCAAGTTCTCTGTGCCAGCGTTGCCCACAGCCTGGCATCCAGCATGGAGGAGAAAGGCTCATCTCTGCTACCCACAGGAAAACTCTCCCCCCCCCCCCCCCCCCAATCACCATCTCCTGCTGCATCAGCCTTAGTCTTAGAGAGACGTCATGCTGATAAGGGTAGGCTTTCAAACATCATTAGGGGAGGTTTATAGGGGAGCAGCAGCAGCGCCTACCAATCAGTATCACAGCTGCTATCATTGTAACCTTGGAGCAAGGAGGGGGAATTTGTTTTAAAAGAACAGGAATTTTATTACATTTATTAATTGCTTTTAGAGGACTGTGGCTATCAAGCTTCCTTCCAATTAAATTGTCTGATGTTTAAGAAATGTTAAACTTACGAAATGTTAACTCATGAAAGCATAAGCAATTGTTATTGCATTTTTCTTATTCAGCTTAGGGCTACAACTGTGCATTTAATACTACTCAAAACAAGCAGTATTTTGCATCTGAAGTAATACTGGTGGCATTTAGTTCAAATCTTTTCTTCCAGAACTATATTCCTTTTTTCCCATACTTTAAGGGACACCTTTCTTGAAGGATGGTGAGCAACAGACAATGCCAAGAGCAGTACTAGTTATTGCAGAGGTGAAAGAGCCCCTTTCCCCAAGGGAACACAACCACATAACCTCCATGAGAATTTGTGTCTCGCTAAAGGAAGTTTAATAATAAATCAGTTAATGGGAATGAGTAGATCTGCATGTTCATAAAGCAGAGGAGAGAATTAAATATAGCAAAAGGCACTTTTAAAGTCTAATTACATGATCTGATATATCCTATATTCTGTACTTCCTTTTGTACACATCACAAACAGCTGTACAAATTAAAATATGTCATCACACATATCATTTATTGTGAGCTGACATCCCCTATGCATCCTATGTCTGTTGTTTAGGAATAAGCATTCACATACTCTGCTAGGTAAATAATGAAGTACACAATTACTGCGTACTTCTTTCCAGTGATATGATTATAGAAGAACTGATAACATTAATCCTGAGAAATCTGCAGGAGCATCTTAGAAAAAGCCAAGGTAAAGAGCTCCTTGGTGCAGTAAAGAAGCAATCAAAATAATGAAGCCATCAGCTTGATAATTTATAGGCAATTCATCATTTGGTGCCACAGAAGTGCTCACATTTCTCAGGTGCATCAGCCTTCAGCACATGCTATCACTGTGATCATACTTACCTAGCAAATATTGACTTCAAATTATTATACATGCATTGACTGTGAGGGTGTTTCTCTTTGTTTGATTCTGTTTGTTTGCTCTTCTTTTGTGTGTGCATTGTTTTGTTTTGTTTTCCTCAATAGGAGAGGAGAAACAAAGTTGAGATTTCAAGTAATTTGTAGAACTAATGGTTACTGGGTCCTCTTCCTAAGGGGTGACCTTATTGCACTCTACTGGTACCTGAAAGGAGGCTGTAGCAAGGTGGCGGTTGGTCTGTTCTCCCACGTGCCTGGTGACAGGACGAGGGGGAATGGGCTAAAGTTGGGCCAGGGGAGGTTTAGGTTGGTTATTAGGATGAACTTCTTTACTGAACGAGTTGTTATCACGGCATTTTTGCAGGGAGAATAAATAGATATATTTGGAACAGCATAGTGAATATGACTCCTGACAGCCTACATGTAGTTATTGAAGACAGGAAATAAGAGTTGCTGATGTTGAGGTGACCCCTAATTCACTCAACTCAGTTCCGTTTCTCACTGGTCCACACCAGGCACTCAGAAAGAAGCACAAGAAATCACAGTCAAAGCCTGTTTATTAGTAGCTGGTGGGTTTACACAGCTTTAAAAAATATTCTCTATTTCTAATTCTTATTCTTGCAATGCTAGGTAATCTCGTTTTCCCTAGAAATGTCCACTTTTTTTCCCAATAAGCTTCTGGTTGTGTGCTAGTTTCTGCCTTCCTCAGTATGCATTCATATAGCCTCATTACTGTGACATTTCTACATCTTTAATGCAGTTCTCCTCACAATTACCCTCTGAAGAAGAACAGAGCTGCTTTAATTTGGGAAGCCAAAGCCTGGCCCATTTTGGATGCCCCGTATGCCAGGTGCAAGGCACAGGAGTGCTGCATGCCTATGAGCTGCAGCTGGGAAAGTCATCTTGGAGCAAACTTTCCCAAAGCATCAGCAAGATGCCCAGGAAAGTTCCACGTCCTCAGAAAGGCCCCCATTTGGCTGTCAATGCTAGGGAGACATTGATGTCTCCACTTCTCTGGGCTGGAGCTTGAAGTCCTGACCCGCTCCCTGTGATGCCCACTTGCTGGGGTGGCTCTCCATCCTGTGCCAGCGTCCCAGCTCTGAAGTCATTGCCTGCAATATAGAAAAATCACCATGGGGCTACCAAAAGATGAGGGCTGGCCAGCGTGGCCACAACATCTGTACGCTCAGCCCCCAGCACTGGCTTCACACAAGTGGCTTCAAAAGCTCAGAGCATGACCAGCTCCTGATTTGACTCATTCCCATTTGCTCTTCGCTGGTCTCAAGATCAGCCAGCTGGACAGAGAAGGTGACTTTCACAGTGCAAAGCAACTCAAGGAAAATGTGCTTTTTCTCTTAAACCCTGAAGCACTGGTCTGTACATTGGACAAACCATTGGGTGGAAAGCAGTAGGAAAGTGATGATGTTTAAAAGAAGATAAGCAGGGTGAGCTAAGCAATTGCAGTCTGCCATCCTGACAGAAATCCTGCCAAAATATTGAAGATCTCACTCAATTAACAAAGTATTAAAATAAGTAATTGATATAAAACAGCATAGGTTTAAGAAAGCACATCTTGTCAAAGTGACCAGATATTTTCTGAGGAGATTAGTGGTTTGGTAAATACCTGTATTAGTGCTGGTGTGATAAACTTAGACTCTGGTATGACATTTGATGCAATTCTCATGATGTTGAGGCTATGAAACTGTAACGCTACACAGTAAGTTTGGCACAGATGAACTGACTTAAAAGCCAGGGGCCTGTTATGTCTCAAAGTCTAACTATACATGGAAAGTCACTACTGAGAGAATTTGTTTTTCAGCAGTGACTCCCTCCTTCCCCCCAGAATACTGGGGCTAGATACTGGTAGAGATTGTAAATAACTCAGGAATGTACTCAACTACAAGTGGAGACTGAGTATACTTAGTTTAGAAATAGGATAATTATTATCATTAAGGGTAATTATCCATTTCAGTACTCTATCAAGTCTGGTGGAGTATGTCACTGAAAAAAATAGTTTAAGGTAGACTGTTTACTTTTCCTAAAAGAAGTCTAAATTCAGCTGCAGACACTGAATCAAAAGAAGAATTAAGTCAAGAAAATGCTCTGCTTCTGGGAAGTACACGAGCACAATACCTTTTTTCCCTTGGCCTTAAAATTCATGAAGTACAAATTTTGTTTACATTAACTTTTAGAGAGCAGTGCCTTCCCTTATTCCCAACAGCACCAAGCCTTAATAAACAACATATCAATACAGTAGATTGAGAACCATTTCAGACCTGTGGGTGGCTGGATCCAACTTCTTGAAAACTAGCTCATGAAAAAGTACATTTAGAGTAAAAGTAAGGTTAGAGTACATTCAAGGGTGATTGTGGTGACATAAAACTCACATGCTTTCTTTGACTAAATTTGTTTTGGAGTCTCAGCATAAAGACACAGCTCTAATTCTAATGTTAGCAAGCATTTGTATACATATGGGTCTAGCCAGAAATGTGCATGCCAGGAAAGATTAGCTCAGCAACAGAGGGTTTCCCTGAATGTCCAGGCACAAAAATAATAGTCACGTCACTGGAAAGAAAGTTTCCATAAGATTATAAAGAAATATCTACTTTCTCTTTAGCAAATCTCAGAGTGGATCACTCCCAGAATTGTCCTGAGCTGCTCAAAACAAAACAACCAGTCAGTGATGAAGCTGTTTTTAGTCGTGTCTTTTGTATCACCGTTAAGTGGTTGTGTGTATGTTATAAAAACACATACTTGTACTGCCTGCAACAGAATATAAAATTAGACTTGGAATCCTTGAATACATCCTCAGGTTTTCTTCAGTGATCACAGCTGTTCTTTATAAAGCTTAGATTTTGGAGATCTAGCAGTCCCATTATTTATTTTGATGAGGATTACCATTTCCATTGTGATATTGCTTGTAGACTAATTGCTCTTTGCATGGGAATGACACTAAACTAGAAATTAACAGCCCCAAGCCTTCCAGGAGATAGTAGGGGCTACTTTCCACCACAGGGACCATGCTGGGTTGAGCACCAGTCCTCCGCAGCTCCAGAGGGGCAGAGGAAGGGAGGCAGCACCAAGGCACTGCTCAACCCTTCTGCCCTGGCCATCACTCACCAGCCAGCCCAGCAAAACAAAACAAGGAAAACAAAACAAAACACAGGCGTGAGCCAGCAAATAGACAGGGGAGGCAGCAACCCCACATACAGTCAAAGGAGAAGCATCCTCTGGCCAGGGTCTGAGTGTGTCAGTCTGCCACGGGATCAGTCCCAGGCAGCTGGTGAGTACGTGCTGACATGATGTGGAGGGGTGACGGTGACCCCCTCACCTCCCTACAACAACAGTAACTTCATGCCTAAAAAAGGAAGAGCGCTTTCAAGATAAATCAAGACCGGTTTTTGTTTTTCCTCCCACTTTTATTTCTGTTCCTGCAGAAAGGTCAAGAGTGCTGGTGTAATCATCTTTATGAGACAGCTGCCCATTTTTAATATTGTATATTCACAACAGGCTAAACCCATCCATCTCTATGCCTGCAGCACTTCTCTTGCTATTGTAGGACTGCCTGAATTAGCCACACAGTTTTATTTTGCTTGCTTGGAAGGTTGGATTGTGTTTTGAAGGCAGGCTCATATTCCAACGGTCTCAAGTGTTTTATCAGTCTTGGCTGGAACCTGAAAGGAACTGTTGATACAGGCAATGAGTTACTGCTGACCCATACATATGTATTTTATAGATGACCCACACATATTTTATAGATCTGCCTATCTGCTGTCTTAGGAGGGGTTTGGGGTTCTAGCCTCATTTTCACTTTTATTTGCCTTATTATTTTGATACATTTACAAAACTTGTCTACACATTGGCATCTCCATTTGTAGAACAGGGAGAGGCCACTAGTTCCTAGAGCCCTTATCACACTGATGTAGGAACAAGCCCAGAAAACACAGAGAGGTTTAGATGTTATTTCAGATGTTCAGGTCCATGAAAAGACTCCCTGGATGTGTCTAGTGTCTAGTTAAACACGGAGAGAGATGCTGAATTTGCAGCAGTCTGGGTCTCTTCACATTGAGGTGTCTCATCCAAACCCTGATGTAATGGAGGGATGCAATGCCTCTATCTCCTAATTAATATGAAACACCTTGGGTCTGGCAGGAGTCCCTGCAGAACCCTACAGAGCAACAGTTACACACATAGACACCAGGACTTGGGCACCAACTCCAAAAGCATTGCGTGGTGTAAGAGAGGAAAAACCAGGAGAGCCTCTATCATGTGCGCACTTTTTTTTTGAGAAAGCTGACTTCAGTGCTGGGTTTAAGGTCCCCCACCTACTTTCTTGTACCTGCTCCCCCCACTCCCCCCTTGCTTCCCCCAGGAGTGTAAATGCATCCCAAAGTGAGTGTATTAATGTGCAATTAACTTAATTGTACATGAAAATGAACATAGGCCATGGGGCTGCTCCTTTGCCCCATGGTGAGCGATGGTATTAACCAAACCCATCTAACCGGTGCCTGGAGAGCTTTGGTCACAGACTGCACCCCTCCTGGTGCCCCAACGGCACCTATGATCCCCTGGAAGAAAAGAAATTGTGTAGAGGAGCAGACCAACTTGGAGGAACAAGATGGTTCCCCAATACGCAGTAGCACTCTTGCATGGATTTTTAAATATCCAGCAAGGAGGTGGTTGGGCACAATGTTCAGGATGTGCCCCAGCCCTGCTGTTGATTCCTTCTTGCTTCCCCCTGAGAAGCGGAAACAAAGCAAGCTCCAAAGGAGATCTCCAAATGCTAAAGCTGTACATGCTGAGTGAATTAAATCCAGCAAATGCAATAAAATGTAAGATACCCAGAACACCATGACGTCCCAGGGCTTTTCTCCTCGGGCTGAAGGACATGCTGTTGCTTGTTCAGAGAGTGGGGGGAGGGGGAAATGTGGTGCAGGATGAGCAGCATGGAAAGCCAGATCCATTAGCATCCATCATTAATTTGAGGGACTGGGCCAACGCAGCAGGAATGTAAAGCAGGAACGGATGACAACTTCAATAACAGATGAAGTCAGTTTGGGACAAGTTCATCTCCAGTAAATCCAAACCTCATGGAAAGGATTTGGATTACAACAGTCCCCAAAGAGCACTGACCTAGAAAGCCACTCTGTTGGACCTGTTCCCTGAGATCCTGCCACAGAGCAGGCACCAGAGGAAGATCCTGCCCACAGAGGAAGGACCAAAGAACTCTTTTAGACCTGCGGTGTCCTATTCCACCATCTTCACCTCCGGAGTATGGCTGCAGCTGTAGAAGATGTGAATAGACTGGCTTAAATATAAGAACTGCCTACGTTTGCAGCAATTCTTAGTACACATATACAGAGAAAAATGAACAACAACAACAAAGTTGTTTTTTGTTGTTGTTTTCCTTTTTTTGTTGTTTTTCCTTGCCTTGCCTTTCCCTTTCTTTGCCTTTCCCTTTCTTTTCCTAGTCCTGTGCCTTTCCTGTTGCTTGTAAACTTAGGGCCATTTCCAGAAAGCCATGAGCTACTCAGCTAAACAACTACTACCAAGCAATAGTGGTGTGCTCAGCAGAAAGCCTGTCCTGATTTACTGCCTCCCTCGAGTAGCTAGGTTAAATAACACTGGTGGATATCAGCTATTCCTGTAGCAGATGATACTTCTGTTTATCACATTATGTTGCAGACAACTTTATATCAGGCAGCTGCTCTGTGCATATGTTCCTACTACAGTTTTAAGGGGGATACTGCTATCACTGTGCAGTGGGAGCTTCTGCTGTAATAAAAACATGTGTGGGATGATGCTGGAGAAATTCCCTCCCCCGCAGCTTTTACACTGTAGACGCTGCTTTTCTACGCTTTCTCTATTTCTCTCTATTCCCCTCCTTTCTTTACTTCTCTCCCCCTTTTGAAAAATGGTTTCCTTCTGATACAAGAAACATGCTAAGTTTTGTGCATGTTTTTGGAGGATGGAGCTTGAAGAAGTGGAAGGAAGGGGCGGTTTTGCAGTTTTCTGGAGGTCATGAGTGACAGCAATGCTGCAGTGCTACCTTAGAAGGTCTCATGAGGTGCTTTCCCCTGGCAGATGTTAGAGTCCTTTAGAGAATGAAGTTTGTCATTAATACCAAAATAAAAATAATACGAGATGACAGTACAGATCACACAGGCATAAGTGAAGCACACTGAAACAAAGCGGCTTGCCTGAAGTCATCACAGCTTGGTGAAAAAGCAAGGAAACAGAATGGCTTTTGACTCCTGAGAAGTCTTACATTCTGGCTCGCTTTGCCTCCTCCTTGGGGATCAGACAGAAACACTGGCTTCAATCATAACTACATGATCAGGGTGGAAGCAGCAAGCTCCCTGGCTGACTTCCCACACAGGTGCCAGATCTCTGCCCCACGCATGCCATGCCCAGCACTTCTGTGCAGCTGAGACCCATGGACAGAGCTGAGGTGGCATCCCATTGGGTTCCCAGGAAGGGCTGATGCCAAGCTTGTAGGACAACTTATACTGGCTTCAGCATCGCTGCAGAGCAAGAACAGTATTTCAGTTCCTAGTCCTACATGCTTGTGGAAGAATGATGATGCAGAGAGCAGAGCAAACAGAGGAGCATCAAAAAATTAGGGAGGGAAAGTCTGTGCTCCAAGCACTCAACAAGCTGAGGACCAGATCTGCCAGCTTTAATCCTATCAGGTTGTTGGTGGAGTTGATGAGACCCACCAGAACTGAGGTAAGACTCTGCAAATAGGAGCAAAACATGGATTCAGCTGCCAAGGTCCTTTGGAGGATAGCGGGGTTAGTGAGTGCAGAGGGAGAGTCTGTTCTCTAAAGCATGATCTGGAGAAGCAGCAGCACTTAAAGGCCTTGTGGAAAAAAAAGCTTTTAAGGAGATTACATCATAGCTAGTTTCTGTGTTAACACTCTGCTCTGGCATTTATCTTTACAACGGGTGCTCACGTCAGCCACTGCCCTCTGATCTTTGTCACATGTTTTTCTAACCAACAGTCTCCGAAGAGACGCTGTTTCTCCCTCTCCATCTGACTGTCTCTCAGCAAAAGGACAGAATTGTTTTTACCTTGATTAAATCACACACTATTGATTTCTATCCCGAGGAAATCAGAATTGAAGCCTGTGGCTTGCAGGGCAGTATCCTCCTTGCAACAGTACAGTCCTTCTGGAGAGCCTGGTGGGCACTGTTGCAGTTCCCTGCTGTCTGTGACCTGGACCAGCACCAGACTACGCAGCACAGAGAGGGCTGACATCCCCACATAGTCCTAGAGCATGAGAGCCATCACTCAGGCAAATGTTGCTGTGCCTGGTGGCCTGCTTTTCAAAATGCAGGAGGAGTCGATCAGATTAGTAGGTATCTGGTGCCTCCAAGAAACAGGTCACAAATGTCTGAAAATTTGCTGTTAAATTAGTATTCTGGAATTCACTTCAGAAGGTGACCTGATTTCCGGAGGTTCTGAGCACTGAGAGCCAGGATGCTTTAACTTGAATACAGATATGCAAGCTTAAGTTTAACCTTCTGAGTTTTATGATACAAGGGTCAACCTCTCTTTACTTAAGCAGTGTCACTCTGGGTAGAGGACAGAAATTAATCTAAGGACATAGGTCTTCCAATTTTCCTCCAGGACAGGGACAGTTGTCCCAGCTTTCCAAACTGTTACAAGATAGAGGGATAAAAAATGCAACATAAGGCTGTGCATTAGCACTATTGCTATTAATTTCCCAATTCTGTAATAAGGTAAATAATTGTTACCTTTAATTTTTACCTTTTCCCTTACAAACACTTCAATTGTATTTTTCTAGTATTTCCCTGGGTTTCTCATCAACCACATATTCAAGCAAGCACCGCAGCAAGGCTGGGGCAGGACAACAGCAGCACAGCCCTGACCTGAGGACAGTGATCCTCAGTTCTTTTGAACAGTAGCACCACTGAGAAGCACAGACATGCGCCAGCGCAGTGCCATCCACTTCATTGCACAAACACACAGCCCAGCTCTCCAGCAGCAAGTAACACATGCAGGGAGCACGGGTTTTTCTTCAGAAGGGAACATAAGTGCTGGGGATCAGCTGATTGCCCCAGCAAACTGCGGGACCCCCTCATGCTACAGCAGTGAAAAGAGCATCCTGGAGGAAAGAGGCTTGAAAACACTGAACCATCATGCTGAGTCTGCCTTTGCCTTTTTGGTGCTCTAATACCTGACTAGCAGATTTCCACGTCAATACTCAACAACCCCATACACGTGCACATAAATGCATCTCTACAAGTATCTATACATGCATCTCATAATGAGGCTGAAATATCAGAAGCATCTGTTTTTGTGTTTGCAGTGGCAGGCCCTCTGGCACACCATGGATAAACAAGTGTTGAGGAGCAAAGAGTAAAAACCATTCTTGTCCTCCCTCGTGACCGCCTGGCCAGCACCCACCTCAGCTCAGCAGCAAGCAACCACTGAGCAAAAAGCACTGAGAAAGCATCATCCTCCCCAAAATAAGGTGGAGTGGGCAATGGCTTAGCACACTTACTGGGTGTTAAGTGGTTTGGAGAGCCCACTGAGCAACTATCTGCATTTTTAGGTGCTTAAAAGCCCTTCAAAAGCTAGCCACTTTTACTGAGCCTCAGGCAGCCTTGGATGAAAGGCATGCCCCAGCAGCCCTGTGAAGACAGGTACCGTGGAGCCTTATCAGGTACCAGTGATCTTTTCTGTCTGGGACAGAAATCAATAATGTGTGATTTAGTCAAGGTAAAAACAATTCTGTTCTCTTGCTGAGGGAGAATCAGATGGAGAGGGGGAAACAGCATCTCTTTGGGAAACCGTTGGTTAGAAAAACGTGACAATGTAAGATTAGGTGGAAGGTAGTGCCATATGGACACTTCAAGTACATGTAGTGATAGCCCTTACAGACTTTTAATTCCCATATCTGCTGATACACATTTTTTTGTCAGATGTTGGATGAAGCTGTAGCATCACTGACAGAGGAGAAATAAGAAATGAACATGGTGATGCCCTGGTACCTCAGGCTGCCTCCTTTCTCTTTATCAGATGGTGATGCCATGGCCATAGACTCTGCCTATTCCTCCTGGCAGGGCAAGCACCTTATTCTCTTCAGTGCGTGGTAGGACAGGAACTTGCTGATCACTTCTGTAGCAACTATTGTTCATTTTTGTGCCTAAAAATAACAATATCCAGTGCTGCACTCCACTAGTCTCAAATACAAAGTTTACAGAGGTAAGTTTCTGTGTTTCAGACATGGTAGGGGCGAGCAGTTGATGGGTTAATTGGCCCTCGTGGGATCCCAGCAGCAGGTTAATAGGGAGGGAGAAGACGAACCCTGGACTCTCTTGTTGATGTTCTTACTGGGAGGGAAGGCACCTCTTTTGCAAGAGTCACAGTACATCGCCATGAAGTCTTCTGAAAGCTTATCCATCTTTCAGCTCTTGCACTGAACAGGCCTTCAAAGGAGGGATGATGTAGGCTGAAATCCAAACAGATGAAATATGATTTCGGAAGCCTAAGCTCCTAAATCGATGACCAGTCTTTTGCCAGAGAATGATTAATGAGATACCTCAGGGCTGGCAGATTCAATCCCACAGAAAGATGACAGATTTTCTCTTTATAATGTTCTATATACAGATCAAATTCAAGTCCAGATTTGCACAATTTCTTCAGGCTGAACGGTATTCACAAGAATGGTGCCATCAAAGACAATAAGGCTATGAAATGCAAGTAAAATTCAGCACTACTGCTATGATTAAGATACTATCTCTTAGACAGTGGTGTTTTAAAGAGCTCAGGAAACTCCAGACAATAGCAAAGATTGGACAAACCTCACACCTTGGAGCTGAAACTTTCTCCAAATTAGTGCCTTCAGGGAAGCAAATAGAAAAACAGCTTCAGCCAACTGAAGACTGACTTTCGTAGCACAGATAGTAGAAGACTTGGAAATACTTGGAATATATTCTTCATCTGTTAGTAGCAGCAGTTTGTAAGTCACTGGTTTGTGTCTCTCTCTGAAAAATTAATGGATTGTGTGTTGGGCATTCAGATACTATACAGAGAGTGGCTGTACTACACATACACTTTAGATTGGTAACTACAGATGGCTTTAAAGAGTTCAGTTTACAAAGAAAGATGTTGCAAGTCACATGTCTAAGTTTTAGGGAACAGCTGGTCGACTATGTAGCTGATACTTCCATTAGTTTACAGCATCTACATAAGCATAAGATATTACAAAGTTTATTCTTTATATCACTTCAGTTTTTGCTGGAAGGGATTCAACTATCATTTAGAAAATGTCCCTGGGACCAGTTTATAATTCCCACACTTAGTGCACTCAGGTTCCTATTTGGGTTTCACTAAGAGAAATATAGCTAAAATTGATGACCTGGCTGGAGTAAAATGGAACTAAATTGTGAAATGCTTTCCAAACCAGAGGTATGTTTAATCTTAATAGAATAAAATTCCATTTATCAACTGATAAATTCTTATGCAGTGTACATAAATATAGAATAGTTAAAATGGCAATTATATCATGTTAACAGATCAAGTCATTTCACCATGCCAAAGGCCCAACAGAAAGTCCTCAGTCACCAGGTGGAGTATACATGTAACTCTCTGAAAGCCAAAAGACAAGGCACAACCTACCTCACAGTCACAAAAGCAAGCTACTTGGTTACTGCTCTTTTCTCTGCACTTTTCTCTGTCTTCACACAGAAGTTTAGGCCTGCACAGTAGGCAAACACTTGCAGAGACGCTGTTGACCATCACTCCCTCCTGAAGCCTACAGCACTTGGCAGCCAGTGCTAAAGAATAAAGCCCCGTAAAGATGA
The DNA here is from genome assembly GCA_011076525.1 of Nettapus auritus. Classification (NCBI taxonomy): domain Eukaryota; kingdom Metazoa; phylum Chordata; class Aves; order Anseriformes; family Anatidae; genus Nettapus; species Nettapus auritus. The sequence continues at coordinate 15,575,436 of CM021769.1, read as the reverse complement.
AACAGCACCTGCAACTTGCTAAATCAAAATGAGGGTTAAAACAAACCCTCCCTTTGCTCCACCGACAGTCATTTCCTTCAACAGTGGCTATGAAACATGATTATACCTTGCTTCCAGAGGGAAAGGAAAATGTCCAGTGATGATTCAATAGAATTTGCTCCATTGGCTCCCTCATAAAAGTCCAGTTTAACAGTGTAACTTGCCAGGGGACAGACATTTGTGTAAAATATTTTAAACTAATGAACTGATGAAATATCAGCTCCATTTAAAAGACACTCTTCAAAATTATAAAATGATTCATTTTAATAACAATTAGGTATTCATTATTTGCTAGTATAGGTATGTGATTATAATGGAATATGATTTACTAGGGCAAGTGTTAAACTAACTCACATAATTATTAAAGAAAATATTTGGCAGTGGTATCAGTTATTAAGCTACGTTTTTATTGCGTTAGTGGATATTATGTGCTCACTTCAGGATAACATCCCCAGTGTCCAAACTGCTGGTTTCTAGATCTGCTATGCTGACTTAAAAATTCCCCGTAAGTTACAATTATACAGGTAGCACAACACCCTTTTACTACATTTTTAACTAAGACAATGCCCCAAACCTTATGAGAACATATGCTTCTGTGGGTACTTCATCAAGGTCAGCTGTTTAACCTTTGCTGCTAGGACAGCTTGTGCCAATTAAGTTTGCTTCTGGCTTGTCAAGACGAGACACAACTCCAATCTGCCATGGGCACGGGAACTTACAATTATTTGTAACTCAGCAGCCTCTGACTCATCAGTAACTTCACTGAAGATTTGTTATCTTCTCAATCAATGAAACTGTAGTCATGTACAAATGGACTGCCATCCACACAGGGAATTAATGTCTTCAGTTTTGCCAAGTCCTTTTTCTTAAAAAAAAATATCAGGCTGTTGGAGTACACATCTCAAAGCAGAAAGGATAGCTCTACTGCAGAATGAGTTTAATATCCAATGCTTCTTGTTTCAAAATTAGACAATACTTTTAATCTATAGATAACAGAACTCCCAATGATTTCTGCACTGCAAAAGCCAGCCTGAGGCTTTTACTTTTAAATACTAGAAAATGTATGAAGGAGTACATTTTCAAGAGAGTGGATTTTTCCATAACATGGATTTATTACTGCATGAGAAATTGAAAACAAATCTGCAAGGTCTCAGAGTAGAGGGAATATTCATCACTTGCCTAAATAAAAATTAGCCTTGACAAAACATTTCAGAATTTATTGTGGTGAAAAACTCTGAATTGGGAATTTAGCAACAGAAGCTGGAATTGACAGTCTGATCTAACCACTATTTTACAAAGACAGACAGTACACAATTGATAGCAGAATCCTATGAGTAAAGTATTCACGTGAACCTTTTCCAGTCCTACCTGCTTTCTAATCACTAATCCAGCTCTTCAGATTTAATCCAACATCCCAGATGCAAAACGAATCCAAACTTCATATTTGATTGCTGCTTAAGAAATCTTCTCACCCTGAACATTTTTCCTGTTTTGACTGGGAGGTGAAGACCTCTAACTTTTATTCCTGCACTAGCAATAACTGGGCTAGATGAAAAAAAAAACTAATAATAATAATCTGGATTTTGAGGTCTTTATGTCTTTGGTGTTTGATTCACCAGCACCTGCAGTGTGAGGCAGGAAATCTAAGCAGTGAATTTCTGATTTAGGTGGGTGAATTCTGCCTAAATCCCACTTTGGACATTTAATGATTTGGTTCACTGTGCTAACAGGGAAAGTAGCATCTGTGACATGAAGACAGCATGACGGGGACCTGGGCTCAACTCAGCATGTGCTCTCATCTGTGTCTCCAGGCTGCATGGCTGGATTTCAATTTAGATTTGAAAGCCTCGATTTGAAATCCTACTGTAAGTTCTTAGAATCACAAACCTTCAATAAACTGAAAGTGATCTGGGAGAAGACAAGAATTGGATTTTGGTTTTGCTTTGTAAAGTATAAACAACAGTCTCACACAGGAGTGTAATTCACAGTATAACAGCTGTGTTATCAAAACTGAAAGGGCTTCCCTGTTTCAGCATTCTGCTTGCATTTAAAAATCACTGTCTAGACCAATACGCTAAAACAATGTTCTCTCACAGCAGATGTCATTGCTATAAATTTCTTGATGTAGGAGTCTCTGTACCCCTCCACTTGGGGTGTTACTGTAGTTCTCTTCCATTACTGCTCAGTTTTGCTATTAGGTATTACGTATGAAGCACGGAGGAAAACTTCTTGCCCGTTATGACAGAAAAACACCCCCATGTGTTTTGCTAACTATTTCTTTGGTCATCAGTGTTTGGGAGAAGCTAATCATAAACTCTTAAAGTGTGCCTACATATCTCAAAACTACTCAAACCCAGCCCTTCTGGCAGAAAGGGGATGAGCAAGGGCTGGTTATGCCAGACAAGTTCTTAGGGTCAGAATTACAGTCACAGCACATGTTTGGAAAGGTGCAAAGCACTCAAAAGACAACAGGCCTACAGAAAAGAAGCTGGACACACAGCCCATACTGCAAGAGCTGTACCTGATGACCTGCAGCAAATTCTTTGGAGCTTCATGTTTTAAGGCATGTGGTGGCCTCCAGGTGGATTTCAATGAAGTTTTGCAATCACAATCTTCCCTCACCTCCTGGAAGACAATCATAGGTTGGCCAAGGCCAAAGATCCTTTTGGCCTTGTCTACACAAGCACCTCAATGTCTGTGCCTATGTAATATGAGAGGTGATGTGCTGAGCACCAGGACCATGCTTAGCTCTCCTTCTTATACAGCCTTTTGGAGAGGCTTAAACTCATTCTCTGGATCCACAGTGGGTTACCCCACCCATTCTACCACTAGCATTTAGGTCACTGAAAAGCCTAAGGAAAAAACATTCTTTTATGTACCAGAACCATATGGTTTTCATTTCTATAACAAGTTCCTGCTGTGAAAGGCCATGTTGCTAGTGGTCAGCAATCTGAATCTGCAAAATTTGGTTGCTTTAAAACCTCCTCAAAGTTTAAGAAGTTCCAGTCTGTTCCAGTACTTCAGGCTCCAACATATTACACACACTGAGACCATCTGTCCTTAAAGATCCAAATGTCCTTAGCTTTCCTATTTGCACTAAAGGGACCCTGCACACTTTCTGAAATTAAGATATTCATTTGTGCTCATACAGTTGCCAAAAAGTTGCTCCCTGACTACAGTTGGTCATTTTTGTTTTGGCATTTTCAGACCAAATCATTAGTTAATTAGATGCATTATCTCCAAAGATAAAGATTTCACCTTGAAAAAACAAATTGTACAATTACAGCCTTGAGATTAGAGTCCTCTGCAATGATGTCATTCACTTTGGCTTTGCACTGTGACTTGATTGTGCTTTATCTCAACTGAGAGCTTAAGGCAAACTTTCACAGAGTTCAGGAGCTGTAAAGACCTAACTGTGTATGTACGTGTAATTGTCCAATGAATCAAAGGCTGGTTCACATATCCAGACTCATTTGTGCTAGTTCTGCTTGTAACGATCTCAGATAAAAGCTTTTATTCACATTTCCTCCTCTAAATTTCAACTGAAGCAATATTTGATTTGACAATTCCATCAGTGAAGGGATGGTGGTATCATGGACTCTTCAACCAATGCAGGAGATGGGTAGGGAAGAGACAGTGAATGTTGCCAACCATTGAGGGAGGTGTTCATGCCGAACATCCTTTCCCTTCCCTGATTCATTTTGAATAAGTCACCTCAGAACTGTTTTTTCCTCAAACCTTAGGCAAGTTAAAACTGATACTGACTGCTGTATTTGTCTCTACTTGGATGTCTACCTTCAGTCCTTCACTATTTTGAAAGCCTAGCTTCTACTTCCAGATTAATTCCTTTCTTCTTTGCCATGGCCCTGGAGAACACTGTGTGCTTACAAAGAATTTAAAGGTTAACAACTGCAATGTTTTAGATTTTGAAGGGTCAACAACATTTGAACTAGCTTAATCTCATGGGTCTGTATAGCTGGGTTAGAAATGCTGCCTAAACAAGTACTCCACCTTGCCTTAGTCTTGGCTGAAATCCAGAGACAGGGAGGAAAGTAGACGGTGGGGGGAAAGAAAGGAACAGTTAATTAATGGCCAGGTTCTGAAAATCCCTAGCTCCTCCAGGTCATTAAAGCCACACCTAGGGAACACAGTGAATTTCATTGAAAGTTCATACATTCTTTGCTGTCAGCATCTAAACTTAGTTGGCCTTAAGCCCCTCACAGCCTCACGAGCTTTCCCTTCACTTTGTTAACCAGCAGTTTTCTAGGCGTGGGATAAAGAGCAGGGTTCTGCTTGCACAAGGAGAGATACTGTGGAAATATAAGCATGCCAGACAGCCTGGAGAAACTGTAATTGGTTCAACACCATGTCTCCTGACAGCCCCCACCAGTTTGTCACACAGTCCCTGGCATCCTAGCTACTTCTAACGTGGCTGGGCCTCCTCATCTTGAAGACCATCAGGAAGGCACATGTCTATACCAAAAAAGACAGCAGTATCTGGGACACAGACAGCACTTGGCTCGAAGCTCAGGAAATTCAAAACTGAAACTCTCACAGTGAAGATCCACGTGACCCAATTTATGGACAGAGACACTCAACTCTGGCCAAGCAGTATTGAAAGAAGCAGCACCCACAGTAACCAGTGTGGCTGACCCAGCCTTCATTTAGATACCATAAAGGAGAAGGATTCACCATAGCAGACCAAGAATCCTCTACTTAACATGGATATGCTGCTGCAGGGTGTGGAGTAAAGTCCCACGATAGTTGCAGAGCAGGTGCAGTGAAGGCAAGAATAGGGTTTGGAAGAGATATTGGAAATGCCAGTGTCCTGTATGAAGGAGTTAGAAACATGGAAAAAGCAGGCCTCTGATCGTGGCTGAGGGAGGACAAAAACAGCCTGTGTTTTCTTTCCTGGGACCTGCAGTCTGGGTGGCGGAGACATTCCCTGAATCCATGAGTCCATAATTTAGTTATCCATGTTGGGAAATATATTGGCCAAATGATCTAATTTAATTTCCCATACTTATATTGCTGAATGGATGATACGTCTCCACAGGGTGTACTGAAGCACAACCCATACATCTCATATACACAAGTTGGAGTTTTTGCCACCTCTCATTTGTTTTGCCTGACTGCTAAGTTGTATGTGATTCTGTTTATTTTCTGTGGAGGGAATTAGCTTATTATCCATCAGAGTGAACACAGAATTTATGAGCAATTATATGTGAATTCTGGAATTCATAGATTTATACAAATCTGTTAAATATTATCTGTAGGAAGCAGAGCTGAGGATTTGTCACTGGATGGACCAGTCTATATTGAAATGTCTGAAGAGATACTAAATGCAATCTAATTGTTTCCAAAAGTCCAGAATTATTCTAAAAGAGGGGAGGTTTAGATTAGAGATTAGGAGGAAATTCTTCACTCAGAAAGTGGTGAGGCACTGGAACAGGTTGCCCAGACAGGTTGTGGATGCCCCATCTCTGGAGGTGTTCAAGACCAGGTTGGATGAGACTCTGAGAAACCTGATCTAATGGGTGCTGTCCCTGCCTATGGCAGGGGGTTGGAACTGGGTAATCTTTAAGGTCCCGTCCAACCAAAGCCATTCTATGATTCTCAATCACAATAAAAACCTATCAGAGACTGATTCAGCTGCTCACATGCAGGTGTCCAATGCCACTCTATACATCCAAGTAAGGCTTGCAAAACACTGAGGTGGGATTGTTGGAAAGTACACAAAGAGGATCCTCCACTTTTCCGTAGCAGCAACTGGAGACCAAAAAGCACATGTCAAAGAGTGATTCATTTAACATGGCTTCATGTAACAGATAATGAGCTGTCAATGTCTGTAGTAGCTGGATGGACAGGAGTTACGTACTGGCTTTCACTATTAGGTCCAAAGCACAACATGTGGACATCATTTAAACCTCCAACAACTTTCAGTGCAATTGCACAAATAGCTGTTAAGGACTGTGCCTAGCAAGCTGCAGCCTTTTGGGTCTGACAAAGCTCTGAAAGCAATGACAGCATCTTCTCAAAGATGTAAAAGTAAAAAACTTGTGCCCTCCTGGGCTGCTCCTTCTTTTTTGCTGAGGTCTTTCCAACACTTTAATCACCGAAAAAGTGCAAAGTGCAAGCCTATCATCAACCATTTAATTATAGCTTGCCTTGTCCCTTTACTGCCCTCTCCTCCAAATGCTGCTTAAAAGCAGTGTCCATAACATCAATATTTAACCACAAGGCTTGCTCACTCTCACAAGGATGGGGATTGCTGTACACGTGGGCTAAATCACAGTGCCTAGACAGATGACAATAATGAAAGCATCTTTCAAGATGAGGCACTTGATTGCTACTCTAAAGCTTACTGGTGAAAGGAATGTGTAATCTATTTTTTTATTGCATTTGAAATGAAATAGCTTGTTTAAATATTAGTCATCTGGATTTATATAGCTCATTTTTAGAACTGGGCTAGCACCTGGCCATCCAGCCTGAGTAAGCATCAGGCTATCCCAGTCAGAGGCCCGTTTGATTTCTGTTTCCTCTTTTTGCAACGTGTGACAGACTTATTTCTTTCTGGTATGATTTCCTCCCACTTTGCAGTACACAAGTCCATGCATGCAGACCAGCTGCCTGGCAGCAGCCCAGGGAAAGGAGAGCAGAGTCCTCCCAGAGCAGCTGAGCACCATGTCGAGGACCAGTGCTGGCACTGCTCTGCCGCTTCACAAATGGGTAAGAGTGGTTCCCCAGGGCAATGGGTAGCCCAAGTACAAGAAAACAGAGTGGCAAATACTTTATTTTCTGACTGTGAGACAAAGATCAAGGCAATTTCCACTATTACTGTCCATAACATTTTCTTGAATATTGAAAGAGATTTCTCCTGCTATTAAAAACCTTCATCTCTGCTTTTCGAGCTCTCTTTGTACTTCCTTTTCCAAGTGTTTCAAATTACTGTTTTTTGTTGTTGTTGTTGTTGTTGTTTGCTTGTTTGTTTGTTTTTCCTGCTTTTGCCTTAAATTTCTGCAGCCTGGCACAGATATGAAGCATACTGCAAAATTTTGTCTGTCCTCTAGCAGGCTAAAAAATGTGCAGGAGCCTTCCTCATGTCTTCTACACGTCTAGGGATGGAGCTGATAAAGACAAACATCCAAATGATGCTACCTAATGAATTCTTCTCCCATGGGGGAAGCACTGAGAAGGATAATAGACATACTTTACAACACTGTTCCAGCGGAGTTTATCTAAGCAGTGAGAAGATTTAATAGGCAGCCTTTTAGGGAGAGAAAAAATTGCAAAAATATAGTAGTGCTAAGGAAATTTGCTGTAATATAAAATACCTGGGATCTAGAGGTGCCTGCACAGGGTTCAGCCCATGTCTCTGCAACCAGTTAGTACATGTAGTGTCAGCAAGGTCCATTGCGCTGCCAAGGAACTCCTTTCTGGGGATTGCTGACACAACTATCTGTGCACGAGGCGACTCTCCACTCCTTGGAAAGGATTCATGTGTCAGAGATGACAGAAGTGCTGATTAGGAAGGAAATTGGAGATGAGCTAACTCCAGTCTTCTGCTCAAAGAAGCCCTTGCCTGTCTGCCTTTTGGAGACCTCCAAAGACGGAGACCCCACACAGCCTCTGCCAATTCCACCCTTCCCTCCTGGGTTGGACTAGACAGAATGCTGAAAATTTTGCCTGCTTGTAAATTAATTTGCCTTGGACCACGAGGACCTCCGAGGTGTGTACCTGGTGAAACAGTAGGTCATACAAATCAAGGGGAAGCATGACACTTTGTCTGTGTAGGAGAGCTTTTCTCAGGACTAGGACATTAGCAAATCATTTAAAGCCAGGGAATCATATATAATACAATGAAAGGAGGGAATTTCTCTGGCTTCCCTCCAAAAACCAAGTATTATTCATTGATCAGAAAACAGATCTCCATCTCCACTGAGAACATTTTTTCCTCCATTTGCTAAGTGGAAAATGATAAACGAGCTAGCTGTGCCCTCTCCCACATCCTTTCTCCTTCCATCTGTCCAGGCATTCCCATCGTTTTGCACTCCTTCAGTGCACCACAACCGTATCAGTGGCTACTTACCTGGCACCACCAGCAACCTTGGGGGTGGTGGAGGTGGAGGAGGTGGTGGCAATGGTGGAGGTGGTCTGCACTGGCAAACTTCCTGGCAGCTCTCTGTCACTTCGTCTGCTACAGGCTTGGAGCATGACTTCTGGGGCTCACCCTGAGTGATCTGTGAAGAAACAAGTCATTGCATGAGCAGCAGAAAGAGTGAAAACTTATTTTCCATGAATGTGCTTCTTGGACTTGAGCTCCCGAGTGGCACCTCATCCCCTGGTGAGAACTGAGTTCCTGCCATTGCCTGTTTTTCACTACAAGGTCTCTTCCCCATGTGGTCTCAATTTTATTTTATTTTTTACTTACATAGTATCTTCAAGACCTATTTCCCTCTGTCAAATGTGGTTTAAATTGGACAGCTGGTTTCTGAGTTATTATGAGGTAGGGAGAAGGCGGGTAGTGGCAGACAATATGATTGCGTAAGCCTTCTTTCCTTAGGAAAACCATCTAGCAGCATGCATTATTCACAGGGTCGTTGCTGCGAGCCAAAGAGAGCTAATAAAAAATTACAAGACATTTAGGGTCAGAATTATGTTCATTTTCCTTATGGCAGAACTGAAAGCCAGATGAGATCTCTGTTGTGCCAGCCTCCCTCCGATGTTCGGAGAGCATTTCACAGAGTTTTTCACTTCCCACTATGGCAAGAGGGAACCCACATTTTACCCATCTGTAGGCCACATCTATGGCATGGTGAAAATGGAAATGCCACAAACTGTGACTTGTAGCCTCCATAACATGCAGTATTTGTTAGTTATAAAGCTGAAGAGGGGGCATTGCGGAGCCCTAGTGTAAATACTGTTGAACCGAAGTGTAGGCATCGCTTGGCCCTGGACAACTATTTAGCCAGTATTCAATGTATTCAATATCTCGATCTCATCAGGAAAAGGAGCACTTATTAACAGCATTTTTTTTTTTTTTTTTTTTTTTTTTTTTTTTTTTTACTGGCAATGATATTTATGTGACTGGGGACTTAAGGAACATTCAGTGACTGTAAAATTCCTAATCTAATGCTAAAAAATGAAGTATAGTAAGCCCCTAATGAGAAGTAAATTTGGGGAACATTGCAGGAGCCTCTGACTGGTGTTAATTTCAGAGGTCTCTAAGCCAGCTTTTTTGAAAGGACCGAGACTCTAACAGAGTCTCAGGATACTCTTTTAAGGAGACAGAGCCTATAAGATGAAGCATCGTGTTATCTAACAAGAACTTTGAATGTAGGATTAGGAGCCTGGGATGGGCCCATGTCTCACTGAAGCCAAGGGAAGTGACGCTAGCTTTCAACTGTTGCCCTGTACAGTTTGGTGTTGGGAGGGCTATTGTCCTAATAGTTTTAGGCTAATGTCATATTCTTGAATTACGTTTTCCATGGCACATTGGTCGTTACACAGAGGATGTCTCATGCCTGCCCCTCTGACATGGCTTAGGTAGGCCTTTTTTGCATCCTTGTCTATCCCCACAGCCACCTAGGGTTGCCTCCCTTTTCCTGCCAGCTCCGGGCATGCAGAGCCCAACTCCTCTCCCCTTCGTCCCCTAGCCCCCAGCATAGCCAGCAAGCCTCTCCCATGGCCCACAGCCGGGCACCTCCTGGCTGTAGGAGGGCTGCACGCAGTCTTTTCATGTATTTCTGGCCAACAAGAGAGATGTGGCTAATTAAAACAGCATCACAGCACAAAAGACATGTTCACATGCGTAGGAGGTTTCTAAATGCAGAAAGATGCATTACTCTGGCCTTGGGGAAATGGCGGTAGGGCTTTGTTGATTAAATGTTATAGAGAGGGAAGAAAAGAATAGAAAGAGCTACGCGCAACTGAGTTGGAAGGATGGCTTGGCACAGCACAAGGCAGAAGGCTCAGTTCTTTAAACAGCATGTCAAAATCTATTACCAAACATAGGGAAAAACAAATTCAGTACAAGTGCCTTCCAACTTTCCCCTTCATCTTCAGGTAACAGCAAGAGGATGGCTAAAGACCATCCCAGACAGCTTCCAGGAACTTACACAAACTCTCTGAATGCTCTAATGAGTCAAACTGACTTAGCTTTGTAATCCCTCATAGCTGGTAATAAATCTGTCTGCTAAGTAGGTATATTTATCTTTAAAGTAAGTGATCACAGGCAGCAAAATATCCTCTATACTGTTTCAGCTCTTTCAAGGCTGTTCGCGTGTCGGGCTGTGGTGTTAGCAGCTTGTCCAAGAGGAACCCCACTGGAAGAGCACCCAGGACTTCTCCTGGCTTGGACCCATGGGGCAGCACCTGCAGTGCTCACAGAGCAAGTAGGGCAATATCTCTCCACTGGCCCTAGCAACTGATAAAGAAGCAAGTATTAACATCCAGCTCTAATTATTGCTCCCTACCTGGTTCTACGGTTGCTAAATGCTATGGCTTGCTGCAGTCTTGCAGGAGCCAGTAAAGTGGGAGAGAACAGAGACGGGGAAGAATAACATTCAGCAGGCTTGGAGCCAACCTCATATGCAGACCAGAAGCAGCTCTGTGTATGAGTCTGAACATCGTGCTGGTATGGAAAAGCTATGCTGACTTATTGCTCTAACTTAATATCAACCAGAACCAAAAGGCTTGCTTGGTCTTTTTTTAGACTATTGACTGCTTTTAAATCCCTGGAGGCTCTTCTACCTTAGGCTGGTAATAGAATGTCCTCAGAAACCAGTGGATATTTTTCTCAATTACTCTGCAGACAAGATTAACCCTACACATGCCCAGCTGCTCTCTGCTTCTGTATAATTTTCCTGAAAAGAAGAATTGTTTGATCTCCCCATACCTTAGTCTGATCATTTACCAAAACTGTTTGTTTCCCTTCCCTTCTCACTCAGTAGAATGTCCGGTTGCTAGAAGATACTTGTGGGAACACAGATTTTACCTTGCCAGGGTTTTGTCTTAGAGGGTTAGTATGCAAGAACAAAGATATTGTAAACTGGCTGAAATCTGGCTAGAAAAGGAAAGACAAAAATTTAGCTTTAGGGTCTTGAGGGGGAGAGAAATAGTTGAGGACTGTTTCAGGAAGATTAACAGTAGAACGACAGAATTAAGAAAAAAGGAAAAGACATTTGGCTCATTTTCAAGAAAAAAAAAATCCCACTGTTGATGTCTATTAGTTTTGTTATGAAAGGAATGAAGGCTATTATTTTTGTCTTCTAAAGGTAAGCAGAACAAATCACTAGAAAATACGCTTGAGGGAACAATCTTGCTCTGGTGGAGGATGATGAAATAAATTATTACATGTTTCTTTCCTACTGTCTGCAATTCAAAGTAAGCTGTTTTTACAGGAGATGGCAGGAGAAAAAAGAGGCATGTTGAAAGAGCCTAATCTCTCTCTGGACCAGTCTTCTAATTAGAGTCCGTCCTCAGTCTTTACTGCCTATTTGTTTTGCCAGACACCATTATGTACCCAGAATGTGTTTGGATGCACTTTGCAGATGATGACCAAGAAGATACCCACCGGGCTGCCAGTCAGCTCATGGCACAGATGTTGTCTTGATGAGGGGTCTTCTCTGGACCAAACAGGTCTTGCTCCCCAGCTGTTACATCTGCACCTTCCAGCCCAGCTATTGTAAGTGCCATGAACACGTGTCTCCTTGGCCTCTCTAAAACATGGTTGATTGTTTGGCATGAGGCTTCCTAAACGCACTCAGCAGTCTGTCAGTTTGGACATGTGTTGCCTGGACATCAAGGGGATGCATTGTTTTCCCTGCTCTGAAAATAGAGTTGACTTTATGGATTTGTGCCTTTGATATGAACATGCTTTGCAAAAAGGCAAACATCTTTAAATATTCATAGAAGTGGAAGTCTGATCCACATATGTCCAGGGAAAAGCAAGCAAAAAGTGTTAAACGTTGGTTTCCCTGTGTAGTTTCTCAGTTGAGGTTCATATCTGTGATACATCTTTTTAATCCAAGATTTCCTGCAGAAACAGTAGTCCTATTCCTGCTTTGCATGGAGTGGAAAAACAAATCTGCATGTGGTGTTCGGTATTTCAGAGGTGTTTGGTATTTCAGTAGAGTCCCATGGGGCTGCAGCAGTTCACAAGCATGATCTACAGAGTGGGATAGGGAAAGAGGATTAATCGGTCCCCCCAGCATAGCCCTCTTGTGACTTTGTGAATCAGGTAAAAGGAGGAAATCTTGAAAAGAAAAGTGCAATTGACTGAAAAAGCACAGAGACCTCTAAAAGCCTGCTGATGTGGCAAGAGCTTTGTCTCTTGGAAGCAGTCTACAGGGAAGAGGTCTCAATGCTGCCGTGTAAATCCCAGAACAGCTCTGCATAATTTACATCAGAGTTAATCCAAATCCATGTTTATGAAACCAGAAGAAATGTGACACCATTGTTTATCTCAACACATACTGATCTTTTTTTTTTTTTTTTTTTTT
>CM021769.1:15463086-15562794 GCA_011076525.1 Nettapus auritus | reverse complement strand
TTTTTTTTTTTTTTTTTTTTTTAAATAAGATAAATGTTTCTTGTCTGATTAGTATCTGACTGATTCTCTTAAGTGTCCCAAGGCAGGGCTTGAAGAGGGAGTGCCAAGATGTGGTAGGGAAGGCTGTGCCCCACATAGGTCATAGCACAGACGAACAGGTAAAGAGGGGCTGGGAAAAGAGAAGTGACAAAACATGATGGCTGCTGTAGATGGAGCAGGGACATTCACGGGTTGGTTGAGAAGAGTATGGCTTGCAAAACTTTGAAGATAAGAGCAAGGATTATGACTCAATATGGGAAAGAGAGTCATGGGAGGGATTCAAAGACAAGGGAGTTTTGGTCACGGGAAGGTCTCCATGCTGGTGAGTGCTCCACACCTGTACTTTCCATCGGTACATGCCATGAGATCCTTAGATACATCCGAGTTTTGGGAGAGGCTGGCAAAAAGCTTGAGTCTGAGGAGGTTTATTGATTGCCCTTACACAGAACAGTAGGCAGTAACACAGGTATGGATGAAGAATGGGACAGCAAAACTTCCAAATTTTTGCATGGAAAGGCAAGACCCCTTGGCTTTTGCATTTCTTAGAGCCTGTTTCAATTGTTATAAACTAAACATAATTACTTCTGAAAGATTAGGTTAGATCGCCTAAGTAGTTTGCAGAGACATATTTATGCAAGTTTTTTTTTTTTTTTTTTGGGGGGGGGGGGGGTTGTTTTGTTTTTTCATCTGCTTGATTAAATGAGTGATTACAGGAGAGAGGTTTCAGAAGGCATCTCTATACAACTGCACTTCCCTTAAACATGCAGTTACAGTTTTAACTTATGGCCAGCTAGCTGAGTACTTGTGCAGGACAGCAGTGGTAGTGGTGGAAGAGTTTTTTATGACAGGGGCTTTGGTTTAAAATATGTTGGTTTTGCTGTATTTCTGTTCATTTTAATCTGCAAGGATCACAAATCCTCTTTGTCGTTCACGGCAACAGACAAGATATTAAAACATCTCTATTTAATCTCTTGGGAGCCACTAAGTTTAGAACAGGGAGTCAAAGATGTGGAGTCTCCACTGTGTTTTCTCCAAGAAACTGCAACCCTTCTGTTCTTGAACAGCACTTGGCTGGCTCATCAATCACTCCTCTGAAGACATATTACAAATAAAGTTTAAAATATCAAAGTGACGCATTTGAATTGAGCTTTGCTGCTGGTCTGGTTCTCCAAACTGGATGGCCACTCTCAGTCCATCTCTCTGCTCGCCCCACACCGCGACCAAGGTCACACGCGTCCGAGTTGTCAAAAAGCTGCTTTCGCCCGGAGAACCCCCGATTCTCCACAGCCACCAAAGCCCCAGGGCAAACCACGACCACCACTAGCCCTCAGGAGCTGGGCTCCGTGCGCGCCTCCTTCGGGCGCCTCTTCCATCTCCAGCGCAAGGCGCTGTCCGAGCCGGTGGCCAAGAGAAAAGTCCCGCTCCGCCAGGCTCCAGCCGCACCGCGGAGTCGCCCGCCGGGTCTCGGAGCCCGGGCGCGGCTGCCCGGCGCGCTCGGTCCCTCATCGCGGGCACCGGGGGGACCGCGCCGAGACCAGCCGCGGCTTCCCCCGCCTGGGGGGCCCCCGCTGCGCCCCCCACCGCCCGCCCCCGCCTCGGGTCCGCCCGGGGGCTCTGCCTGCTGCCGCCCCCCGGCCCCTTGCCGTGCCAGCGGCGCGGCCCTACCTGGACAGAGCCCCAGAGGGGGTGGAGGGCACAGTGCAGCAGCAGGGAGGGCCAGCAGCAGCGGAGCAGCCCCAGCAGCTCCCGGAGCAGCATCCCTCCTGGGCGGGCGGGCGGGGGAGCGGGCTCCGGGCGACCTGGGGACGGAGCAGAGCAAGCCGGCGGCAGAGGCGTTGGCTCGCACCCATCCCCGGAGCGCCACCGTCCCAACTTTAATTCTGGAGGGGAGGGAGGGAGGGAAGGAGGGGGGTGGGCGGGTGGGGAGGGGAAAGAGTGGTCGGGAAAACCCAGCGCCCGGCGGGGAGCCGTGCCTCCGCCCCTCCCCGCCCGCCCCCTGCCGGGATGCTCCGCCGGCCGCCCGGCCGCCCGACCGCACCGCGGGCTCCCGGGGCCGGCGCTCACCGCTCAGCCGGGAGCTCGCTCGCACCCCGGGGAGGGGCGAGGGGAAAGTTTTGGAGGGCAGAGGGGCCGGGAGCTGCCGGAGCCGGCGGGAGAGGCGGGCAGAGCGGCGTGGCAGCGCGCAGCCCGGGGATTGCATCGCCCCCCTGCCCGCCGCCGCCGCCGCTGCTGCAGTGATTTTTCAAGCCCATCGAGGCAGTCCCTTGCGCGCCCGGCTCCCCGCGGCTCTCCTCCCTCCCACCCGGCCTCCCGGCCTTCCTCCCCGCCCGGCCTCCGCCCGCCGGAGGCTGCACCGGGTCGGGGGTGGCTCGGGGAGCCCTCACGCCTGTCCTGCGGGGTCCTCAGTCCCAAACTGCAGCCCGGCGTGCTTTTTTGTTTTTTATTAAAAATAATAAAATAAAAATATGTTTTAATTTTAATTATTTACGTATTTGTTTATCTTTGCCCCAAGGTGATGCAAAGTCTTCTCCTTTGACAGGCCCGAGGTGTCAGCTCTGTGTCCCAGCCCGGGGTCTGAGACGTCATAAGGAAAATGCTTCGTGGTGTTGGTGTTTTAATAAATAATAATTAAATGTTAAATAAACGGTGTTGGCGTTTCAATAAATATTACTTAAATAATAAATAAAAAGTAATAGCACAACACGCTGAAATAATAGCACTTGTGGGGATGTAGATAAAGAATCCCCAATATCATGGCCGTACAGGGAGGTAACAGGCTGGAAAATCAAAGATGGAAATGGTTTTGCTTGCAGTGAAGGGATTATGAGCAAAACCTCTGCTCTGTGAATGGTGGCCATTGCTGCAAGTTGGGCTTGGTTTGCACCAGAATGACCTAAGTGTCTGTTGTTGGGTCAGTGGCACAGGGGTCCTGTTTTCAGTGATTGAACATGTAAATGAATTCACTTCAGTGAATGAAGTAAACAAATGGGCTCAAATAAGATGTTGGGCTTTATATTTCATTTTTTATAGTTTTATATTTCATACCCAGAGATGTCTGGGTTTCAGGATATGCATCTTAGTTTTTTCCCCCTATTTCTGTGCTCACTAAGCCAAGTTTCATAAACTGTTTAATAAAAACCTGCTAAGTGGAACAAGAATGAAAATGCTTTAACCCCTCAGCCAATACAAAGCTAAAATTCTCTTTTCACACCACTGAATCTCCATTCATTTCAATCCCAACAGATGCTCGTTTAAATGTCAGGGCTATCGGGCTCAGCAACATCTTACAAATGAGGACAACATAGTGGAATTTAATGGAGTTACACCTGACTTGAACTAGTTCCATTGTGGCTAGACATTTATTTGTAAATCCCCATCTTGTGGGTTTGTAAGGGTCGAATACAGAGAAACAGAGACAACATGACATTGGGTACAGGCAGTAATTGTAGAGCAAATATATTTTCTGTAATGATGCTGAAAAAGATGGTGTCCTTTTCTGTAAGTCTACTGTGTTACATATAGTGCTTAATATACTGTGCTCATTCAATTATAGTTTTACTGAGCTGAAGTCACAAGAGACAGCAAAGCTTTTCAGGCTTTCTGGTGATTTCCTGAAGGTATTTCAGCACTTGGTCACAGTACAGAACATAATAAATTGCACCATCTGTATACATAGTCCTTGGTTCCTGACAGAATGAGAGATAAGGCTTTAGGCATTGCACACCAAAAAGAAAAACAAAACAAAACAAAACAAAACAAAACCCACAAAACAAAACAAAACACAGATTTCTTTTCTTTCAGTGTTTACAATGCCTTAATGTCAGGAGAACTATGGAATTTCCTGCCATTAGCAATTCTCCAAATGCCCATCTCTAAGTGTTGTTCCTTTGGTTCAAAGACAACCCAGGGAGCTGAGGACACAGGGCCAAGCTCTGCCCGCAGTTGCACAGAAGCAGGTGCAACCACGGAGATTGCTGGACACAAATAGGAGCAGAGTCTGGCCCAGGTAATCAGCATCTTTTCTATTTCATTCTGGTAATTGACAGCTCCCTGAGTGAAATGACTGGGCTGTGGATGCATTAAATCCAATCTCCAGCTTTGGTCCCAGTCATGCAGTCCACATGCAGGCTTATTTCCCATTAGAGTGAACGGCTGAATAAAGGGCTGAATATATGCCCTCTTCTTGTCCATATGATACCAGTGTTTTGCATTAATTTCATTGACTTCTGTTCTGTAGTTTCTATGGAGAAAAAATAGAGTCCAGGAATTTTTCCCACTTACAAGGAAGATAAATGACATAGTGCCCGTAAGACTGCAGGCCCTGAATCAACAACAGGCTTTAAATACGTTTTCCTTAACAACACAGTAAGTGTTTTGTAGCACTGGGACTGGTGCAAGGAAGAATGTGATGATTTGTCTGTGGCAGCCACACTACTTAAAGGTTGAGATGGGTATTAACTGGGGTACAACCCCTGAACCATAATCAAGATTTCTTGAGTTGTGATCCTACTGCTAACTATGACTTCTCTGTTGCCTTGGACGTGTTTTTTAAATGACCTGCATCAGGTTCCCCGCCTGCCAAAACAGCATGTCCAAATCCAGCTACCCAATGGCAGCAGTGTGTTTGGTGGCTGAGGCAGGAACGGGATCCTATCTTCCTAGGTGTCTCTATCACAGCACAAAAATCAAGAGCAAGTCCAGATCCTTCGCTGGTGGGATTGACACAGGTCCATGTTTTGGCTTGGTGCTCTGGAGATGAAAAGTGCCATACGACTAAATGCCACCGTTCAAAATACAAAGTTAAGCTATCTGAAAATATTATTTTGTTTTCAGAAAAGCAGTCTTTCAAAATTTTTAAGTAAATATGAACACTTGGTAGTATAAAAGGCATTAAATTATTTTTCCTTTCATGTTTGGTCTGATTATCAAAAGAAAGTTTTTTTTTTTTTTTTTTTTTTTTTTTTAACTGATGATCAGAACAATCATGATTAACACTCCAATACAGTAACTACTTAGGAAACATTAGTAAGGAATGCTACACTGATTAGCTGTACAAACACATTATCATACTCCTTTAGTGTAAGAAGCCGTAATGGTTATAATGGATTCTAAGAGGCTATTTATTTTGTCTGTATAGATTGATTTTACAACATGTATTCAAGTATTCAGAGGGCATGAGAGAAGGTCCTCTTCCAGGCTGCCATGTCAAAACCTCATCAAAATTGACAGATACCAATCTGACTTTAGGTAGGATTTGTTCTCACATCTTCAGATACCTTGTGATGGGTTTTTAGCTGGAGCCAGAAGCAGAGGAAGTCAAGGTGACCACTTCTCGAGGCAGGGCTTCGTGGTCAGCCAGGCCTAGGAAGAATCCTTTTAAGCTTTTTTTGCTAATGACATTTCTGGATGCAAGTCAATGAACTTGAGAAAAGTTTTAGACCCAGAGAAACACTAGCCAAAACATAAACAGAAAATGTTTCAGCACTGAGATCTCAAAGCCTCCTACTGCCTGAAAGCACTGTCTCTCTCAAACTAATTCTTGGTTTTGAGTCTAGAATACCATCAAGAGGCTGGTAAATGCACAGCATCAATATACTTTGATGTTGGATCACACTAAAAATATTTTTCTTGCTATTCTTTTATAGATATTTTTATTGCTTCATGTATCTAAGGCAGTGCTTTCAGCACTAGAAAATACATTTATTGATCATGGATTTGAAGACCCTACACAGGATCCCATACCTTATTAAGGAGATTTTATGTGTTCACAAATTAATAAAGGTCACAACAGTGAAAACAGTAGAAGAATTTATAGTTCTCCAAATGCCACCATCAACTCTCAGGGAATGGAGGGGATTGTTCCTGATGATCCCAATTATTTTAATGGATACAGAAAAACAAAAACAAACAAACAAAAAACAAAACAACAACAACAAAAAACTTTAGGACCCTTAATTATATTTATTTGCAGTTACAAATAATAAATTTGATTTTCAGAAGACTTGATCATTCAGTTGTTTGATAATTCCAGTTTGTGGGAATAGATTCCCAACATTGAGCACATCTACAGTAAATATAAAGTTATCTGATTCTTTTATTTTCATTATATTAAATTAAAAGTTTATCAAATACTGTAAATATTTTTTAAATGTTAAAAGTGTCAGACTTTCAGCTTAAGTTTTCTCCTAGATAAACATGGGTTCGTACAGAAGAGGAATACCTTCAACAAAATCAATGTATCCATGCTAGTTCAAGTGAGGGGTGAAAAAGACCAACATGGAAAACTTTATCGTGTAATCTTTAGCTTGTGCTCCAGCACCTTAAATTATAGGATACTACAGATCTGCATTCATGACCAGAAATGCTCTCTGACTATATGTCATGGAAGCCTGTTCTTGCCTTTTCAGTTTTGTAGCTCTGAAATGCTGCATCCAGTGATAAATTAAAGTGATAAAGGCCTCCTGCTTACTCACTTTCGGTAGCTGGTCACATTTTTTTTTTCTCTTCAGCAAATGGATTTGCTCAGCAGCATCACAGTTCTTTGTTTATAAATGCAAAGGTAAAATGTGTAGTATTAGCTACTAAAAATGTCCAGAAAAATCTTAGATGTGAGGAAGAGCATGTATGCCCCAAACACATCTGTTTTTCAGCTATATCAGTCACATTACTTCTCATTACAGATATTACATTCTAAGTCCATTGTGGCTATTATAATGAAGTCTCTACATCCTGAGTGGACTGCAGGTTGCAGAAATCATTTAAGTGCTGTATCAGACTTACACTCAATATTCATTACTACTTAGGTTTCATCTGTTTTTACAGAAGATTAAATACTCATTATGCAAATGTGTAAAAGATAGCAAGAAAACATTGCCTTCAGATTTTTGGACTCCATTTGACTCCCTTGTGGATGGCAGGGTTAGTTACACATTTCCAGGAGGAATTCCTTATCCACTTTACTGCAGAAATCCAGTACAGTTGACTAATACATTGTGGTCTGTAGCTGTTCCACTGGAAAATGTCTGGCCAGATGATAAAAAGCCATCAAACCTTAGAAAGCCCTAAAAATGTACCTCTTTGCTTACTCCATACTAATATTAAGAATATGTTTCTCTACTATCCTTGAGGTTGTTATAGCCAAAGAATGAACTAAGAAGGGAACTGTGATTACCCAGACTGTTACAGAAATGGATAGATGACAAGGATGAGGCTGTGTATATGTACAAGGGTGTAAGTAGCTCCAGCTGAAGGTCCAGGAGAGAAGGAGAGAGAATCACAATTTCTAAGAAAAAGAGCCATATCAATTGTCTCTTTTTTTTAATTTTTTTTTAATTTTTTTTTTTTAACTCCCCCTGCAAGTAGAAACCTGCACATATTTTCATCTAACTGTTTTCTCTATCTGATCTAATCAGAAGAAAGCTGAATTCTTATTTTATCAGTGTCTTGAGTGAACCCCATAATGTTCCCCAAAACTACAAGAGCTTCTATCCCCAGCATAAATATGGTTGAATTGCTCTGGTGACTAAAATCATTGCCTGTACATACGTATATGGGACATTTCATAAATAATAAAAAACCAAACCAAACCAAAACAAAAAGCTTGAAAGACGTTCCATTTCACAAAGCACTACTCTTCTTTTTATCCTGTCTCTCTCACCTCTTATCTCTGTCTCTAACTGACATAATTCCCAGCCTGAAGAACTGGGAATCTGATTTTGAAGAGCTGTGAGATGTCGGTCATCCAGGCTGTCCTTGTGGCTGCGGCCGCACAGACCATCTAGACTCAGACCTGGATTCCAAACCATGGGGATGCCTTGACCTGAGCACTCAGGTGAGACTCTAGGGAACATGGCACAAAATCCCTGGAGGAGGTGCAACGAAAGACAGCAGAGCAAAGCTGGTTCACACCTACACCTATGTTTTAACACAGACTGCTGCTGAATGAGATCTGGAAAGTGACTGGAAATAATCCAAGGAGAACTTCTCAGGCAGGATTGCTCCAGACACAAAGTATCAGGATAAAGAGCAGTCAGCAGTGTACCCAGCAGTCCGCTCTCTAGCTGTGTGCAAGCACAATGCTTACGCAGGAGGCATGAGCACAACGTGCTGCCTGATTCCAGTCCATAAGTGTTTTTGATGATAGTATAAACTGCAGGCAAAGCTTGAATTATGTATGAAAATATTTAATTATTAATAAAAGTATTCAGAAACATAACTGAAAACTACATTTGTACATAGTTTCTTATAATTATTTTCTTTTTCCTTGTTGTTTTGGTCAGTGGAATGCATTTGAAACCCCGTGGCAGCAGTCCCTCAATTTTGATTTAGCAGCCCTCTTCCTGTATTGTGTATGGGGACATAGACATGAGGAATTTGCTTATTGCCAGGCAATAGCCTGTGAGAGGTGAGTGGAAAGAACTGAAATCTGCCATGGGAGGCCAAGCAGATGACTTAGCCAGCAAGCAGTTAATACGGGTAGATGGAAGGAGTAAGACGGACTGCGTTCAGTGAGGAGGTGAGCAACTAGGTGCTGCTGTATTCACTGCTGTGTGAGCCCAGACTTAGGAAGGAATGGATGGAAAATTGTTCTTGGTGGTCCTCCTCCTGAAGCTCTTCTTCTGCTACTGTATGCCAGACCTGTATATTGTTGGAGAGGACATTGTGAAAATTCTGTGCATATTGCACTGTACCATTCCCTGGCTTGAAAAATTATAGTGCAAGGGGATGTGAGAAGAATATCCATGTGCAAACAGGAAGGAGCAACCAAGTTGTGTGTGCATGGATGGTCACTGAAAGGAGAGAAGAAAGTAATTTTATAATGAAGGGGTTTTTTGGAGATGCTTGCATCCCACAGTGAGGTGTAGCCTGTACTCAGGGAAGAGCAGCAGTGTGTCCTTACGTGGACTGCTGAAATACAAGGATTTTCAGGTTTGACTTGCTGCATGCAGTACATGTAGAACCATGGTTTGAAGGTACACATAAACTATGCACCCTGAGAAGACATCCTGCCCTGTGAACATCCTCCTCTTCCCATAACTACAGTGCCAGGTTTGGCCCTGGGCTTGCGGCCTTCTTCACACCAGGCCACAGCAAACACACAAAGCTTTACCTCTTTGGGCAGGCAAGGCTTAGGGGGGTCCTTGGTCATTTAGTAATACAAGGCTAAATTCTGCCAAACTTCAACAGTATGAGTTGTGCCTGACCTTGGTTTGAAAAGGAAATCACAAAAAGATATTAACTGTTGTAGCAAAATATGGTAGAAACACATCCCAAGTTATTATTATTTTTTTTTTTTAACTTACCCATAAGCTCCACAGTGGATTTTTGTTTGTCTGTTATATTGTTTCTTTAACAATGCATCCAACAAATGTGGCATCTATTGTGGTGAGATGGCTGTGGCATACAACATTGCAGCCTGACATTTGGCAGGGAAAGAAAAATGGGGTTGTGCCAATGTCTAACACAGAATTTTGGTGAATATTTTATATTGGGTGAGGTTAAGAGTTAAGAGCCAGATGCTGAACATCTCTGATTGTAATGGGCCCATCTGTCTCACAACAGTGGCTATTGATCAGGTTATTAGTCATAGTTAATAGGGAACTATCACAAAGACACCACTGGCATCAGAGCGCACCATTGACATCTGCTATATTTGCATAGAACTGGGGTTAACAGGGAGAATTTCTCTCCAACATCTGATTGCTGAGAATCAGACTTTGCCCTGGGACAAACCCTGACATGTCCTGGTGACATTACTGGTAGCAGCTCCCACTTCTCCTTAGCAGTCTCTATTTGGTATGTAATACAAGCCTTTGTATCAGGTATTAATTCAAAACTGTCCAGTATGTCTGTTCTCTCTGAAAATTTACTGTGGTTCTTTCTGCAGCTAGGGAGGAAGATCCATCAGTCTGTCAGTGGTTTCTAGGCTTTTACAGGGTGTTAAATCTCTGTAAGTCTTTTGCATGATGTGTCTGAAGTCACCATGAGGACTGCATGCCAATCCAGTTGGCTGGCCACTGCCGTAATTTCTTAGATCCTGTGTGGTCTGCATCTGAGGCAAGAGCCAAAAGACATCTAAACTTGTGCCTGTGCATTCTGGCAGGCAGAAGATACACTGAGAGCTGTCTGTTGTCCATAGGTGATAGGTTATCTGCATATCTGGTAAGACATTGTTATAATGTCTTAGATTAGGCTGGCCCAGAGAATCTGGGATCATGATTCCTTGGGACCTGGACTGACTATCAAAAAGCCACATGCACATATTGCTTGAAAGAACTTGTCACCTTCCTTGTGCAGAAGAGAGTCAAACATATAGGTCTTTCAGGACTGGCTACTGTACTAGTCCTAGTTTGGCCTTTGAAGACCATACTGCTGTGGAATTTCAACAGTCTACATTATAAAGTATTTTAGGAATTGAGAGAGTGCAAAGTAGTATACTTTTCCCAGCACCAGCCATGTTTGTGTTCCTAAAGCAGTCCTATCCAGCAGTGTCCAGTGGGTTTCTATTGTCCCTTTTGGCTGTTTTCTAGGATCAGATTTTTTTTATTTTATTTTTTTATTTTATTTTATTTTTTTTCTGGTAGAAAGGCTCACCACAGTGGTAGGCCTAGTGGCATAAACATTTCAATGAATTTTCTCAGCTAGACACAAAGGAAAATGTTTAGAAAATTAAAATTCTAAGAAAAATGTATAAATAAATATAAATTTACTTCTATTAAAATAATAAAATAAATATCTAAATATAGAAACAATCTAAATATAGATTCAAATCTGTACGTTCTTTTATATCGCTGTGAGATGCTTGACAGAAGAAAGAGTTTGGATCTAATTTTAAGTACCCTGTCACTAGATGTTTTTAAAGATATTAGAAATGCATCTGTCAGGATCAATGGAGGCTGAAATTCCTTGGGGAAAAGAGGATGCATTATATCTATCTCTGTTCCCCAAACCACCAGGTATTGTGTTGTGCCATCTTTTCACAACAGCTTTCAATTTCAAAATAAGCTAGATTTTGAATGTTGATGTTCTTACTTTTTTTTCCCATTTTTTTTTTTTTTTTGCATTTTTGGGTGCTTTTTTTTTTTGTTTTTTTTTTTTTTTTTTTTTTTTTTAATGTGTCTTGGAAACCCCCAGGAGCCACAAGCCACTGTTTTGAGGAACCTTCCCATCCTTTTGTCCATTGCAGTGAAGTGAGATAACTGGTGTGCAAGGTGTTGTGGAGAGATAATTGAGGCAGCAGTGGCTGATATGTGCTAATGATGGCACATGACAGCTTACCCTGGCCCGCTCCTTCTAAGCATGCAGACACACACAGCCTCTGAAGTGCTGGCTGGGGATGCTTGCTCCCAGGGAGGTAACATGTTAACATGTAATACTTATGCCTCTGACTTCCCCTTTTCTCTTTTATCTATCCCCATGTTTGAAGGTCCAGATTTGTTTTACGGACTGTTAGGCCTCTGGTGACTCTTCCTATGTCCTCTAGCTTACTCCTCAATGTAATTCCAGGTGCATCATCCCCTACTAGCTGCTGATTTGGGAAGAAATGCATCCAAAACCCCTCTAAGACTGACATTATTTTGCATTCAATTCAGTGCGTCTTAAGCATTTCAGGATCCTCCGATGAAAGTCATTACATAAATGCAAAGCATTGTATTGTTAAAAATTTAAATCATGATGGATTTTGAATACATCCTTTTTGTGACTCAGTCATGAATAATCACAATTTGCATATAATATTTTCCTGGATTCAGCATACACTCCTTCTCATATAATCCTTCTGATTTACGCTGCTGTAATAACTTTAAACCTAAATTATAGAAGCTACTGTGGATCACCTTGCTGTTAAGTTGGTGATGAGTAATCTTGATATACCTGTAGGCAGTTGACAACTGTTTGTAATGAGCAGGGAGGAAGCCCATAATCAGAGGAATCATTTCTCTGTTTATGAACAAGTGCATGCATTTTGCTTTCTTTGTATCTAAAACTATTGTAGCTATTAGTCTAGTGTGAATATCATTTCCTTGTGTGTATTACTGCAGCACCAAGGGATGAGCTCAGATAGAGGCTACACTTAATAAGACCCTGTGCAAATGCTGAGGAACAGGCAGTGCTGCCCCAGTGCTCTCACACGGGCTTAGGGAGCAGAACAGGCATCCAGCAAGCATTAAGGGAAAGTGATAAGTCCAGTGAACTGGAAATCCAGGATACAGCTCTACACACTTGTCCCAGATGTACAGGAACACAGTTCTGCCACTGTATACTGGCTACTATAGACTTGCTGTCTTTTTTGCCTCCAGGAAAGGACTTTACCAGATTTTGGACTTTCCTGGCCAGGTGAAGCCTCAGGCCCTCTGTGCTACCTTCCATAACACAGCTCCTCTGCCCCTTTGAAAGTCTTTGCAACTTGTCCTCACAGTGGGAAGGAAATAGGATCCTGAAGATGGTATATCCTAAGTCTCCTTCCATTATATGGCTCCTTCCTCCCCATCTTCCATGGGGAATTTTAGTTTGGATGATTTCTTGCTTGAGGAAACAAATGTTTCTACCTGAGTAAGAGAACTGCCTCACAACAAAGCTGTCTTCTCAGATGCTGGTTTGCCCTATCCCTATCCTGCACTTTAATATATTCTTATAATGCTCATTTTTGCTGGAATAATCCAGCATCAGCTACACCAACAAACCCACACAGAGCTATTTAGAGCTGCTAAGAGCTGTTTTGGGCCCCAGAGCAAACAAGCTGGTTCTCTTCCACTTCTTTCTTCCTTCTTCATCCTATAAGTTAACCCAGTGCTGACTTCCCCTCTGCCCTGCATTACTGGTGTTGGTGATGCCAAGGCACTTGCTGAGGTTTGACTCCAGAGTCCCAGGGCGTTTTCTCCTGCCCCCTGAGCCATTTCTGGTGTGCTTTGGCAGCACTGATCAGGGTGCACATTGGCCCCTTTCTCTCCTATTTTATGGTGCTGGAGCAGGGTTAGCTCTCAGTTAATACAGGTCTCACCCTTCTCATCTTTCCAAGTGTAACAGTTATTGGGCTCCTTCCCAAGTATCTTGTACAAGCTATTATTGGATCCCATTTCACTGTTTGAATCTGGAAACCGAACTCCCATGGCCAGACTAGAAAATAAGCCGCCACACAGCTGCAGAAAGAGAATAATTGCAACCAAATGATTTTCCCTTGCTGAAAGCTGGCAAATTCCCTGGGTGCATTTTCACATGTTAGGGGGGACCTGTCTGCAGTCTGCCACTGGTGTGCAGATGCTTGCAGGCACTCTCACCTCTGCTGACATCCTCCATCTGTCACAGTTCAAACTCATTTCTGAAGCTAGCTTGAGTGCAAAAAAAAGATAGTTTCTCCTCTCCTCACAACCAGTTCCAGGTAGAACCAGTTTTGGGGCAAGTTGTAGCTTTGGCTTGATCATTTGCCTGAAAGCTTTCACCACTGTGTTGTCCTTTTGCTTTCAAGAACGTTTCTATTTGTGCTATTTTATTTCTGATCTGAGGGTGAGGCTCATTCAGGTACTCATTCATGCTTCCTTTTCATTTGTTTAAATTGCACTCATCTGCCTTGTCCACCAACATGTTGCATTGCTGATCACAAAGGTAATAAACTCCTGTGCCCGTAAACACTTTGGTCTATAACTTCTCTCACATCAATATGCTCATTAACTTTTCTACAGGATGACTTGCATGAGGAAGATGACATATGTGCTCACTGCTAGGAAGATAAGAGACTGAGGTAATTGGATTAGCTGTAATAGAAAAATGGGTGAGCTGTAGGAATGGAATTCACCCAGGACTCATTTGGAACACAGAATATCTGAGTGCTGCAAATCTGATAGCAAATGGTGCTCATTTAAGTGGCTTTATAAGGATATATAAATAACATTGAATGTGTGTATCATCTATAGGGCTTAGGGGGTCATGCACCTACAGATAAATGCAGACAATATTCTTTGATGAAAAGGAGCCCTAAAGAATACATTTGTGCAGGCTAAGAAAGCTATAGGTATTTCACCACGTTTTATAATGCAATAAATAAATTAAAAAAAAAAAAAAAGTCACCCCAAAAGTCTGAAATAGCAATGTCTTCTGCCCTCCTTCTCCTTGTTTTACTTTCAATTCTGAAGCAACCCTGCATATTTAGTTACGTGGGTGGTTCGTCAGACCCAGCTGGAGAGTCACCTTGAAAGAACAGCACTGACCTCTAACCCCAGAAAGGAAGTTTAGAATCAGTTCTTTATAGAAGGCTTAAATTATGCAATTCTTCTTGAAGGCTGGCTACAGAAAGACAGAGCTTGGACAACTTGCACATACCACATACACACCTGTGACTCATACACATCCATTAGACAAGGTGAGCTTGCTCCATTCTGTTGACCTGTGAGGACCAATATCACAGAATCACAGAATTTCTAGGTTGGAAGAGACCTCAAGATCATCGAGTCCAACCTCTGACCTAACACTAACAGTCCCCACTAAACCATATCCCTAAGCTCTACATCTAAACGTCTTTTAAAGACCTCCAGGGATGGGGACTCCACCACTTCCTGGACAGCCCGTTCCAATGTCTAACAACCCTTTCGGTAAAGAAGTTCTTCCTAAGATCCAACCTAAAACTCCCCTGGCACAACTTAAGCCCATTCCCCCTCATCCTGTCACCAGGCACGTGGGAGAACAGACCAACCACCACCTCGCTACAGCCTCCTTTCAGGTACCTGTAGAGAGCGATAAGGTCACCCCTGAGCCTCCTTTTCTCCAGGCTGAACAATCCCAGCTCCCTCAGCCGCTCCTTGTAGGACTTGTTCTCCAGGCCCCTCACCAGCTTCATCGCCCTCCTCTGGACTCGCTCAAGCACCTCCATGTCCTTCTTGTAGCGAGGGGCCCAAAACTGAACACAGTACTCGAGGTGCGGCCTCACCAGAGCCGAGTACAGGGGGACGATCACCACCCTAGCCCTGCTGGTCACACTGTTTCTTATACAGGCCAGGATGCTGTTGGCCTTCTTGGCCGCCTGAGCACACCGCTGGCTCATATTCAGCCAACTATCAACCATATATAATATAATATGCCTTGTTTTAAAATTTAATGCCTCTGGTACATTCACCATGTCCCTCTTCCCCCTCTCCACTGACTTTCTTCTGTGCCCTCCTGGTGACGAAAAGTTCAGCTTTCCCACAGGCATCCTTACTGTAGCAGAGCAGAGGTCATTATTCCCTGCAGCAGCCTCCAGGACAAGCATGTGGCTCCTGGAAACCTCAGGTTTCATGTCAACCTGTTGAAGGTGACCCAAAAGTCAGCTCTTTGGGGCCCCTCGACTGCTGAACTCAGACAGCTTTGCCATGATGTCCGTGTTGCCTGGGATGGAGCTGTTGTTTCCAAACCCTCTTTACCCTGTTTTACTTTCATTCAATTTACAGTTGTCTCTGATAGTTGAGATTAATGTGGATTTTATTTTATTAGCAAGAAAAAAGCTCATTCGCAGGGTATTTATTGCTCCAGCCACGTAGAGGAGAAAAACACGTTTGAAAGACAATGTCCTGTTGCTCACTATGGACTCATTAAGTTTGTCTAAAGCCATAAAAAGTTCCCATATAATCTCTGCCTGGGGTTAATTCCTGTGAAATTAAGACTGAGCAGAAAAAGTACAGAAAGCAATACAGGACAGGCAACATTACAAGAAGCGATTTCATGCTGCCTCCCTCTTCCAGGGGTGCTCACCTGTTACTTCTTTCCACTGGCTCTTAAGCTGTTTTTTGGGGCTTGGTAGGGACAAATAATTTTATTTATTTTTTAATTATATACATATTTTTTCTGTATTATCAACCAATCTATCCTAGTGCTTGTGCTGTAGTAAATTTTGGTGTCCATTTAGAAATGCCAGAAACAATTTTGCTGTGTTACCTTGTTTAGTAAACACATTGAGAGACCCATCCAGAATGGCAACTTCATCCCCTACCTGTGTGCACATGCATGCCTTTTGCTTTTGCACTTTGCAGCCTGTACTGATTTGTGACTTACCTTCATGCAAAAACGGAGTTGCTTTTCTTGTATGCAAGGTATCCATCAACTCCATGGGGCTGTTTCTGTGCTTATAAGACGTTCCATTACAGTGCCAAGGAAACACAAGTTTTAAAGTAAACCTAATATATGATTTTAATTTGTCAGCAACTTACAATGGAAACACAATGGTCTTTTTATTTCTAAAATTTGTCATGTCTCCAATCCTGGGTATTGAAATATTGGAGAAAAACTGGTGTTTATTTTCAGACATCCATTCATTCCACTGCCTTTGATGAATACCCCAAAATGTCATGTTTGATTTTGTTTTCAGCTTCTCACAGAAAACCCGTCTGCTCCAAGGGGACCTGTTGTATTAAATTAAAAACCATTAGATGAGGGGGTTGTTTCACTGTGATTTAGTGAAGCAGAGCAGGCTTCTTCTGCAGCTCAGAATAGGAATCAATCCCCTGCTTACCCCAGCGCCATGCCCATTCTTATATCTGCGTGTTTATGGACACCATACATATTTGTGAAGACGAGAATGCTGTAACCTTGTTGCTCAGTACATACATATTTGAGATGTATGCCATTTCAGCCTCTCAGTGTTCAGCAAAATAACTGGAGAAGTCTGCTAGTTTACCAAATAGAACAAATACCTAAACATAGGAATTGAAGTACACTGGTAAACATCATAGATCCAAATCCCTGATGTGCTTACCGTAAAAGCTCGGAAAGGAAGGTCCCTTTCTAAAATAAAACAGAGCAGAAAACAGAATAAGTAGGAGCTGAAGTGATAAATTATAGAGGACATCATGTGGAGAAATCAAATAAATCTCTCTAAATATTTTTAGCATGCTCAGTTTCCTTTGAAAAGCTCAACAGGAGGTTCAGCGGTCTCACCTTGCATCTTATTAACAATGCACTGATTGGTGAGCGTGCAGGAATGGAGCAGCACTGGCATCTTGGTTAATCACATCTTCTAGGAAATTGTGAAAAACACGTGGCAGATACTTCACAAATGGCAAGCTGAGGTTTTGCTGGGGAAAACATATGAAAAAAGCTGTGTTTCCACAGCAGGTGGTCAATAAATCTAGCATTGTTATGGATCACAGCTATAAGTCAGTTTTCAAATGTTCCCAACCGCATGTAGCATCTGTCTTATTCGGGAGTCTGATCACAAACAATCCTTGCTGCAAATGAAATATGGAGTTTCTCCTGCATGTGAGCTTGCTCACTTTCATTTCATTTGTGGCTTTACTTGAGCTGTTCTTTGGCTCCTGATATTTCAGAAGACTATTTTTGATTAATGTAATACTTCTGCAGTGCCTAGTGATTTCCTTATTGTGAACTAAAGATCTCTTTCATGAGCAATTCCCTATAGAAATGCTCATTTTAGTCTTATGCACCACTTGGATTTTTCCTCAGGGATGGAATGTTATTTTTCCTTTTAATTCTCTTTAAACCGATGACATTAATGCTTTCTATAAAACTTGTTGTGGGCCTTGCTCTGTATTTCATATATATTTGGGATTAGGGGGAATTTATTATCATGTGGTTTTAAAGCAGCTTTTTCATAAGTCTTGAGTATGCTCTCCTGTCAGGTGAGTGCTGATTACATATCATAGGGGAAAAAAATAGGCTTTAAAAATAGATTCAAAAGTGAGAAGAATCTGAAGGTTTGTGATGAGCAGTGCAGTTAGGAGAAGGAAGACTGGGAGGAATTTGCAGTGAGAGAAAAATCTCAGTCCCCACAGAGGATGCTCGAGTAGATGATGCTGATTCTTCTGAGAATGGGAGAAGCTCTCGACTGGGAGGTGACCCAGCAGTGCTAGACAGGCACAATGACAGCCAGAAGATGTGGAACACCTGAGCTCACATCTCACCAAAATTCAGGATTTCGAATCTGGGATTCTGACTCCATTCAGCAGGACTGGGGGACAAGCTCAGCAGAAAACAGATTCTCAGTCTCAGAGAACTCAATACATAGGCATACATATTGCATATGTAAAAATACATGATCTTTTGGAGCATGTATCAAGCTGGAAAAACATGTTTTGAATCAGGATCTGTTCAGACACACCTAATCAGAGATCTAAATGTAGAAACAGCCCTAAACTCGGTCCATTTTGAATGTGTTGGTCTGGCATTTCCACTGCTTCTGGAAAAGATATGTAAACTAACAAATTTTACATGTCTTGCACTTAAAGTGATTTTAAAGGCAATCAATAGCTGAAGAACTATTCATTATGAAGAAAAGAAAGGATACTATTTCTGAGTGATTGCTAAACCACACAAGTAAAAAGTCTTTGTGTTTTGTGAAAGGGAAAGATATCAGAGGTTAAAGAGCCAGGTTTCAGGGGAAAATGCTTTTCAGTGCAAAAAGAAAGGTTATTCTAAATATTATCCTCCTGAAATTGGTAATACTCACCACAAGCTTGGGAACTACTCAGAATTTATAACCCCGATAACTTCAACTACAGCTATATATACATATATTTATATATATATAAGTTGATCAATTTTTAATATGTGTAACTGCAAATCTGACAGAGATAAACCCTTCAGTGAATTACTAGCTCAACTTCTTGTTTGAAATTAAGTCATTTCATTAGGTCTGACTTCAAAAACAAACACACAAACAAACAAAAACCACCTTGCCACAATTTAGTGTTATAAATTATGAATTATTTAAATTGCTCATTGAAAACATATTACTAAAGGATATACTTTAAAAAGTAAGCAAACTTAAGCAGGCTGTATATTTTACAGGTTACACATTTAATTCTCAGGAGACCATTTCACACTGGGAACTAGCATGTTAACTAGGCATTGTGGTCTTGTGGTATGAACAGGAGAGTAGAAGTTGCTGGTTCCAAGGAAAGCCATATGTGACTTTGAGAATGACATTTCACCTCCTTGTTATTTTTTCACCTGTAAAGTAGAGAGAAGGGGAAAAGTAATGTAGCTCTCCTGGGGACTGAACTAAGTTAACATTTGCAAAGTGCTTTGAGGTTTGCAAATGGAAAAGGTGCCAGAGAAGTGTTATAACTTCACTTCTATCATTTCCAATTATTATTTTGATTATTATTATTTGAAGTGGGGGTCAGATTCCTAGATTTGGCCTTTTTAGGTTGCTTCTGTGTTGTAAAGAGATTGTAAATCTGCCCTCACAGGGCAGCTGGTGGGGACCCCTGCACCCTGTAAAACTGCCATCCTATTTGTTTCTCTTGCAGTTAGGTCCATACAAAAATATCCAGCTCCTTTTTCACTTGAAAGTTAATAGAAGACATATGGTGGAGGTAAAGAATTAAAATCTTTGTAAGAAAACCAGAATTTCTCCATTCCTATAAAACTAACCTCCCAGAGTATCCATCATACTAGTTGCTCTAACCAGCATTGTGGCCCACTTGTTCTGGTTGTGTTATGAAAAGCCCCAGATCATTCACTTCCACTGCTGTTTCTTAACTCCTTGAACTAGTAATTGACACCAAGGATTTTAATGCAGGTTGCCTTCTTCGTTGACTTTGATTCATGCATATATATACAACCCTCAAAAGCATTAAACATTTTAAATATGTCACCCTTCCCAGCCTTGCAGATTCCAGCTGTAATTTCCTTTCCTGCCTTTACCATCAGCAAAACTCCCACCTTAAACATTCTGTTTCTCTGAAGCCAAATTGTTCCATGTTATCTTCTGGTAATGTGTATAAAATTTCATAGAATCATTGAATGGATTGGAAGGAACCTTAAAGACCATTTAGTTCCAACCCTCCTGCCATGGGCAGGCACACCTCCCACCAGACCAGGTTGGTCAAAGCTATGTCCAGCCTGGCCTTTAACACTTCCAGGGATGGGGCATTCACAGCTTCTCTGGGAAACCTGTTCCAGTGCCTCACCACCCTCGCAGTAAAGAATTTCTTACTTATATCTAAACGAAATCTACCCTTTTTTAAGATTAAAGTTATTACCCCTTGCTGTATCACTACAATTCCAGATAAATTTAGTTCCACTTCAAAGAAATATCTGGAGCACTGGTTTATGTTTGCATTTATCTGAGTGTTCATAAAACAGTGACCAAAACTGTGTAGAACAAAACTGTGACATAAAGAACATTCAGGTGGAAGGAGGAGGGGTTCAAGTGCCCCGTGTGAGTTTTGTCACCACAGGCACAGTACTGCTGAATCTTTGTCCTGGCCCTGGTTCCTCCTTGCTTTAGTTACTGGAACCTGATCATTCCCTGGAGAGTCCTGTGTAGTCCAAGACATCGCTTTGTCCAGGACATCTGTACCCACATAGACTGGACAATTCTGATTTATATTCCCCTCTACAGGAAAGGTACTGGTACAGGCAAGATAACAAATTCTTCTGTGCCTGGTCAGTGCTGGCCCTCATGAAACCCAGACTGCTGGGTCATATGCTTTGTGTCTGCCACCTCTTTTTCTCTCACAGTCATAAAAAGCCTTTTAGGGAGGCAAATTTAATACCAAAACATTGTTGAAACATGGGCTAACTCCCATTGCGTAATTGTAACCTTTATCTCTGGGAGTTATTAGCTAGGATGACAGTTTTTATTTATTTATTCTTCCAGTGGCAATGAGAACATCAGAGAGCAAAGGTCCCTTGGGACTGCTCCATCTCATTCCTAATCAGTGAGCTTAATAGTTTCTACCACAGGCCTCTTAAGCTTGAAAGAGAACTGTGTCCTATTAGCTAGAAACCACTGTTCAGCAAAGTGACAGTCAAATCTTTTAGAACAGTATTATTTTTAATATACTGGCCTAAGGCTTTTGAGTGAGAAAAAGGGAGAAATAATTGCTTAGTACTGTGAGGCTCAGGCTCAATTCGGGAGCTATCCCTATCTATTAAAGTAGAATTATTTCTATATTGCATATACAGGAGAATAACCAGAAATTAGATTTGCACTTACAGAAACAAATGGTTTTTCTTTTATAATTGGTTCCTGCTCAGAGAAAACCTGTCAGCACATTTTGTGAATGTATTTCAGCCTAATCCAGCCTGGAAACACCTTAGTGATTGAATTTTCTTACTGCAATACAGGGTCTCCAGGGGACTTCCTCATGCTGGCAGTAAAACTAACCAGGCATGCTTCATAGTCTCAAAGTTAAAAGCTCGCTTCCTGCTCAGTGCACTGCCAGAATTCAATAAGGATAAAGTTTTTGACAAGATGATTGAGATGTTTTAGTGTCAAGGAGAGCAGTTTTATGCTCCACTATTGAATATATGCTCTAGAAGACCAAAGAGAGGGGCTTTCAGTCCTCAAAAGTCCTCTGTGTTGCCCAACAAGTAGCTAAGACTTAAAGATCAAAATAAATATAACTTTCACACATGTTTTACTGAAAGGTGAATTACAGAAATGAAAGAAAAACAGAACAAACTTAAAGAAGCTCATACTTCTCTCTGCTTCTTTTTGATGAGCAAATCTTGACAAACATTTGTTTCCATCTTGTGGCATCATTGCACTCAGAAAGTAACATATCAAGCATGTGCAGACATTATTTCAGATATCAAACTTTTTTTTTTTTTTTCTGGGTGCTTTCTTTATAGTTCCATAAAAGCTTTTACTAAGCCTGGAAGGCACTTTGTGCTGCTTGGTATTTCTCTGGGGACAGAGGGTTCATAAAAATAATGGATATGAGGGACTGCATTAAAGCAAAATTCCAAAAAAATACATAGTGTGACTTGAAACACAGGTTATTTAAGGTGTGACTTGAAAGAATATTAAATCAGAGCTATCCTATATTCAGCATGACATAGTCCTTCTTTTGATGTATATTCTACCACAGCAGTAAGCATCCAACCAATCACCTCCATTCCTATTTTTATTGTATTTTGCTTATTTTCCAGTGCACTGTGACAGATTTTGTAGTGTAGATGAAACAGAAGGCTGTAGTTTAGACACCTAGCAAAGCACAGAGGTCATTTGGAAGGACTTAGTTATTAATTTTGAAGAATGTGTGCACAGAGCAATAACAGTGAAATGAACTGATCGCCTTAGGACATACTGAGAACAAAACCTTGACTGTGGTAAACATGTAACCTTCATACAGATCAACAAGAGTTTTCTAACTAGCTTCAAGAGGGAATGGATTAGTCCTCCTCCTAGAAGGTCATGATTTAAGACCATGCTATTTTACAGCTGCTCCTATGTGAGGGAACACAGAGCAACCAGTTTTATGTATATCCTCTCTCACTCCATCTGTATCTATCACCTCTTTACCCGCCAAGCACTCCAGACAGGCTGCAGTCTTGCAACTTTGTGGAAAAGAATGTAAGACAACCATCATACAAGCAAACTGTCTTGAGATATATGCTTACATGAAAATGAACAAATGAACAAACTAAACAAACAACAAACAAACAAAATCCGTCTTACCTTGTTCAGTTCCTGTCTATAAATCTTCCTTCCTCTGCAGGGTTATTAAGAACAACTGGCTGAAGCAGCGCTGCTGTTAGCTGAGATTCTTGCTATCCTACAGACCTGTCAGCCAAGTTACAGAAGCAAGCACAGAGAATCTATAGTCTTTTTGGCAAAGAGAAAGAGCCTACATTGATTCCTCCAGCACCAGCAGCTGCCTTGCATGCCCTGCCCTCTGTCAAGGCCTATGTTAGACAAGTCGCGGTCCCATTACAATTTTGTAGGTTGAGCATAAGAGGAAGGAGGAGAGTCCTACAGAGCCCCATCTTCCCTAACATCCATGAGTTAAGGACTGGGTGAGTTTGACAAGACTTCAGACTTTCAAGAGGATAGATGGGACTCTGTGAAAAGGCTCTTCTCATTTCTTCTTGGGGAAACAGCTCTGTCTCAGATGCTCTACCATACGGCGATGTTCTTATTTTGAAGACATGCCCTCAGTGGACTTCTGGAGAGGTCTTCTGTCATAATTTAATGTATCAGACTAGATAACAAGATATAGTCCAGAAACACCACTCAATTAGTAATTGTAGATTACAGTCCTAGGCTACGCCATAGACATACAAAACCTTGAACTGGCAAAGGAGCCAGTTTGCTGATATTTAACACAGGCAAAAACAGAGAGAAGGATGGTCTATCCACATTATGATAATAACATTTACAAGGCAAGGAGTCATGATACTCTTCCTTCTTTCTCCCCAAACATTTCGATGACAATAAATAACACCAAATTCAATTGATAATGCTTTGCAAACCTTTTTGAATATTTACTTTTTCTTAACTCAACTGTGTTTTGAAATGTGATGCACCTCTGCAAGAGCCCAGTCAGAGGTGGGTAGAGGAATTACTTTGTAATGATTATTATTAATACTAAATGCCACCTTGTAAAACAATCTCTTATAATTTGACTTCATTAAGCATTCTTTGTTATACATCTTTAATTCATTAACCTCGGCATTGTCGGCATGATTCCACAATCAATTTCAACTTACTCCTTGTAGGGCAATGAGAGCTGAGGGCAGATCTCATACTGGGCTGTCGTCTAATGGACCTGAAGCGCCTGTTAAATGACACTCTGCTCTAAATGTAGGCATTTAACAAGGGGAGAGGATGTACGTGCTGGAAAAGAACATGTATACTTCCAGGTGCTGAGCTGGGCATACCCAATTTCATTTGAACCTAAATACCTGTCAAATTTTTGAAAGCCCAGACTGATTCTACCCTTGAGCTACAGCTAAACACAAATTCAGCACAGGGCTCTTTCAATTTTGCTTAGTTGGATTCTGTTCTCAGAGGAGAGATCTGACATACAGGCTTTGCACAACATCTGCTGTACTTTTCAAACTGCAGATAATCAGTGGATAATGCAAAATGATATAATTTGCATCAGAAAGATAACTGAAAAGCCTCTTACATGTATTAGGGGGCATAATTTAGCCCTTTGATGTGAGAACAACAAAAGAATATTAAATCACATAATCACAGAATCACAGAATTTCTAGGTTGGAAGAGACCTCAAGATCATCGAGTCCAACCTCTGACCTAACACTAACAGTCCCCACTAAACCCTATCCCTAAGCTCTACATCTAAACGTCTTTTAAAGACCTCCAGGGATGGGGACTCCACCACTTCCCTGGGCAGCCCGTTCCAATGTCTAACAACCCTTTCGGTAAAGAAGTTCTTCCTAAGATGCAACCTAAAATTCCCCTGGCACAACTAAAGCCCATTCCCCCTCGTCCTGTCACCAGGCACGTGGGAGAACAGACCAACCCCCACCTTGCTACAGCCTCCTTTGAGGTACCTGTAGAGAGCGATAAGGTCACCCCTGAGCCTCCTTTTCTCCAGGCTGAAAAAATAAAGACAAGTTCTGCTTTGTATAACATATGATGATAAAACAGCTGAAGCCAATGATACCCTGCAGATTTCTGCCACCTTTTTTCATGTTGGCGCATCTCTAGCCAGCTTCCAATGGTCCTTGTAGAGTAATGTGGGATACAATGAGCCCCGGACCTACTGTTTGGAACAGACAACTTTGTGAACTCAGGGATTCAAAAGATCTTCTGTATTCAAACGCCTTCTCTAGCACTACAGAAAGAATGAAAGTGATAAAACACACCTTGAGGAATTTATTTTCAAAAAGGTAAGAAAAACTGAACCGCTCAAAGCCGAAAAATTTACCTCTACAGACAATTTACCTTACAGAGCTGCTATTGAAGGTGATGATTACAGTGATTTACCAGCAGAAGCTCAGTCATGTCTGTGGCTGTAGAATTTCCGTCCAGACTGGACAACATGGTAGTGTTGCTGTTATTTCATAATATTTTTGTGTGTTTGATTTTATCATATGCCTCTTAGTTGGTCTTCCCTATGGTGGTTGTGTCAGTCCACACTCTACCAGCAGGAACACCCGGCTGGGCATGCCGGCTGGCTTCATCCATGACTTTCTGCCCCTTTTGCCAATATCTCAATATGCCACAGTTTTAAGGCTATTTCAGAAGAGCCATCATTGCTACTACAGCCTATGCTCAGGAGGTAGCACAGTGAGAGGAAAGTGTCGTATCTTGTAGGCTGTGGTGTGTTAAAGCAAGATAAAGTTAGTTGCTGCCATGAATTCACACAGAAGAACAAAACTAAGCACTTTCAGATCCATAAATCATGTTTTTGGATTCAACCTCTGCACCTTCACCACAGTCCAGACAAACTCTAAAGATTGTTGAGGTTTCCATCAGCTATTAGTCTTTAAAGACCAACGATTAATTCTGTTTAAAGAGAGAAAAAGGCTTTTGTGTTTGTTAAAAAATGACAATTTAAAGATGACAGATTTTGCAAATGGATATGACATTTACAGGAATCAATGAGCCCTTCTGATACCTATAACTTCAGATTTTTATCTGGCTTCTTGACACTGTCATTTTATTACTGCATCTGAATCAACATACTTTGCTAATAACAATGCCAATTACCTTTCCTGCTTTGTATCCATATGACACCTCTTTATTGACCTTGTTCTGTGCCTGGCCAGAGTGGTCCCTAGGACAATCCCTCTAAGGGTGCTTTACCTTTTAATTGTACAAATTAATATTCCAAACTGCCTATCAGCTATCAGGTTTCAGCTGAAGGCCTATCGATATTTTATTGTTAGTGGTTTGCACAATTCAAGCTATAAAATGGTAATCAATGTTCTGATGGCAAGTAAAACAGTTGTTTATCACTGCAAATAACAGACATAACTGGGATTTCAGCTACTTATTTAGATTATTCTGAGTTATGCCAGCACACACAAATCAAATCTCAAGTCTTCTGGCACCAAAGACTAACATAACTTCCATGGAGTGGAGTACATGGAATCAGGAGAAGATTTAGCTGCAAGTATAACTGAGCAGAATGAAATGGCTCTTCCTGCTCCTGTTGAACTCAACAGGCAACACCCACTAAATCAACAGGATCAGGATATAGGCAGCTGGGGAGTCTGTATTTATACAGAGATCAATTATTCTCTTACTTCATGTATTTTGAACTCCTGAAATTCCTCTACCTTCAAAAGAATCAGTCTGGATTTACTGCTGTGTAAATGAGAGGGGAATCAGACTCCAGAGAGAAAGGCACAGGCCACTAAGTGGATTTCCTTGAAAGAGGTAAGGGACTACAGAGAGCATGGTGTTGTGGTTTATGATTGATAAAGATTTATTTTGTATTTTCTATGGTTTCTTTTACTAATGGCTCTCAGCCATACATCTCAACATCTTGGACCCACATGCTAAAAATATACCTGTTTTTAATATTGCTAGCACTGGCGTGTAAGAACTTTTAAGCCCAAAGGCCTAAATCAGTAAAAGCCCTCTCCCCTCTCAAGAGGAACAACTGGTGCAAATGAAGACTTATAAGTTGGCTCAAACATATCATAGAAACATCTGACTCTAACATATTAGAGGTGGGATGAAGCTGGGAAAGATCTACAGTGTTTCAGTGGCTGACTGCCTCTACAGCAGCACCGTATGGGCCCAGGTATAGTTTTACCTGCTGTCTCTGACCAAACTGGGAGATTTGGTTCCAGTGGAAGCCTTTTGTGCAAAGAGATACACAATCTTTTTTCCAGCCTTCTCCCTGCACTAGTGAATAACACAACACTTCTTCAGTCATGTACCTTTGCAATTGTTGAGCAATAACTAAGGATAGAGCTTGCTTTATAGGACAAACCTCCCTTGGCATTAGGAAAAATTTATACAAAAAGAGAAATACAGGTCTTCCTACCTCACCCACCTTTTCTTTTCCTATGCTTATGAGAAAGGGTAGTAACAGAGCTATGGGCACGCTGAGCCTGGGAACCAAATGCTGTGGTTTCCATTTGTTGAAGATAATTTCTACAAATCACTTTACCTCATAGTGCTTCATCCTCCCCATTTCTGGACTAGGGATAAAAATTCATTCAGAAGAGGTCATATAAAAAATATTTTTAAAATGTCAGTGCCTAGTGGCAGATACTGCCTGTCACTACCATAATTTGATAATTTGCAGGCAAACCCTAACTTTATAAATAGGGATGAACTTAACTAGATACAGAATGTGGGGTTTTCTTGCTCATTCATGCCTATGTTGTGCACTGAGATATTATCAGCTGAATGTTCCTGAAGTGTCTGGTCCCCCTGCTCTCTTAGTGCTTCACTTTGTGTGCTTTGATGGTTCTTTGCTGACTTGTCTCAAGTAACACCGCAATCTGGCTGTGGTCACAGATCCGTGTAAGGGAATTTAGAGCTTGTTCAGTTTTCCTTTCCTGCAAGAGCTAATATGTTTAATATAGGCTGGATTGCAACTAATATACCTTGGTATGGCTTTTTAATCACCAGGGACCTGCGCTGACTTGCTATGGTGACAAAAGTAATTTTGCTTACCTGGTAACAGCATGGTCACTTCATTGGGATGTAACAGAGCTAAATGCATAAATCTATTCCCAGTGAGTTGAAGCAGTATCATGAGACCACAGGTTCGGTAATTTGTGGAGACAAAGAGGGAAACTAATTAATTTATTTTTTTCCCCCTTCTCCCCTGCCTTGTTTTGGGGCATTGGCTTGGGACATGACACAACTGAGGTTGTAGTTGCTGTTCCAATGAATGATTAATAGTTATTCCTGAGTTGGGTTTTTTATTATTTATCACAAACCACAGCTTATTCAAAACAAGAAGTCTAATGAAAACTTACTGTTTTTGAGAAAACCTTCACTGGTGGAATAACTGAACATAATGGAAACAAATGCCTGAACCTTCAGTATTTTGTAGGCAGGGTCTCCAGGACATAAGGAAAGTTATTTAACTTTGATCACATCAAACATTCATGCTTGGGAAATGGATATTATCCAACAAGGTCACTTCTATTGCTTTTGTTTAAATTTCTCTGAGAGAGAGAAATGGGAAATGGAAGTGGGTCTTGGGGGGACATAGGGAAAGACACAGCAGATACTTGCAGCAGTTTGAGGGCCTTTTACCCCTATAGAGCACCAACTTTGCAGCGCAACTTTGACAGTTCCAACAAACCAGCAGGAAGCAAGGACAGTCCCCTTGGGCTGTGCTCTCTGATCTCGGCCTGCAGATCCCCTGCTCACATGCAGGCTAAGGCCAGACAGTATGTCTGCTGATTTACTCTGCATGCCGCGCTCTTTGTAGTGCTTAGCTGGCCTTGAGGTTACCGGGAGAAAATAACTTTCTACTTAATGTAAACTCCTACTTAATAAGTGGAAAAACTTTTGAATACTTGGAAGACCTCCGACTAGTTCTGCTTTGCTAGCTGCCTTAGGCTGCCAGTGCAAAGGGAGCTGGATGCTGCCTCCCATCTTGCTGCTGTGCTTCTTGTGTGCCCACAGACAGGTGGTTGATGCTAGGCTAAAAGCACATGTATAGGCAGCTGAGTGGGAGAGCTCCCTGGCATTTTGGCTGTGAGCTGAGCCTCCCAGCCCCATGGGGCTCTGTCCCATGCTTAGCTCAGTTTCTCCTCTCCATGAGTGCAGGCAAGCCAGCCTCTGCCACACTCTGCTCCTCTGCCCCATCCCTACAAGGCAGAAATATCTCATGACTAGCAGGAGTCATGACACCATGCATGTAGACAAGGAAGTCATATAGCTGCATACACCATGTCCTTTGGTATTGGGAAGGCATCTTCAGTAAAGCTGAAGCTGATGGGGGATGAAGTCCCAAGCTTCAAGTCATGGTGACCTGATGGAGCTTCCCTCCAAGGCTAGGGAGGAACAGCCAGGGCCAGGCTTCTCACTTGAGGCTTCAAAATGGCACAATAATTGACATGAGCTCGGGTTTAGGCCAGCCCTTAACACACATCAGTTTTGTTTAACTGGTAATATTTCTTTGCAAATGGATAAACCAGGCAGCTCTGGAGGCAATGGTGATACTTTAAATTGGTTGTTTATTTTTTGTGAAGTGGCTCTCCACTGTTTTATGGAACAACGAACAAAAAAAAAACAACACCACTTTCTGCGGCTGTTCTCAGTCAATGCTTCTGAGATCTGTAATGCTGTAGTGTCTAGTGTCTGACTACTCCTATGGATTAATCAGACCCCCACAAAATTTATTCTAAATTTCCTACATATGTTTTGGTTTTACTCTGGGGAAATATTTTTCTGGGGTTTACAATATTTTTTTCTTTTCCTGACGTGCCATTTTGCAGGTTTTGCATCTTGCACTGAAAAAAAATATTTCCCATGTCATTCTTGTGCACGTTGCTTTGGAAATTACTCCATGAAGCTTCACATTTGTTCATGATTTAAATGCTTAGATCCCTGGCAAGGGGTGTTGTTATCAGGGGATAATCACCACCCCACAGAGATGTGAAGTACAAGGTGTAAATGAGTACCTGGGACTCCCAAAGGCAGTGTTAGCCTGCAACAGCCACAGTTGTTGCTCCTGGAGCCACTTTAGCAATATCTTAGCTGATGGTCTTGAAGCATCTTAGTCAGCAACAGTTCCAGGAGCCATCTTAGAGGTATTGGAGAATGTCTTGGTTTTCTATATAAATAATTTAAATAAATTACCGTGACAGCTGGAAAGTGTCAACTGATACTAAAATGTCTTAAATGAATATACAAAGATAATTCTGTTAAGCACTTGCCATCATGCCATGTTCCATTAGACCATTGCTATTTAATTATAGGAAAGGGGCAGTGGCAAGTCTGGTTGTGAAATGTCATGGTATTTTGTATGGGAGGCAACCATAGCATGAACTAAGGGGCAAAATGGGGCCACTACACATCCAGAGGAAGTTGAAGGATCCCAACATGCCCACCCCATTGCTTCTCCTGTCCTTTAGGAGTGCTCAAGGTGACTTCAAACAGCTTGCTGAGGAAAGCTTGCCAGCATGCACAGACTTTCATGCAAGCCATTCTTGCTGCTGTTTTGCCAGGTCCTGGTGCTGCTGTTGCAGATCTCCCAGCTTCACTCCTTTCACATTGCAGGGCAGGCATCAGCCTCTGCTGTGCAGGAGAGGCTTCATCTGCATTCTTAAACCTGTAATATTGACAGTGGCACCTGATGTGCATGGTGACTGCATTCTGCGTGAGGCTGAGAGATGCACATGTTCTGTTCAACATCTAGAGAAATACCACTCACTTCTTCCCATCCTTTATGCTGATGATGGGACAAGGGTGTTGAAAAGTCACTGGAAGTGCTTGGATGCTGCTGGTTTGGAAGAAGAGCAATAGGGCATATGTGGGAAGGGAGGTCTGCTGTGCTTGAGGTGACTTCTGAGATCAGGTTGTTGAGAAAAAAAGACCAAGCTATGGACAGCATAGCTTACACTGTGTTTAAAGTGCTCTAAAGCCAGGGTATCCCAAGTGAGAACGATGAGGGCTTGCACAGAACTCAGTACTTAGCACACCTGGCTGTGACTCACGATTTATGGCTGATAAAATTAGAGGAGAAGGCATGTTCTGTGATTCATGCTCCAAGCTGCGTCCATTGTGCTTACTCTTGCAAAACAGCTGGAGGCTGTACGTGATCGGAAATGGACTAGCTGACAGCAGTGTGCACGGGCCCTACTGACACCACTCTAGGGATGCTTCTGCCAGCCCTTTCACCATCTATGATGTCCCCAGCACGGAAGAGAGCCGTGCTGTCAGCTCTCCATCATCCACAACTGCCTTACCGACTGTGTATTAGCTGCTGCACAGGAAGTGTCACAAAAAACCATTGAGCTGCCAGCAGAGCTGATTAACCCTGCTGGACCTGCTCAGGTACCCCTGGCATAGCCCATTTTCCCTTTTCTGAAGCATTCCAGAAGGGAGCTTGTGACCTGAGACCTGTGGCAGGTAAGCACCAGCTGAGGTGGGAGCAGGGCTAGCATGCTGGAGATGAGTTCCTGGAGAGAAGGGGCCATTGGCTGGGGCATGCTGGTATGCTGAAGATGACGTGAAGATGTAATGGTGAGTCTGAAACACTTGCAGTGTTCACAGCAGAGAGGTCTGGTGAAGGGCATTTTGAGTCTTGAAAGTGTTTTGGATGTAAGAAGCTTGGCACCTGGAACCAAGGGTAGACTGGGTACTATCTACACCCATCACCCCCTGCCAGGGGCAGGAGCAGTGTTAGGTCGAGTTGAGGTTCATTTCACACCTGCAGTTCTCTTTCTGCTATGGCCATCTGGACTAGGTGTCTCTCTTTCCCAGTTTTTTTTTTTTTTTTTTTTTTCCTTCTGTCCTTTCCTGTTCCAGTTCTATATCACAGAGAGCCCCATGCCACAAGCAGAGCATGCCCAAGAAGCCCTGTGATTGTAGGGGTGCCCCTATGTTAACTAAAGGAAGAAAAAAAGGTTAGGTCTACAAATAAGTAAGCACAGGAATAGCATACTCTATCTTTCTGCCTTAGTGTAAGGCTTTTGTGTTCAGGTAGGGAGAG
Source organism: Nettapus auritus (assembly GCA_011076525.1). Classification (NCBI taxonomy): domain Eukaryota; kingdom Metazoa; phylum Chordata; class Aves; order Anseriformes; family Anatidae; genus Nettapus; species Nettapus auritus. The sequence goes on along the minus strand of CM021769.1, from coordinate 15,531,433 downwards.
CTTCCTTGCCATGCAAGCAGTAGAGCAGTGTGTGCCCCCAAATTGTATGGCGGCATGTTAAGGTCCACCACCAGAAATGGTGGTGATGGAGCTGACTTAACTTAAAGAGTAGCCAGAGGGGAGGCCTGTAGGAAGTAAGAGCCATTATTTGCAGTGAATCTTGGCAAATAACGCATCAAATAATGCATCTATCAGTACACACACACTCCTCCATGCTAGGAAAAGTCTATTTTTTTCTGAATCTTCTGAAGAAGAGCCTTTTCATTATCTGCACTAAACAGTCTGACATCCATTTCTCTGTGTAAGGTTGGTGGGTGAACAAAGGGGGTGGGTTGCAGCTCAAAGTCTCCAGCTGCTGGGCTTGGGCTGTCGGGGAGCTAGGGTGGAGGCTGGCAGGCAGAGCCCTGGTAATGGCAGTGTGAGTGGGACTAGACTGATCCCAGTCACCTCCCTGTTTGATATGCAAAATGAAATGGGAGAGCTCAGGATTATGCACTGAAAAATGGTGTCTATGTGTATTTAAATGAAGCAGAGTGCATGCATTTATTATGATCTGAAAGCTCTTCAAACACTGCCTAAGTAGGTACAGCAGCCTTGGGTGAGCCTCAGGACTGGTTTCTAATGCGTGTATTTGAGAAAGTTTCCCTAGGTTTTTCACAGTGCCTACTTACAGCTCTGGAGATTGAGCTTGTAATGTGTAGCCATGCAAAATGAGGTACGCTAAAAGGATCCAGAATCTGTAAAAATATTTTCAGCCTAATTTAATTCTCTGCTATGGGTCTGCAAATCTCAGGACTTCCTAGACACTCTGTAGACAGGAAATAAACTATGCTTTGGCTTAGGGCTTACCAGTGATAAAGATTATAATAATAAATTGCTGTAGCAATAAGCATACTTTCTAATGTTGCATGGAAAATAACCTTTCCATATAGCATAAATTTGAAGCTTAAATGGTTCACTATGTTCAGAAGACTGCTATGATCATCTCGGTTGAATCCCTGGTTTTATCTATCTATTTATTTATTTATTTATTTATTATTGTTTTGTGGTTTGGGATAATTTAAAAGATAATTTTACCTTGTTGTGATTTTGATAAGGCTGTCGGCATCAATCCTGGCAAAGAACCAGAATCAACACCCAGTCTGTTGGACATTTGTTGATGTATATGTATGTAGGAAAGCAAGACAGAGCCATGTAGCTGTGATTGAAACATCTCCACCTTCTTGTTCGGTTGTGCATGTTGTCCATACTTTTGTGTATGAAGATAACTTATGTCTTCATCTAATTTTTCACCTGTGCTACTAAGGAAGCATTTTCATTCCCACACAGTAGGTTCCTCCCCAGTCTCAGGCAGGGTGCAAGCTGCAGATTGCAACAGCTTGCCGAATCCACAAAGCCTAGCTTTAGTTTTCCAAACCCTCCTGGCAGCTGTGGTCATTAGCAAGACAAGCTGTCTGCAGCTTTAGCTCTCAAACCCTCCCAGAGCTATCACAGAGCACAAGATGCAACAAGCAATTGTCACCCAGTTGGCACCAAGGCAGGTTCTTCCCTGTGGCCCTACAGCTAACTGGTGGCCTTGGTGGGACTCCAGCCTGTCTCCTCCAGCCATCTATCCTCCTGCCATCACCAACCTGGGCTGCAGGGTGCCCTGCAGCTAGGAGTCCAGATCTCACAGCTGAGCAAGACAGTATGTGCTACTGCTTTACCATGATCCCTCACGTATTGCTTCAGACATTGAATGAGTGTGCCCCCAACCTTCCTCCCTTTGCAGGGCAAGTTCCTGGTTCTGGACCAAGTCCCTGGGAAGGGAAGTCCTTTCAAGTCTTGTTTTCCAGAGCAGCTTAGCTCCTGGTGCATCCTCAGACACAGCCAATGTGCATTTTAAAGGCAGTTCTTCACTTCTAGGAGGAAAAGGTCATGAATATCACTCTCAAATTCAAATGGCTGCTTCTTCCTAATCAGGGAGGTGAAATGTTTCTGGCTGTTCTCTGAATCAAGTGCTTTGCTTTGGGGGTCTCAGAGATGCTCAATGTCATCATGCACACCCCCAAACTGAACTGGGTTCACCATATGGGGCCAGGTCTCATATTAAAAGTTCCATAAGCTGGACACCAAGCAAAGACCTGTTCTTGTCCTGTTCTTGTCCACGGTGCGGCACAAGTCACTGGAGATGAAAGACCAAGAGACAGGGGAATAAGGGATGTACCTCAGGCTCTGACGCTACCCACACTGTGGGAAGTAAATCACTCCTGCCATGCTGGCAGGAGCTAAGCTGCTCTGCCAGAGTGATACAAAGTGAGCGAGAAAGAGCCAGAGAGTCTGAACTGCCTTTGTTCAGCAGCCAAGATTTGATGAAGACCCTACACTTGGGTCTCCCCCATGTTTCAGAGTGGGTACTTAATTTTCTGCTTGCAGTAGATGTTTGCAATGAATAAATACTTGGAAGGATATGGTGTGCAACTGGATCAACTTCAAGTTTAAACTTGCCCCTTGTCCAACAGCTTCTCAAAGTTCAGCCTCATCCCCCCGCGTTGTGGGGGTGTAACCATGGCTTTAGCTTTACAAAGCACACAGCTGTCTTGGTGAAACAGATAAAGCTCAACAGTAAAGCCTGTTTGTGCAACTAGGGTGGGATGCAGGAGACACAGAAAAAAGGACACTGAAAAATAGGTATTTTTTTCTTGCTCCAAGGACTAGAAATGCTGGGACCTTCCACAGAGCATGTCAGCTCAACCACTGTTTCCCTGGGGTCACTCCCTGTTCCCACTGGGGGGAGAGGTCACTCCCAATTGCTCAGCACCTCCAGGGCCCTTGGCAGAGGGTTTGTCCCAGTGGGAGCTAGGAAGCAATCCTGTTACAAAAGCAGCCCCACCATTAGGGCCGAGGTGCTTCCTGGAGGAGCAGGCCCTGTGCAGCCAGGGAGACCTTGCAAGCAGAGTGGGTGCAGTACCACTCAGCAGTGCTCGGGGCACCTTTCAGATGCCTGGCTGTCCCTTGCCCAGCCCAGCAGGTCTTCCTGGCCTTGGGAACGTTAGAGGGATCTGAATTTCGCATGGATGAGCTGATCTTACACAGTTGCTTCCCCTGTGTGAGACAGAAGCAGTTCCCCTGCCCCATACAGTTCCCCCAACCCCTTAAGACAAGTATCTGCCGCACCAGGCAGAAGCCATGCCGCAGCACTAGGGCAGGTCGGGCGAGGAGCCCTGGGTGCTGTCCTGGCCTGCGAGAAGCAGCCTGCAGTGCCTGCACCTGGCTGTGTCACTGATAACCTTCCCTGTTTATGTCCATTTTCTGTCACTTCAAGCTGCCATGCCCTATCTGCAATGTTCCTAAGAGCCTCAGTTCTTAAAATGTAAATGCTAAGCCATAGAAACCAGTCAGGTGCACTGAAATTTCTCCTGCTTGGTCTGCAGAGCAGCTGCCCTGGCTGTGCAGCTGGCAGATGTCAGTTAACAGCAGTGCCGCTGTATTTTGAGGCTGTGAATAAATTATTGTATTTGTCTTTTACCTTAGCTTGGCCTGAACTGGAAAACCTGGGATAACCAGATAACAGGATCTTGTTTGAGAACCAGATAACAGGATCTTGTTTGACAATATGGTAGATGTGGCCAGGGCAAGTGTTCTAGCTCTGACAGGTGAAGGTTCCAAGAGCAGCCCAAGGGCAGCAGGATGGGACATCACTTTTGCTGCATGAAGGAAGGGTGAAATGGCTATGAAATGGGTCAGGAGAGGAAGAAACCTTTTCAGGTGGTAGCCCTGGCATGCTGGGACTGCAAAGGCACCTATTTACTGAGAGAATACGGTGCATGGAGAGGTACTGCTGCTGAAATTAAGCAGGAGGAAGGCAATGGCTGTGAGGGCCCAGGCCAGGCTTCTCTGCCAGCAGCAGTGAGAGGAGGGCATCCCTCAGTGTCCTGGTAACACACTTCTCACAGAGGTCTGCGGAGACCCAGCAAGGCCTTGTGTGTGGTCTGGTGCCCCTGAGCACTGCCAAAGGCAGGGTGCTGGCAAGGGAAACTGTCTCCTCCTGCCAACCACTGTTACATTTGTCTTCACAGCCAACTGCTCCCGCTTTCATGCTTCACCCTTCTGGGCAGCCATTAACTGTCTCTTTTGCACCAAGTTTTCTGGCCAAGAGAAGTCAGCATTCCCTGGGACTCCCAGCTCTGAGATATCCAAACATCACAAAAACAAATGGGTGAAGACAAGGGCATGGAGATGGAAGGAGTTCTTTCTGTAATAAACTTGGGCGCCAATCTGCGTGGCTGTACCTCCTTTCTTCCTTTCACCTGAGCACAAGGAAGAAGTGACTCACAAGCCAGCAAATGTGGCCTTTCTGTACTGAATTTTCAGTTTGAGCAAAACTTTGCATAATCCTCTGTAAGGTGTTCTTGAACTCCTTGCATTTTCCAGGCACTTAAAGACACTGTAAATTATAATGTAATTGAAAAATGAGTCTGTTTTTTAGAAATGAAGTGTAACCAATAGGCCCGGTCTGCTGACTTAATAGAGAAGCTTAACATCATTATATCTATATTAATAACAAGGCCAGTCAGCCATTAGCAAGAGGAGTTCATTCATTGCATCTCTCCGACACTTTCCAGCTTGCTTTTTTCATGGTAAATGAGTGTTGCTTGTGCTCATTTTCTATTCAGATAATTCCTATTAGCAAGATAAACACATGGGTGAAAGATGCTACTTTCCTCTACCTCTAAATAAATGCTGTTAGCAATATGATGATAAGAGTAATATCAATCTGTGACAGATGAAAATAGAAAGACAAGAAAGACCCATAAAGAGAACAGTTCTGGTGCAAGAGAGCACAGAGAGCTCAGAAAGAGGGACCTGCAGCCCTGACCCAGAGGGCCTCAAGCCTTTTCAGCATCCCACCCTGCGCTAAAAGAGACTTGCTAATGGAGAGCAGCGCCAGAGGGACTGGGACATGTAGGCAGACAGCTGAACTCAGTGGAAGCTTATTGTGTTTAGCTTTATAGAAAGCTCCTAGCCCAATCAATATTAGCCACATACTTTCCCACTGGTCTTTCATTCTGCCCCACAATCTTGCTTTGAATAAACATCTCAGCATTTGAGAGATCTGTCAGGCAGTCTGTATGTATTTCATTGACCATATGCACTTAATATAATCTTGATAGAACACTGCAAAGGATCCATTACTTTTTCCTCATCACCAGCAGATATGTACTCAACAGGTTAGCTCACCTGCCTCAGAAATTTGTAGCTCCACTGGGCACTAGGTATTGCCAACCGAGCAAAGACATCACTTCAGTGGTATATAATAATGTCCTCAGGTGGTAGCTGCATGACTTCCTCATATCTCCTCTTGCTTGCTTCATTCACCTGCTCCATGGGTACTGGACATCCTTTGCTCATAATCAGTTAACACAGCTTTTTAACCAAAAAATAAATTATAATTATACATAACTATCATAGCTAAACTAAACTCAGCATGAAGCTTGATGCCTCTTTCAGACCTAAAGAATGATTTGTGTTCAAAATCTTACCTTTTTTTTTTTTTTTCCCCAGAACTATCAGTTGCACTGATATAATAAATTTCTGCAACCTTTTACCTTGCTTCCATCTGTCTCTGTCTGAAGCAGAACAGTGTGAAGTCTGGTTAATGGTAGTTCTTAAGGAAAAAAGCTATTCACTTTCTGATGTGTAAAATGCAGATGCAACTAACCAAAGTGCAGTGTTCTTTCATGTAAAATACACAGCAATCAGAACTTATTTTTCCTACAAGCCTTCCTGGAAATGTATTATCTAAATAATCTTATTGCAAATCAATATTCCCACTACCAAGCAGTCTCTCCAAAGCCAACAAGCATTCAGCCTCTTAATGTTCACTGCAGTTTCTAAACACCAGGCTGATACAGCTTTTGTATTGCTGATTAGGGCTGCCTGCGCACCACAAACAGCATTTGTAAATATTTGTGAGAAACTACAAATGCTGTTGCATTCATCCATGTTCCTGAGCCATACGCTAGTTACTACTTCAGATATTGCTGGAAAACTTTCCCCACGTCTTTATAATTATTGGAGAAATTGATGTTCATGACTGAGACTTACCCCACACAGAAGCCTAAAGCAAAGGACTATAGGGTCCAGGTATATTAAGGCTTCCGTGTACTACAGTTGCAAAAATAATGCTGAGTGGTTGGTGGGCATGCTTGTGCATTAAAATACAAAGGCAATTTTACAAAAAAAAAAAAACCTTCAGATTTTTTTTTTTTTTTTTTTTAAATTTTGCTGGATTAGACTATGTTTCTTTTTTTTCTTTACTCTCTCTCTCTCTCTCTCTCTGTGCTAACAGCTAGTTTTGGGAAATGAGTTCACATAACAGAATTACTCATTCCAGTGGTGATAACAGGTGGTTAATTTTTTTTAAAGTCACTGTTAGATAATAATAATAATTTTAAAAAGTCACACGGATAATGGTGCTGATCATTTTCTAGGGACAGTTATTATTATTGTTATTTTCCTAGAAAAGCTTTGTAAATGGGGACTGTTTTATTCAAAGTATTTGGGCCAGGTCTGCAGTGGCATTTTCATACTCCACTTATTGCCTGTGCAGCTGGCGTGCGGCATTCACCCGGTGGTGGCTGGCTGCACTGGCCTGGATGTAATCTTGTTTGCATAGTCAGTCACACACAAAACCGAGAATTACTCTACTGTATGAACAGGGTATTCATTACTTGCTACATCCCGTTTTAAAGGTTTCATTCACCCAATCAAGAAACAAAGATGACATGGTGTGACCCAGCTGAACTGACACAAAATGAATTAACCCAGTGGCTGGAGCCTGGGCTACCTAAACATTTCAGGAAATCATAGCTGGATAATTAATGAATAATTCTTAGAAGGAAAAATAGCTTTTTTTTTAGTCTTCAAGGAATTTCTGACCATTGTACTTGCATAAATATGATCTAAAAGTACACCAAGAAAAGAAGGAATAGACTAATGCATCTTCATCAAGCCACAGATGCTAGAAATTTTCATGCTAGAAATCCTTGGTATTATTCAGCTGATCTTGTCCTCAAGGTGGCATACAGATGTTAAATAACAAAAGTTGTTTGTGGACAGTTTTATTCCTAGATACTCTGGGAGCACACCATGGGTCAATTCAGCTGATATAATAAGCCTTGCCAGGTCTGTCACACCTTCCCTCAACATACTTTTAGCAGCTTCCCCAGTTTTGTTCACTGAGTTGCTTACACTAGCAGAGACCCTGCATAGGGAACAGGGTCTAGTCAAGGGTCTGGCGCAGATGGCCACCTCTCTGTGAAGCAGTACCAGCTGGTGTGGGACACATGGGTATCTGTGCTGCTTTTCTGAGCTTGAATCTGGATGCAGTCACCACTAGAGTGCACAAAATATCAGGTGTGTGCAAAACCTGGGAACAATCTTCTCTGTCAGAAATCATTTCGTGTCTGCTTTGCCCTTAGAGTGACATTGCAGAATGACAGTCATGTTGTTGATTCTGAAAACAAAAAATAATAATAATCGCAAATCTATATAAACTATAAGTAAAGCAAATTGCTAAAGAGCATGGGAAATTCCATGGAAAATAAAAATTCTGCTGAAAGAAAATTCCCATTTGCAGACTGCTTTTAGCAAGACTTGGCTGGTCACTTCTCAACACTTCTACACCTGGAAGAACAGTTGATAAATTTCCATCTGTTCTGACAGAGTCCTCCAAATGTTAAGTTGTTGCACATTGGTTCATTGATATTACTTATTTATGTTTTCTATTTTTTTTAGAGAAAGCTGTATCATTGCATAGCCATTTATCTCTCTTAAAACATTTGTTTCGAGAATCTGCTGCAGTTCAGCACAGAAAAAGACAAGTATGTGTGTTTGGAAGGAGATCTGACAGCTTGTGGGTTATCAAGGCCTGAAAAGCTGACAAGTGGGTTCTCATGGTTGAAATGAATGTTGCTGGTTTCATTGGCAAATAAAACTTTGGAAGTGTTCTGCAAATGGATAGGATGTTTCCTCTTGTGGACAATATTCCTCCTGCTTTCCTTGCCTGTCATTATTTATACCTGCCTGATATTTCTGGTATCCATTTATTAGAAAACAGGGAAAGGTTGCTTTTCATAATAGCCTTTTCAGGTTATATAAGGAAGGGTCCAAAATGACTAAATTTTGGCTGGGTAAAAAATAGCAATTTCTCAGTCACAATCACAGTTTGCATTTTATGATACTATATCACTGAGCAGCTGTGGTCTAGTGTAGGGATTGCCCTTCTCCAACAATAGGATTGTGTCCTCAAATGGCTGTAGATAAGCACATTCAGAGCCTTACTGAGAATATACCATCACATTTCCATTGGTAATGAGCAAAACATCTACAGTACTTTCCATCTGAAGTGGAAGCTAAAGATAACAGCAAGAAAAAATGTCATGTCAGGTGGGCAGTAGGCTCCTGGAAGCACAGTGGTCTGGCCCTTACACATTGGCCATCAAATTCATCCCTAGGATATCTCCATCAGTCAGGGATGCTTCCCTACAAGGGAAGTTTTTCTCATTCCTGGAATTATAACAAAGATGATTTTGAACCAGAGGAAGGTGTAAGACTGCAAATATCAGGGGTATGACATGAAATGGAGATGTAAGAATTACACAGCAGCTGCATGCAAATACTTTTTTTTTTTTTTTTTTTTCTTTTTTCTTTTTGCTTGCTCAAGTTCCAATTCCTGTGTTTACATGGCAATTTTTGTCAAAGACTGGGGTTAGGAAAGGAAGAAAAAGATGACTTGGACATCTCTGTGCTCCTCTGACCTTAGGCCATTTTGGTACTGAAAGCTCCCAAGTTAGCTTTATTTCCCACTGGCTACAGTAATGTTGGTATCAGCCAGGGAGCCTGTAGAGTGTACAATGATGGCTCCAATCAATTCTTTGCTCTCATAACCCCTTCTGTGGAATCAGGGCTGGATAAATGGAATAGGAGTAACATTGCTGACTCAAGACCCCACAAGTAATTCTTACTAAAGGGAATTCTAGCATGAGACATCTTTCCAATTGCTTTTTTAATGGTAAAACAATGCAAAAATACCTTCTACTCAGTCCCTTCAGTAAATATACCTGTGATGTTTCATTCAGATGGATGAAGTGACCCTAGACCCAAACTTTGGGCTATACAAACAATTCTTACTGCCCCACTGCCCCGGGTTCAGAGCAGGAGACAGCCCTTGATGCAGAGCAGACAGGTTTATGGCACATGTTTTATTCATGACCCCCGTAAGCTAAAATGGGAGGTAATAAAGCCTTATCTGGATTTACATGAACAACCCACCCACTGAAATGCTTCACCATTTTCAAAAATCCTGATTAAAAAGTTGGACTTCTCTTCTAGCTCCAAGCAGGCACGGACTGCAAATAAGACATTGCCTCTTTCCTCTTCTATTGGAAGAATTTTACATAAATTAAAATTAATGCATTTTTTCAACTAGGTCAGTGGAATGTAAATGTTCTGTTCCAGGGAGGATTATACGTTGCAATTCAGTTAGGGGATGCACAGCACAGATCAATCCTTCTGCATTTATCAAAGCAGAGTTGTTTGGAGCAGAAATCAACCCAAGTTTTCCTACCAAACACTTCACTGCATTATCTGAAGGCTCATGGGGCTGAAGAACATATTTGTCTGGCTTCTGGGAAGGCTCAGAAATCCTTGGCTTTGTCTATGTATCAAATGTGACCTTGAGTGTGGCTAGGAAATCCGTATGAGTAAAATGGTACAGCAGAAACAGGCCCATCTCATTGCTTTTCAGCTCCAGCGGGAGCATGCCTCCCCTGTGTTTGCAAACAAGGCAGAGAAGCTCAAGACTCAGCAGCAAGTTGAGCAAAATTGAGTTTGTGCTGCCTCACGAGCTGCCAGGACCACATTGAGCTCATACCAGCTGTGTGTCACCTGCAGCCACGTTCTTAGACCTGTAGTCATCCCTGGATGGAGCCACTGCACGCTGAGCTAGTGCATCTGAACCCTTGGTGGGGTGTGCAAACCAGCAGGCAAGAAATAATATAATTATATGCAATTATATGGCTTTTCTCCTTAGTTCTTAGATCTGTGAGCACATACATGCTCACATACACTGAAACGAATGGCCATGCTGGCTTCCAGGCATGCTGGGGAGAGGCTTCAGAGCTAAGCAGGCACACGGCTGTTCTCAGAGCTGGACTGGGGCTGTTGTTTCAATGCACTCAGCATATTATGGTGTAAGAAAGGATGTTGTGACTGAGACTATGATACAACAGCAACTGATACAAAATCTTCTCAAAAGGTAACATCTTTCTTCATGATGGATGACACTTTGAATTATGTTAGCTCCCCTTAGAGCAACCTCATCTTTCTTCTAAACAAACAAACAAAAAACAAACAAACAAACAAAAAAACTAAGTAAATCTTTCTGAGTTTCAGACTTTCTTTTTTGAGCATTAAACCAAAATCACTATGAATACAGAATAGCCCCAAATAAACTTGCAAATACTAAGTGGAATGAAATGGGGCTTTGCTTTTCACATAACTCCAGTACACCCCTTCCGTGTCTCACACTGCACAGTCATACCCACGATGTATTTTGTCATTCTTTATGGTAACAGATGCTTTAGTGCATGAGATCAAAGGTCTCTCTAGTCCAGTGTCGCATCTCAGATAACAGCCTGTGTGGATATTTAGGGAAGGATGCAAGGACAGGGCAAGTGCACAGCGATCTGTACCTGATATTTTCTTTTGGCTCTTGACAATCAACAGCCTCAGGAGTCCCTGAGCTACAGACTGAAGGTGGATTATTCAGCTTAATAGTGGTCCTATATGGAATGACTTTGTCTAAGTCCTTTTTAAACTCATTTATTATTTGGCAGCAAGTCCCACAATTTAATGCATTATGTGGAAAACTCCTTCCTTATGGTTTAGACCTACTGCATGATAATTCAATTTGTTACCCCTAATTCTTGCAATGGAGTAACAGAAATTAACCTTGGCTTCTTTACCTGCTCCATGCCACTGGTGATTTTTTACACTTGCATTATGCCCCCGCAGCTTGTTTTCTTTCTCAGCTGAATTTAGGATTTCCTCATACAGAAAAGGTTCCAGACCTCTGACCATCCTTGCTACCTTTTCTATACCTGTTTAAATCCAAAGGTTTTACTTATTTTTGAGCTAAGGAGAACAAAACTGCAACTAGAGTTCGAAGGTGTACAAACAGAATAAACAATGTTGTAATTGCTGTTTTTCTGATCTGTTTTACTCTATTCTTTCATTAATTTCAGCTATTTACTTTGCCTTCCAATTGTTGCAGGGCAATGCATGATGTTTTCAGAAACTTTATACCTCTGTTTTGGTTGCCCAAGATCTCTTCTTGAGTGTTGCTATCTAGGGTCCATCACCGCAGATGTATAAATAGAGTTATTTTTTCCCTAAGTGCCTTACTTTGCACTTGTCAATATGGAATTTCATCTGGCACTTCACTGTCAGTTGGTATTATAAGCTCCTTCTGCAACAGTCAGCTTTAGCTTTGATTATTATGAATAATTTTGTATCATCTGCAAACTTTGCCATTGCTCACCCTTTTTTACATGCAACACGCAGAGATGGTGAATGGCACCAATGCCAACATAAGCACTCTTGGCACTGCTGCAGTAAATCTGCCTCCAGTCCAGAGAAAATGATGCTCTGTTCTGTTATTCATACAACTTATTAATCATCTTTGTTCCTTGGGATGGAGGCTGGTGTAAGGTCTGTGTTTGTAGCTCAACAATTTTGTATTTGAGCTCTTTTAGCACACTTGATTGAATGCTATCTCATACTCATAGAGTGATTCAGGTCAATTCATCCAGGAGGTCTGCTTCTAGAGGCTGTCAGTGCTTCTCTGTGACCAAAAACATTTCCAGTGAAGCTTATCCAGGGCTTTACCTTGGATCTACCTTCTTTAATCACAGAATCACAGAATGGGTGGGGTTGGAAGGGACCTCTGAAGATCATCTGGATTTATCAGATTTCATCCCTGAGGTGCAAATCACACTGCAAGAAACAGACTTTTAAGCTGCCATTAGAAGTAGCTACAAACACTTCTCGTTCACCGTAAGCCACTGATTATAGCATTTTGTGTGTGAAGTGCTTCTTTAAAACACCAGCTATCTGGACTGATTTTTGTGGTCCTTGTGGTGGATCGGACCAGGCACCCTGACCCTGGGCACTCTGATCCCATGTGCCAGATCTGCTGGGGGTAGAAAGAGAGGGATAATGATACACTTGGCATCAGACTTGCAAAGTTGGCTTGGACATCCAACTTGGACAAGATATTCTTATTGCTGTTTGCCATAAACAAATAAAATATTTATTTTCTTTCTTTTTTTTTTTTTTTTTTTGCTTTTTTTTTTTTTTTTGCATTTTATCAGCAGAAGTTGATTGATAACACTGTGTTAGGCCAGTAAGCATCTATGATTTTCTTCTTTTTTTCAACATACTGCTCTCCTGTTCTAAGCCCTTCACATTCTGCAGAAGCACATACCAAACCCTGCTGTGTCCCATCAACACCTACATATAGGTTCCCAGTGGGCACAAACACTGTGATATCCCAGACAGGCAGAGTGCTAATCTGCTTCAAGTATCCACCTCTTGTGTTTTGAACAGAAAACTCATGGAGGAACCTAATTTGGCACCTGCAGAAATCCATGCCCATTTCAAATTTGGCTTCAGTGGAAGAAATGAGCCCAGAACTGCAGTAGCAAACACGCAAGCTCCAGCAGACAAGCTGACTCTGATCACTGATGCTTCACTTAATATTGGCTTTGTGATTTGTGCAGTTTCTTCACTGCACATCCCATTTCCATCTGAAACTTCCTGATGCTTTATGGAGGTAGGATTGGTCTTGAAGAGCTGGGCTTGAGCACTGGGACGGTGCTGAACACACTCAGGCCCCATTGAGCTGGGGGAGTTTTGAGGCTGCTCAGGATTTTGCTCAGTCTGATTTGAGCTTTTCCTTGTATGATGGACTCCTGAGCATGGAGATGCATTTGTTTGCATGCAATGTCTTCTCCTGCTGGGCGTTGCATCAGGACAACAAATGTGCTCTGCTATCATGATGTAAAGGGTGAGACGAGGGCAAGGGATTTTTTTAATTATTTCACTGTGCATTTTTATTTATTTATTCCCCCCCCCCCCCCGCTCCCCAGATTTTAAGAGGAGATCTTCACCTATTCACATGTTCATACTTATATCTGTATTTTTTAATCCTTTTTGCAGTACAATTTCTCATCAACACATTCTGTCTGTAGTGTTTGGCAGTGAACTCCTCACTGATCATGAAATACTGAATTACTCCAGAATTATGTAAAGAAAACTATATTTGGCCCTGCTGCTGTTGCTGAGTGCATAGCTGATGCATGTGGCAACAGGATTTAAACCTCCAGAAGGACCAAACCAAGACCAGGCTCATTTTTAAACATTATCTGATTTACCAGAAAGAGAGGCAGTGAAAAGCAGGATGAGCTTTGATCATGTCTAATTACAGAGTGTAATATTAGATACATAGATACAATATTGCCGTGACCTTGCAAGAGTGCTTGGTTTTGTTTTTCCTTCCCAGAAAAAAAAAAAAAAAAAAAAAAAAAATCCTTAAAGAAACAGCTGTGTCCTGCCTGCAGCCTGCAGAAGAATGGCATTAGTCACGTGCAGCCCAACACGTAGCACAATTGTGAAGTTCTCTCTGTGAGACTGACAGGAGCTATTCAGAGCAGCCCCCTCCGCCATCTGCCTGAATGGCAGGCTGCGGGGCAGCGGCGGCCCCCCTCGCTGCCTCGGCACTCGGTGCCTGCCCAAAGTCTGTCCCCAAGTGCAGAAAATTGGGGACTGAAAGCAAAGGGAGGATGTCACTCAGGGCAAAGCAGATTGTCAAGAGAAAAAATATGGGGGGAAGAGTCAAAGCTGTGTCTGGTGGGAGTGCCAGGTTGCTCTCCTCCTGGGAGGAGAGGTATTGGCTCCAAGAGGGAGACGAGGAGAAAGAGCTGGGCAGTGTGAGTCTGGGGAGAAATCCCATATTCTCCCTCCTTTCTCCCTCCCTGAGCTTAGAGGACCCAGGTTCGGGCAGGACCAGACAGCGTGAGGATCAGTGCAAGGGCGAGACATCCCTGCTGCTGTCTGCAGTGCCCGTGTGCTGGGGCGCAGGAAAGGATGCCAAGGGCTTTGGTTGCATCCCTGTGCAGACACTGTCAGACATCCCCTGGGAACTGGTCCTGCAGCCGTGGGCACTATTTGCCTGTCTGCCACCGAGGTCCTTTGGGTCCTTGCACTGGGTGCCAGGCTGCTAGCTTGGCCTATGCCAGCTTTCTGACAGATGGATTTCATCCTCAGAAACATTTATGAAAGGAGCTTAGAAGTCTTCCTCCCTTTCAAAATGAATCTGTGGATTCTGGGATGTGCAGGCTTGTGTCCCAGGCTTGGGTCAGGCTCTGAGTCCAGAGGATAACCTGTCTGGAGGCCAGAACCCCATCAGTGTCCTGTCTTGGATTATGTCCTACAGAACCCATCCTGGGGCCCAGGAAGGTCAGACTGGATGGAGGGAAGAGGTTCATTTTCATCCTATCACCTGTTTTCCTGCTCATTTCCAGACAGTGACTTATCTCCTTATGGCAGAAATTGCTGCCAGCAGTCCCTGAGGTGTGTGACATTCCTACTATCCTTTCTTCTCCTACTGCACTAACTCCTAAGGCCACCCAGTTCTTGCAGTAAGACATTAAATAACATCTTCTACTTTTATGCTATCAGCGCATCATTAACATTGCTCTCCTCTCCTCTCCTCTCCTCTGCGCTCCTCTCCTCTCTCCTCTCCTAAACCAACCTAAACCTTTAGCATATTTCTAAAGTAAATCTTTTGACAATTGCTAAGAAGACTTATTTTTTAAGTAAAAATCTTTTTTTTTTTTTTTTTTTTTTTTTTTAAATGGATGTTGCCTAGTTTTAACATGCATAAATGAGATGTGGTGAAAACAGTGCTTACCATACAGACATACCTCAGACAAACAGCTGCTTACCCCAAATCAGAGAGGGCAAGAAGCTACCTGGAGCTGATGTCAGCCCAGGCCTGCCCAGAAAGTGTACCAGCACTGCAATATGCAGTGTTGTTACACTGACAGCAGGGAGAGCCCCATGACAACACTTACTGCTCAGGCTAGGATAGATAAAAAGTGCTGGTCTGGGGGGCAAAAAGGGATTTTGAGTAAACCAGTGTCAAAACAGTGGCTTTGCGTCACCTTTGTACCACCCAGCTATTCACTGAGCTGCTCTTCGCTTTACAGACCATTAAAATAACAGCAGTGATTTGGGTATCCTTGTTACCTGAACTGCTTGGTGCACTTACCGCTTAGGGACAGCTTCCTCCGTTAGTGAGGTGTGTTAGGGGTCTGCTCGCACCGTCCAACGAGGATGCTGGTGCTGGAATACCAGTGCTGAATGGGCTCTCAGAGTGGAAATAAGCTGGGGGAGGTTTTGGTGTAGAAGCGACTAAATCGTGACATCACTTTCAATGCGTGACACTTTAAAAACACTTCCCAGGTATTTTTGTGGAAGAAAATCTTCTTTTCTCTCTCCTTTATTTAGTCTTGAATGAGATGATGCGTGTTAAGGAGAAGCCTGGCTACAACTTTAAAGTGAATGGATCTATTCTTGTGCTTCACTTAAAAAAAGGAGTTAGTAAACCTCACATACCAAAAATTCCCAAGAAGACAGCTGTCAGGGGGTGACATGTCAGATATGAAGTGGCTCTCCAGCTGGTCCCTGTCTGCATGCTGGGAAGGCATGTGGAGACATTTTTTCAATTGCTGTACTAGTTTGACACATTCACAGAGGAAAATGATGTATCATTCTTGAGCCTTTGGTTGGTGGACACTTCAAAGTGCACGGGATCCTCGGAGAGGAGTGCCCTATTGTTAATTGTTCCTTTCACATGTACATTGGGATGAACATGGTGAGAGCAGCGAGGAACAAAAGGGCTCCGGTGGCCTCTTAGAGAAAACCCTGTGCAGCTCAACCTGAGTCTGACCTTGAAAGGGTGGGTTGCTCTGGTTTTTAAATCCCACTTGCTGGTTCATTCCCCTGCAGCTCCCTGCCGTTACCCAGCTGCAGGGGAATGGGATGCCGGAGCAGCAAGTGCACTGGGGCATGGGGAGCTGCCACGTGGTGGCCAAGAAGCCGTGACCTGGGCAAGTGTCCTTCCAGGAGGGGACAGGCACTGATGGGGAGTGGGAGAGAACTTTAGCCATGGGTGTCTCAGAGGGTTGCTGGGTTTCCTGTATCCTCTAGTATATACCCCATATCCTTCCTACACATCCCCAATAAAGAATATAGGGTCTCAAAGCATGTGATATGAGTTTCCCAGGCCTCTGAGGACAAAGCTTATTAACATCCTGAGCCAATCCTTTGCTCCCTGGCATATGTCCCACACCTCTCTGTCTCTCTCTCATTCCCTTGGGCTACCAACTAGCTCCATCAGGAGGTGTATGCAACGTGATGGCCAGGTTGGGAGCAAACACTCCAGCACAGGGGGTAGTTGGTTCCTGAAAACAGAGGTGTGATCCCTTAATGTGTGTCTTGTTAAATGAACTCCACAAAACCTCCCTCTGTAACCTCAGCTGCAGAAGAAAGATCCGTGTTGGGTCACAGAGCGGGCAAACCCCAGCTGAGGTTACAGAGAGAGGTTTCTTCGAGCAGGTGACTGGAAACTGTTATGTCCTGTCCCTGTCCCCGTCTCCCTCCCTTCCCAAGGTCTTACTGGAGAAGACTGTGCAGAGATTTGCATCCTGATGGCATGAGGAAGATGATGGAGGGTGCAGGCAGGGTTAGCTGCACCAGGTCTCCCAGGGGAGGAGCTGCTTCTGCAATAGAAACTGGGAGGACAGAAGGAGAGAAGCCCCAGTGCCCTCAGCAGCCCCTCGCCCTGCCAGCCTCACCTGCCTCAGACAGCACCAAGGTGCCTTCAAGGTTTTCTACCCAGCCAGGACATTGCAGCCCACCGTGATGCAAATGGCTCTACAGCATCTTCTGCTGCAGGATGTCCTGGTTCCAGGGTCTCCCTAGACCTGCAACACCTGAGTGTGGGCACCAGCACATGTGGCTTGGGCTGGACTGGGAGAAATGGTGTGAAATGGGGAAGCAACACTGGGTGCAATGGTATGAGGACACTGAGGAGTAAGCCTGGAGAATGGTATAGTGGCATGGTCTGGATCTTGTCCTTCTCTAAGGAAAATCAGTGTAATAGAAATACATGTAAAATGCCACAGTTTTCAACTCAGCACTCAGACATTTGATGCCTCATGTCAGCAAGAAAAATTTTACTTGCAAAAGGGGGGACAGCTTGGACTTCAGTCCCTGCTTTCCCCAAGGCACACGTGTGCTTGCCCTTAGGCCGGCAGCATCTCCCAGCCTGAGAGCACGCACAGCTTGCCACCCGCTCCGCAGTTCCCATCCCCGGAGCAGCACTATGCCAGCAGTGGGAGGCAGCGGGTCCCAGGCTGGGGCACGGGGCTGCCGCCAGCTCTGCGTCGCCGGCGTGCACCGAGGGCAGCCCTTCTGCTCTCCTCTTCCCCTGGCTCCTGGTTTTACTGTGCTATTAAGTTATTGCGACCCCTTAGGGACAAGCCTGCGAGAAGGCGGAGGGCTCGCATAACTCTGGATCAGTAAAGGAAGCAGCTCAATTAGCATTTCACACGCCTTTTCTTCCCTCTCTTCTTACCTTCCCTGCAGCGGGCATGCTTTCCCCTTAAAGGATTGTCCTGTTTCTGCTCCTTGCCAGCGTTGGCAGGGTGACAGTAGTCGAGTGTGCAAACTTGTGCTATTGTCCCCAGGCCAGGGGGAGTCATGGAGACCCACTAATATGACACAGGAAAATGTTTGCTGATGGCAATTCTATGGGCTTTGTCTAACTCTTTCTCCATCATGACGACTCGATTTAAGTCTCTAACTGTTTGACTACAGATGCAAGAGTACTATCCAACTCCATCCTTTTGTCCGGGTAGTTTGAATGGGTAATTCAGCTTTTGTGTAACTCAATTGAGGGGGCAAACATAAAGACAAGATTCTTGAGCGCTCAAGCTCCCTTTCCATGGATATCTGCACATCTCTTTAGAGATTTGTTCCTTTCCTACCTTTTTCTGACATCATCCTCCCCTGAAAAAAAAAAAGTCTCTGATGGGGAACGGTTAAAAGTAGGCTAGCCCGGTCCCCCGTATTACATTGTCCTGTGCCAATGAAGCATGGTCAGTATCAGCCCCCAGACAGCTTCGGGGAGTGCAGAGAAAAGGGTGCCTAAACTTTCCTAACTCATCATCAGCGCTTTCTCTTTGGATTGTGCCTTTAAAAAAGAAAGGCCTTGGTAGGGGTGAAGAGGATAGGGGAGAATGGTAGAAATCGCGGGGAAATGATTGTATTTATTAGCTGTCTTTCTGTGGCTGTCCCCATGGCAACAATTTGTGATGGCAAAGAATGTGAGAAGGGGAGGCTGATGCCTGATTGGGATGCTTTGTATTTGGCAAAGTGGCTCCTGATTGGCCTGAGAGAGCCCCGAACTCGGCAGAGTCGATATTCATTCAGCTTGCTCAAGTGCTCGCTCAGCTGCCTCCACACACCGGCTGCCCCTGCTCCGCCGGGGTGGCGGTGTGTAACCTGCCTAACGAGATTAGCGGCAAGGGCTCTCCTCCACCAGCACCGCCGGAGAAGACCCCGCACGCTGGGTGAGTGTCAGCGCTTTCTTGCAGGGATGCTGGAGCAGCCATCCTGGCTTCTCCTCCCCACCTAAGCCTCACCTAACAAGATTAAGCCAGCAGACCCCATGCCTGGGCAGCATTGCGGGGCCACGGGTGCACAGCAGTTCTGCTGATGGCTTGCCTGCATGGAGGTGAGTTGACGGACAACTTGTGGGCTTAGCTGAGAAGTTTGACAGCTTCCTGTATCCTCCCTCAGTTTTCTTGATGTGCTTTGAATGCAGGCGTCGCATTCCAAGCCCGCTGTGTCTTACAGGTTGCCCGGGACGGATTATAAACTTTTAATGGGAAACTCTGCATGCGACGTCCAGTGAAATGGCATCAGACAGCGAGGTAAAAACCCTGCTGAACTTCGTCAACCTGGCCTCCAGTGACATCAAGGCAGCTCTGGATAAATCCGCTCCTTGCCGCCGGTCGGTAGACCACAGAAAATACTTGCAGAAGCAGCTCAAGCGGTTTTCTCAGAAGTACTCGCGGGTCCCACGGTGCCACCCTGGCAAGCCGACCGAGTGTGGCCCGCGCCGGGGAGCGGAGGACAGAGTCCATGGCTGCCATCCCGAGGTGCCCGACCCCGGCCCCCACAGCGGGGCTGCCTCTGAGAAGGCGCTGCGGGCAGCCGAGGCGGAGGAGAGCCTGGCTGGGGAGCGGGCTTTGCCGGAGCAAAACCCCGAGGCCAGCAGACCCGACCAGGTGCCTATGAGGAAACGACAGCTCCCCGCCTCCTTCTGGGAAGAGCCGCGGCCAGCCCAGAGCCTGCCATCCAGGGGCTTCCCCCCCGGGCCCTGACAGGCTGTCAGCAACCAGAGACACTCCTCCCTTTGAGGGGAAGAAAAGCAAAAGGAGCCTGGACGCTGCTGGTCCCGAGAGCCCCCCTGAGCCTGCCCTACATGCAGGGGAGAAAGACCCTGCTGGTGTCCTCTCAGGTCGGGTGGGCACCTGGACCTGCTGCCCCTTCCCATGCTCTGGGCCAGCCGTGTACCAGCCCCCAGGGACGCTGCCCCCATCGCCCTTCCCGGGGCTGGGGCTGTGGAGAAAGAGTACGGCCACACTGCCGTCCGAGGCACAGCCCTTCTGCAAGGAGGCAGAGGGCACAGGGCAGAAACTCTACAGGCCCGTGGTTTTGAAACCCATCCCCACAAAGCCTGCTGTCCCCCCACCGATTTTCAATGTTTTTGGGTATCTTTAGCTGTGGGAAGGAGCCGGGGGGTGTCACACTGGATATGAGCCCTTTAGAGAGAGTTGAAGTGTCAGATTGGGCCGTGGGTACGAGCTGCTGGCAGTGTGGGGAAGGAGCTTCCATCCAGAGACGGCGGTGAACTTACCGTCATCCTCCTGCACAGGCTGGAGTGAATCAGTAACTGTTCAGCCTCCACTCTCCTCTCACCACACGGGTGCAAATCAGGAATAAGCCTTATGAAGCCGGTGGCACAGCGTGTGGGGCAAACCAGGCCTCTTTTGTGGAAGCACATTGTTCGAGCCATGGCGAGCGGGGTTCCGGGCCATTCACAGCCTGCACTTTTAACACCTAGGAGACCTCCTCCATGTGGGAACATCTTCCCGGGGTTGCCCTGTGGCCACAGCAGCGAAATGAAATGAATTAAACTGCTTGAAACAGTTTTTGTACTTTTAAATAATTCTGGAGAAGTCAAGATATTCAGGTCACTTCCTTTTGCATGCAAGAGACTGGAAGGACAGTATTTAATGTAGAAACCATGTTTGTGAATTGATTTAAGCTCTTCTTGTGTGTAAATACTGAGAGAATTAAAAAAAATAAATAAAGGAAGAAAAGAGGTAATTTTATTCTAGTGATTCTGCAAATGTAGTGTGTTTACTTTTGCCCCACTGGGTAGACACAGGTTTAATTTGCAACTGGTGGTTAGACACGAGGGCTGAAATCTCTGCCCATTCAGAGTGATGTAAATCAAATGTAATTCTTCTGAGGCTGAGAAATTAGCTGGTGTTAAACCAGTGCAAATGGAAGACAAATGAATTTCTGCCTCAGAAATTGTTCTGCACCAACCAAAAAAAATGATAAATTGTCTAACTTGTTGAATACAAAACCATGAAATATGATAGAAAAGAGCACAGAATAGCCTGTCTTCATTTCCATCTAGCAGAGATCTTTTATTTTGCCTGATTTTAAGATCTAATCACAAGACCCAGCTACAAATGATTTGCACAGTGTTTTCTTAATTATTTTAGCAAAGTGGCATTGCAAAAGCTAATAGGTGATTTTTTTAAGTTAAGTTTTTCTTAAACCCATGGAGAAGGTTTTGCTAAGGCACAGAACAAGAGATCTGAAAGTTTTAATATTGCAGGTGTGTAACTATCCAGTTACACTGGACAAGAGATGTGTGTTATGGGGGGGAAGGGACAGAGAATGGACATCTGTGACCTCCCCAGACCTGAACCTGCTCTTGCTGGAGTGAATGATATCTTCTCCCAAGATTCAACAAAAAGTGGCCTCAATATCATTGGCCTCTGGCTACTGTAGTGCTCTATCACTCTTGGTATCTCTGTAAAGAGAAAAACAGGCTATGCTTCTTTCAAGTGCAGTCATGAAAATTTCATTCATTCGTTGCAATTGCCAATTTTGGTCATGAAAAAATTATCATCTTAAGCCACCATGGAGTCTAATTTTGGATCTTGTGATGCGGCTTGGTGTTATGTAACCACGCTGCAACTGTAGTTAGGACATAAACTACTTTCAGGCCAAAAGTAGCTTATCCTTTCCCCAAACCTCTCAGTTTATCCCAGTGATGTTTACTTTTATGGAAACAATGGCTGTATTGTGCTGGTCTAGCAGGTCAAAAGTAGAAGCAGAGATAGTTTTCATTGCTTTCTCACTGCTACCAGTACTTCACATATGTATCAAGCCTCTCCTATAGGAGACAGAGCAAAAAATATCTTTGGTAGCACATACATGCAACTACATGCAAGGTGTAAGGTGGTAAAGAGATGGTCTAAGAGATAAAGGCATCGGGTTAGCTCTTGATCCAGAAGTGAAGATATGGATTTACTTATGTCTTTATGTTTTGTCTTTTGGGGAAAAAAAATCTACGAGGAGACTGTCCCTCTCCACAAGACTTCAACAAAAATCAGAGACATACTATTTAAGTATTAAGTATTTAAGTACAGCCCTATTTCATTTAGTGGGAAGAGAATTATGGCTCTTAGATTGCAGAGTCATAGGCAAGGTATTTTTTACAAGGAAACAGGAGCACTCTCTCACATAAACAGCCCCGTGTCACTGTTGTAATCCAGATGAAGCCTGCTGTTGATGTGCTCTCTCTCAGTGTTGCCAATCCAGAGCAGCCTCCTTGGCATCACTCTTGATTTCCCTCTGGGTGACCAGAGCAGCTCATGGAATGAGCAATGGTATTTCAAAGATTGCTGTGGGCAACTGCTCCTGCTTGAATTCAGAGGAGAAATTTGAAAGTGTTGCATATTGCACAAGAATATGGGTTTCTATCAACATTGAAATACTTGGCAAAGTGGATAGCTTCTGCAGAAATTTTATTTCTGAAGAAATCCAGAAAATTGAGTTAAAAAAATGTTTCTACCTTTTAGATACTAATTTTTTTTTTTTCTTTTTCTTTTTTAACTGTTTATTTAGACGTGTGGTGCTGTACATATTTGACGTAGCTTTATAGCATATTTTAAGTCAAAGTATAGAACCAGACCATTCTGGTTCTATAGTGCCAAAGCATTTAAATTTACACACCCTCAGATTCAGACTGATATTATGTTTAAAAGCCTCAAATTCCTTTGTGACATGGAACTTACCTCCCCAGCCCAGAGCAGGAACTGGCCCTTGCTGGGTCTCTGAACTGGAGCAACAGTGAAGTAAAACACAAATGAACAGAAGAGAATTGCTAAGTATATTCAGAATCACTGAATGGAGATGCGTGAGACTTTCCAAAAGGTTTGAGAAGAATAACAACTCTGTCTCCTCTCTAGCAATACTTTGTTCTCTCACCCCTGAGATTACCATCAAAATTATTAATTGTTCAAGCTTGGATTGATTCAGACTTTCCTATTTTAGTGTTTGGTTGTTCAATACTATTGTTCAGAACAGATGATAACCCTTCAGAGTCTAATCGTTTAATTCATACTTTGTTTGAAAGATGGAAATATAACAATTGAGAGCTGCTATTTACTACAGCAGTGCAAATTTAAACTGTTGAAACTACAATAGCTTTCATAAATAATGGGAAGGGAGGGGTAAATGAAAAAGCATTCATACAAAATAAAAAATCAAAAAAGTGCATGAGAACATAAAGTGAATTGCACATGTTGCAGTAAGAAAAAGTACAGTAACCTGGTCATGAAATATTCCTACAACATTTCACAAAAAGTCATCATCTCTAAAGGATTCTATCATGCTCCATAAAAACAAGCCACTTTTCCCTGCACTGGGATGACTGACCTGCTTACAAAGTCTGGGTTGCTTGGGATGTTGGGTATCTGTCTTCTCACAGCAACTTCTAGACAGATGCAGTAAATGATCATCAAATTTCTGCAGATTCAGTATCACATGTAAAACATTGTGTCAGTGACCGGAGTGTAGGAGAGGTAGCTGGCTCCATTTCAGTGCAAATAAATGTAAACTGACTGTATGAAGGTTTGCAGTAAAGATCAAGCAGAAAGGGTGCAATAATTCCTAGATTCCCTCTTTTGGGAATACTTGTCTCTCCTGTTTTTTGCTCTTCCCAAACCCAGTATGGGCTTGTCCAAGGACATAAAAAGAAAGTGCAGCTTGTGAGATTTTTGCATACATAACAGTGCTGGTTCAGGGGAAATTCCCAGTTTGGGATGGCTAATGAAACCGCACCCCTGTAGTTATGCATGCAGGTGGTCATTTCGAATCCTTCTGCCAGCCAGCAATATCCAGGGCTCTCAGTGCACACCAAACAGATGCTTAAGTAAATGGTCTCCACCAGGCCGTGTTGTCTCATCCCCTACAATTCTGCTTGGTTACACTCATTTAATTTCAAGGATTGATCTTCTGATTTACATCAATATGAGTAAGACCCAGACCTTCACTGCTCAGCCCTGTAAGGTGAGGGATGCAAGACCTCCACAGATGACTTTCCATTTTTCAAACTATTGCTTACAATTATAGGGCCTCCACTGGCAATACCGCTCTAAAGATGACAGACTCACGAAGGCTGGGGGAGGTTTCAGTGGCCTGCTCAGCCAGCTGTTCTCTGTACAGCCAACAGTGGTGGCCAGCTCCTATCTGGTGTCACTGGGAGGCTCCATCTTCTTGATGGCTGTACTGGGCAGGTGGCACGGTGCCTGCAGGGACCTCACTCCTTCCTGTAGGAGAGGTGGGCTCATGCTGCTGGACAAGGGCGCAGATCCTGGTAGTAATGGAAGGTAGTGAATGAAATTTTAACAGTGGAGGAATCGCACCTGACTTTCCAAAGATTTGCAAGAAGGTGACAGTTCATTGTGAATCAGAACTGGTTTTTCAACTGCTTTTGCATTTGGGAAGGGGACAGCTATGGACAGAGTGCTCTTAGCTGTAACTATTTCTGCTTCTGCTCACGTCCTATCCCAAGAGTGCTGAACACATTTCATGCAAAACCATCACAGAATCTGGACTTCTGTGCCCACACAGACTTGTATGTGTGCAACACACTTTTAGTCCTGTGTTAAAATGTAAAACTCCACACAAAGAAAAATTGGTGCAAGGCATTTTCCCTACTTATATTTCTACCTGGTTCCATGGTACACAGGCCAACAAAGAAAGAACAGATCTGTCAGGTTTCTGGTGGGGAATCAAAACAAACCCTATTGCACAGCTCCTTTGTCACCTAAGGTAAGAATGGGCATGCTTCTAGCATAAGATCTGCCAAGACATGGTTGCAAATTTAGGCTCTTTCATCTCTACTTAGGTGCCTGTGTGGGACTGAGGCATGCATCAAATTGCAGCGGTTCAGCAAGGCACACCTGTCAGCTGAGCTGCAGACACTGCCAATAACCCTTCGTGGGCTCCTCAGCCTCCCCAGCTGTGAGGGAATGTGACTTGTTAAAAACTTCAATAAAAGAATTTCACGGACAATTATAGTGGTTCAGCTGATAGATGGCAACTTGTTAAGCTGCCATAAATCAGTTGTGCATCTGAGCTGTAAATAGGTGACCTAATTTTCAAAGAAGCTGAGATAATAACTTTCATCAGTGTCAAAGGGAGCTAATAGATACTTCAGACTTCCAAAGTCAGGAAATTCAGGGCTAAATCCTTGCACTTTTATTCTGCCTTGGTAATGTCTGACACCAAATGTCGTCCCATTGGCTTCAGTGGAACTACACATGGCACAAGCAACTTGGCATTGTTTAGGCATACAAATAAAGATTTAGAAGCCTAAATCTGTGCTTTTGTTTTA
The DNA here is from genome assembly GCA_011076525.1 of Nettapus auritus. Classification (NCBI taxonomy): domain Eukaryota; kingdom Metazoa; phylum Chordata; class Aves; order Anseriformes; family Anatidae; genus Nettapus; species Nettapus auritus. Next base: position 15,506,268 of record CM021769.1, on the reverse strand, counting down.
ACAAGTCTGCATTTCCTCATTTTGAGATAATCCCTCTTGTCTTCCAGTGATGGTATTGCTACAGCCACAGAGGTCCAAGGAGGTAAGAGAGGTTGGATTTCATGAGATCCTCCAGTGGAACAACAGATAAAGTTGGCTTGGCAGTGTTGTCTTTCCCTATGTACCCTGCCTCTTTCTTCTCCGTCACTGTCCATGCTCCTCTAGGCCTTTGTTCTGTTCCGACATCAGCTTCATGACAGACTCAAGCTACTGTTTACAGTGCAGCTACTTCTAATTTACAGAAAAGAAAAATTAAAAAAAAAAAAAAAAATAGCTCAGTTTCTTTCAAACCCCCAGTCTAGAAAATTCTCTCAAGCAGAATTTCACCTCCTTCTTATTGCAAATGTAATACAACATGAACTGTATTTGCTATGTGTAAATACAATTCTTACATCCTTCTTAAATAAACCTTCCCTTGAGTATTGAAGGAATCAGCATATCTGGGGTTTAGTCTTTTTAAGAGTTCTGAGCTTTGAATGTTCAGAAATCAAGTACTCTACTCAATAAGAAAGGCCCAAAGAATAAAAGTGTAAGTGTTAACAAGGTGGTGTCAAACTATCAGAGAATCAGCAATCAGCACACTGAGCAGAAATCCAAAACACAGAATAGAAACTAAAATAAAATTCTCAGTCAGTGAATGAAATGTGATTGTTTTCCCAAATATGTTGACTCTTGACAACTTCTGAATTGTGATCACAGCAAGGATGCTAAGCTCCACTAGACCCCAGGATACCTTTCAGTCTCCCACTGGTACATGCTTCAGCACTATTCATTTTTCAGAGTTGCCTTTCATTTCTTTTTCTTTGCAGACCAAGCTCTGAGGTGAATCACATGTGTTTTCTCCCGCAAAACCTAATGTTTATCTGACTCCTCCATTTTCTTCTTACTTGTGCTCCAGAAGCATATTTCTTGTAGATTTCAGATTAATTATTGGAGTGCACTTGACCAAGCCAGCAGCAATTCCTCTCCACTGTGTGTGGTGTGCACCCTTACCATGCCGATGGTGTCGGGTGCCGTGCTGGGAAGCTGCTGCATGTCTGCTATGCCTGAGGTCACTGTGAGTAATCATGCTGTAGGTATCGAATCAGTCTGTGAGGGAGAGGCAAGGTGTCAATAAGTTTAATGCGGTTTCTTCCGATCAGGCTTCGTACCTTGACACGGCAAAGATGGGCAAGGGGCCGTGGGGGCTCTGAAAGAGAGGAAAGTCAGAAATATGAGCAGAGCAGGTTTTAAACTCTAGAGGGACAGCTAGGACAGTGGCAAGAGGAGAATGGGAGGAGGAAAAAGGGGACTTCTGTAGTGGAGGGATGATGCATCTAGCATCAGCAGCTGCTCTCATTCTGAGGCATGGCGTAGGGAAGGAAGCAGGGCTGGAGGATGGGTGCTGTATCCTACCTCAGCCTAGCAGTGGGCTTTCTGGGAGGACTTAAGCAAGTTGCTTCACAGTACTCATCCTCCCCACTGAAAATAAATGCAATACCTTCCCAGTTTAGCTTGGTGCTGGACAACTAGTTCTGATAATGTCTATGAAAGACTTTGGATCCTGTGAGAAAGGCTATTTGAGGAGAGCAACTGGTGCTTGCTGGCTCACTGTGGAGATGGTCGTGCTGGCCACTTACCCTGATCTGCCTGCATCCCAGGTGAAGCCAAAAAGCCTTCCTGCACTGTAAAGGCTTTTTTCCAGTGGGTCAGATCCACAGCTGATGGATTTAACATCACAGAGTCAATTCCAACCCAGCAATTTCTAGTGCCTCATAACTAGTCCAAAATGTAAATCAGTCTCACTAGGAAATCCTTCTGAGTTTAAGGGATGGATATTGACTGTCTGATCCTGCAGAGATCAGGTTAAAAACTGACAGGACTTTTCAACAGAAAGAATGGAAACTATGAGGAGATGGTGATTGACATTTTGAATCCAACAGTGGATTCTCTTCTGAGTGACCATACCTGCTTTTTCTTTAATGACAGCCCAGTCCTCGTAGCTGTCTATATGCTCTTTGAGCCGGGAACAGAGCTGCACGTTACCCACATAATCCAGGAGAACATCAATAATTGGCCCAGCCCAGCGACTCATCTCTGGAGTAGACACCATGTCACAAAACTTCAAGAAAAAAGAGATTCACTACAGTCAGTGAAAGATGAATGCACCCTCATAAACTATGACAACAGCAACAATCCCTGCTACTTCTTTGGTCCCAAATTTCTACCAGCTGTGAAGGCTATTTCCAGTTTACCATGGGAAAACTTCTGCTAAAGCCTCTCTCTCTATGTATATATATTTTCAGCTGAGAACAGAATCACCTTTTTTCAGCCTCAGGATACAATATGCAATACCCTGCTGGAGTCCCATCTCTGGAGCACAGAAAGGACGGTGAATTTTTTACAGGGTCTGACAGATGTACTTCCAGGGGAATGGGAGGGAAGAAATGCCCTCAGAGCTTTGCCATTAGCAAGTGAGAGAGCTGCTGCAAGGTACATACAGTTCAGGGCACTGTGACCCAGCATGTTGGGTCCCTTTCTCTTCTTGGCATCTGTTGCCCACAGGGCAAGCTGCAGAGTACTCAGAGCTTTAGCATGGAGGGTTGCTTATGGAAATACCGAAGCACAGAGCTGACTTTAAGCAGTGTCATTTCAAAAAAGTAGTTACTTGCCTTCCCACTTTGATTTAAATGCATGTGTTTTACCAGACAGCTTCATCTATCTCTTAGGGTGCTGCGTATGATGAAGATATCTGTGGATTTATCTGCATATGAGCAGTCAGATAAGTTAAGATGAACTAAATCTTGCTGTGTGGATGAGAACTCAGACACATAGCTGGACACAATTGAATAATGGTGACTTATGCACCATACATCTTCTTAGTCACTGAAACTGTCTGCAATCACCTTCCAAGTCCACCCCAGACGGGAAAGAAAATGCACCAGCCTAAACCTCTTTCAGTTTAAGCTCCTGTAACTAGATCTCATTTGATTGTACACGTATGGGCACTAACTCAGAATGCATTAAGATTCTGTGAATACTCTTATTCAGGAATAAATATTAGCACACCTAGGAAGAATAAAGCTATAGAGAACTGTAAGGTGAGAGCATTTTCAGAGGTGTTTACTGCTCTTCTGACTTTGTTTATCTGAGCATCCCCATGTAATGTTTCTCAGACAAAATAAGTATAGTAATGTTGGGAGGATCCCAGTGGACAACCCAGCATTTTCTACCAAATTGTTTATAGGAAATTCAGTTTGGGATATCTGACATTCTCCAGTGCATGCCCTTATCATGCAGTTACACATACAGCGTGCAAACTGGGGCTCTGCACTACACCTCCAAGCAGTAACTCCACTTTGACAGAATTTAAATGAGGACACAGTTTCAGAGCAATAAAACTGTGGATCTTATTGTTCTCCTCGTCTCTGCCAGAGACTTTGCCTGTCTTTTTCTCTCTTACCTATTCACAAGCTCATCCTACAGAAATGTTTTCCAGATTAAAAATGTTCGAAAACATGTTACAAGAAAGCAAGCAGAGCAAAATAAAGCAAATAATGCAAAACTGCAACTACAGGCAGTGGAATTGGCTCGGGGACAGAGTGACTCTGGACTTGAGACATACTTTGCCTGAAGTCTTGGCAGGCCCCCGAATGCCCTCTCGCGGCAGTAGGTTGCTTCACTCCCCACGTCCGTGGTTTTGACACTGCAATTCGGGAAATGGGGACTGAGAGAGCATGCATTTTTCTGCACTCACTTTCTCCAGGAAACACTAATTCCGTAGAGGCAATAATGATTTATAGCTATGTATTTTTCAAATCCTCCTCCAATAGCTCATAGTCTTTACTGTGTAAAAACTAATTCAAATTTATTTTCCTTATGTAATTCCATACAGGAAAATAAGAAATACACATATTTTGTGTAGAAAAGGCTCCAGTTTCATATGATGCTCTGTATTTTAGGATACAAACCATATCACAGCCATGTCACAAAGCTAGACCATACAAACCTTACTTTTATTAGCCAGAAACCTAGCACTAAGAAGCAAATTTAAAATAATACTGGAAGGAAGGCATCACTTCTTCTGCTCAGTGTACATTTGTCCCTCACCAATCTCTCTCTAGGTACAGATATAAATTTACACAGCTTTTTCTTCTTCTGCCTCACGAGGTCTAACTTTTGAGGTGATGGCTCTGTTTGTGTGTGACCCAATATTTTGTTACATGTTAAAAATAGTGTTTGGTGACATCCAGAAAGAAATACCACATTTAACTAAATAAAAACAGACCACTTTATCTGTGGCTGGGATATCACAGAGAGTACAGACAAATCCTCTCTCTTTGCCTTGGAACTTCAGCCTTCTTTCACTTTACTTCCTACCTTATCATGGTTCAAGACTCAGAAATTATTCAGTTTATTGGTGACCATTTCTTCAGCCCAAGTGACACTATCTTCTAAATCACACAACGGTACACTTAAGGTAAACAGGAGTTGACTTACTGCTTCCCTAATGCTTTGTGAAAAAGAAAAAAAAAAAAAGAAAAAGAAAAAGAAAAAGAAAAAGAAAAAGAAAAAGAAAAAGAAAAAGAAAAAGAGGACTGTCATGCTGAAAGATTTTGTAGTGTCTTATGTTGAAGGATAGTAAATTGTGACTGGAGGATTCTATTTTCCGTGAGATATTTTGGAAGGAGTCAACAGGCAAAGATCACACACATAAAAAAGTGAAATCTGAGATTATGCAATGTCATTTTGGGGACTGAGAATCCGATTCCAGCTCAGTGGAAAAGGTAGCTAAGATTTAGAAAGGACTGCAGAGATAGACATGTAATGCATGGTCAACTAAAACCTGTAAGTGGCTTTGAAAACATGGATTCATGGATCTAAATCTCCTACTTGTTTGAAAACCAAATATAATGTGCAATCATGTAGCTAATGTAGTGATTTATACACCCTCTCCCTGACTGCTTTTCCAGTTTACATTCACTAGTTTACCCTCATAAAGTGAAGGACATTTTTTATTTTAACTGAGTATAAATTCTCTATTAGATAAAACAGGTGTTACAGGGTGAGAAACACAAGCATGTCTCTATTGCCCATTTGACACTGCCTGTCAAGAAAACGTGCTTCACTCCTGGCACCTCAGGTCCCGAGGAAAAGAGCATTGTAGATCTGACAGCAAAATGCCTATAATTCACCTGAAATTCAGGCTAGGGCAACAGCAGATTTTGCCTATTTCCCTCTCTCCCCCACCCCCTTCCCCTCCTCCTTCATTGAACATGGACTTGGAGCTCTCGCATACTCTTATTAAGCCTTATTTTTATGTAAGTAAAGTAGGACTAAAGGCAACTTCTCTCACAGGAAAGGTGGGAAAAGAAATACATGAAGTTATCTAGATATATAGGTGAGAGATGTCCTCAGAAGAGCTAAAGGTAGATTTAGCTGTGCTTACCTGTATTACAGTTGGCTCTGTGGACAGTTGAGGATCATTAAGTCTGTCCCGTCTGTAATTTAATGCAGGGTGTGGGCAATTTCCATAGTGACACTGAAAACAGGAAACTGCATCACAGCCTAGATCCAGGAGATACTTCAGCACAGAAAGGTACTTCATTGAAAACATGATGGTTGCTGGAAATGTGGTGGGATGGCTCGAAATATAGGCATTGATGTTTGCTCCGTGGTCGAGAAGCAGTTTCATGGTCTTCAGGCAACCATGGCGGATGGAGATGAGCAACGGGTTGATGAGGTCAACATTGGGGTTGGCTCCAGCCTGTAGCAGGAGCTCTGTGGCATAGATATTGTTGTTAAAAACAGCAAAATAAAGGGGGGTGGTGCGTCTGTCCTCATAAAGGCAGGAGCGTTCAATGGAGAGGCTGGTGTTCACCTCATAGCCAGCATCAATCAGCTCTTCCAAGATGTCATCGTTGTTGCGCTCGGCTGCTAAATGCAGGGGGCTAATGCCGCTGCGCTTAACACGGGTGCGGCTGGTCACAGGGATCAGCATGGAGACAATCCTGATGGATGGAGAGCCAGTGAACAGTGGTGAGCTCTAGTGGATCTACTGCAAATCATTGCTTTACAGCTGCAACCTTAAGAGCCTAATAACTGGCACAGGAACAACTCACTCAGAGCAAAACCAGAGTGTGAATTTGAAACCTGTCTTCATCTCCCTATGTTCTTACCTTGACAAAAATGTGAGTTAGGTGACTCCTCTTTCAGAGAGGAGCAAAATTTTTGGAATTATCACCCAGTTTCTGTGAGGTACTGACAGCCACAGAGGCATTTACAATGGAAGAGACAATGTGCTGCCTCCTCACCTATGCTGTTGTAACTCACTCCTGTGCTACAACCCAAATGGCAGACACCCAGATGGGCTTTCCCAGATGTTCTGCACCTCCACCATTGCACTGTGGGTAGGAGTCAGAAGAACTGCCTGAGGAAGCAGGCTGGACTTGTTGAAAGAGGGGTTGTATGTTCCCACCTCCATCATGATAGCTCTGTTGCTGAGTTGCTCACCCACACAAGACGTTGGTGGCCTCATGGGTCACAGCCGCAGCAAGAGGCTTGAGACCAGAAAGAGGATGAAACCAAACCTTCTTCTGTGGGACAGAGCTGGGATAAACTATATATTTGGTTTCCAGACCTCCATGCCAGATTCTACAGTTCAGTTATTACCCTGGATTGAGCCCCATCCTGGAGGACCTCACTGTGCAGCTTTTGGCTGTGGCAAATCCGTGGGGCTATCAACATTCATCCCAGATCATGGGGAGCCAAAAAGTTAATTAGGAAAGGGGAGAGAAAGAAACACAAATATTTTCTAGGCTGGTTGCCATGCTTTTAGCCCAGGGAGAAAAAATGTACAGCCAAGTCCTAAACCCCAGTAACCAGGGATTGCTATTGGAAAGTGTGATGCAGCCTTTAGCACAACATCATAAATCAGGCTGCTCTCATTATGTAATCAGCATGTCAAATATATGATGTACAAGGCCCCTGCCATTGCAAATCCATGAACATTTTATGTCTCCGCAGGTGTCACTGGAGCTGCATAACCAGACCCATGGGTTAAACCTTCATTTCCTGCTCATAAAGTTGGGTGTTTTAGCTAAGGTGCTAGCCTAATTCTGTAAATACAGACAGTCACCCTCAGCTAGATCTAGAAAGAGAGTATGGACCATCCAAACTGAGCCTGCCTACTGTGCCAGGAGATGCCCTTGCTCCCTATGGGATCCCTGCAGAGACAGGGACATCTAAAAAAGGGACAGCAAGTTCCTCTTCCTCTTCCTCCTCCTCTCATGCAGATGACTCTATCTGGCATTCAACAACTCGACAAACCTGCAGAGCTGTTTCCCGATGAGTAGTGTCTCTCTCCTTTAAAATGTGGTGCATCTTCAGGTGGGCTTCAATGGCCGGTTCCAACACTAGGCCCTCAAACATATATTTACATATCAAACTAAGCAAAATATAAGCCCTAGTCTCAGGAAAAAAAACTTTGTTTGAGATGCATTGAATGATCCTGTAAAAGACTGAGCCTCCAGTGCTCCCAGGAGCTGAAATAAGAGTTTAAGATGCATAACACTTTACAGGATTATGTTCCCATTCACATGGTGGACAGTTGATGTCTCCAAGTTACTTCTACATCTTATTTTTTAAACAGAAGGTGTGTTGTTGTTGTTATTTTAAATTATGTAAATATTTTGGGAAGTGAAGCACTTTTTTATGTTTTCTTCCAGCATCCTCACTCATTCCAGCACTGTGATGCTCACCAGGGAGCAGGAGGATTGGATGTCGGTGAGCTGGCAACTTTCCACCATTAGCAAATATTTTCTATATGAGCCCTAATAGCAGAAAGGGCACAAAGCACTGTGAGGACACCATGCCAAGTGCCAGAATTAGTCATCCTGTGATCAACTCTTTTGAAGATTTAAGGGTCTGTTTTGCTCTTTCCCTCCAGAATATGTGCTTCAACCAGCTCTTCACATCTGAATTCTAACCTGCCTCATTTCTGTCTGCAAGGACCTGAACCTCACCACAGGGTTGCCACACTAAGGTTTATATCCAACTGCTGCAGTTCCACAGACATCAGCACAACCCCTGTACCTCAGACTTTGTTGGGAGAACAAAAAGGAAAGTCTGGAATCATCATATTTTATCAGAGTCTAGTTCTGTATCTAGTACCTGTCTGTTTTCTTCTTCCTTCAAAGTGAGTTGGTCCAGTAATGTGGTATCTCCACCACTGCAGTCTTTCCTGTCTGGTGGGAAGGAGAATGGAGCTCAAGTGAAGGCAGCCAAGGCTGGACAAGCCATGCCACAGCTTGTGCCTGTCATAAGGCTCAGCTTCTTACACAGTTCTGAAATAGTGCTGAGTGTCCCCTTATCCCTGACACCTGCTTTTGGGATTTCCATTTGCTAGAAATTATAGGGGAGAGGCAGAGAGCATCCTTACTATGAGCATGCCAAGAGATTATTGACTTGCATTTACTTAATAAATCTGCCCACACTTCACAAACTCTTCTCAGCTCCTTGGTTCCAAGGGGGAAGGAGTTAAATGACTGCTTGTGATTGTCCTACAGCTGATGAGATGACCCTTATGAATTTCATGTCAGTATTGACAAGGTGTCATTTAAAATAAACAAACACCAAGCCACAAGAGTTGACAGTTGAGCCCTGAGACTACATTCTTTGCTTTTTGATGGTAGGGAGCCTTCGTGCTCTGGCAAAAAGTTGAAGTGTGGAATTCCTGCAGAATTACATATTAAATCTGCAGGAATACAAAGAGAGGTCACCATGAAGGGTGTTATTTTACCGAATACCGAAGGAATTAAGAACAATCAGCCAATCGGGCTAAAGCTTTGTCATTTAGATAAATATTTATAAGAGAACTTTTTCTTTCTTTCTTTTTTTTTTTTTTTTAATCCTCTTGCAATTCTGTTTGCAGGAGCTGGGCAGTTGTGCACAAAAAATTGTGCTCTCAGTCTTTTGCAAGTAAACAAATATGGAGTTTGAGCTGAATTATGGTCTCATTTATGCTGCTCAGTGTTAGCAATGATAGACATGATCTCTGAAGTAGGCCCTTTCTTTCATAACATAGGGATGGACTCTGGTTGCAGACTTTCCATGTAAAATTGTTTTCACATTGGGGTGTACATCTTCTGAGAGGAAGAATAGATTCAGAGAGCTGGTATAGACTCTATATACAGATGGGATTCAGATCAATTTACTCTACTGTTGGATTAACTTTTTTGAAAGTGAGCGACTGGAGCTGTTTTTTGTCTCTGGCACATTTCTCATCTAAAACGTGTTTGTTTTCAAGAAACTGCCTTTGTAAGTCAAAGCCTGGAGAAAGTGTTGAATCATGCCTGTATTAGTCTATGCAAGATATTTATGTACAAGCTAGAAGCATATAAACCAATTACGTAAGTTCGCTCTGGGCTGCCCTCTGAATACAGCTTCCACAAAGAAGCAGGCCTACTGCAATTGCAGAAAATAAATATCCTCAGGTCTATCAAAGTGATTTGAGTAGTCTAATTGGGATTCCCAAATGGGCCAAAATGCTAAGAGAAAAGATACTGTGGGGAGGTGTAGCGCTGTCAAAAGTTTTCATTCCTCAGACATTGTGAAATACATAAGAATCTGCTCTAGCAGTCGGCAAAGATAGCTAAAAGATTTACTGTTTAGAAACAGCCTTTGCAGTTGGACATACTCCCTCTTTTAATCACTACTTAAAGGATGTTGATGTAAATTGTGATAGTCAGAAGAGTCCATTAAAGTCACCACAGGGGTCTGTCACTGCAACCAGAGATGTGACTGTGTTTTACAAAAACAGCTGTGGGCTGTGGCAAGGGATTAAAGGTGGGAGCTAGAACTCACCCTGGGATCAGAAGAAAATGCTCAGAAATTCAGACTCCTAAGCAGGTTGCAATGACAGTTCCTATTGGGTCTTGAAAGAGATAGGGAAGCACTACTTACATGACAGTGCAACAATCCCACCCCTAGACAACATCTTCTAAAGTGATGTCATTTATTTCAGGCAGGACTCTGTTCTCCTATTAGAAAAAACTGCTTCAGAGGACTGGTGAATCTACTCAATTCCTGGTTATTTTTTCTATTAGGTATTTTTCTCAGTGTTTATAGAATATAATAAGTACTATCCCAAAGACATTTAATTAAAAAAGAAAAAAGTATCTTTTTATGAATTTGTCTTTTCCATGAAACAGTATTTAATCACTCACTAACAAGCATATTTTCCAGACCTTGGGTGATCCTTGTACTTCTTTTCTGAAGCTTTTCCAATTTCCTGAAAGCCTTCTGAAAGGCAGGATACCAGAACGGGACACCATATTCTAGCAACAATCTCCCTAATGCCCTAAAGATTCACTTAACCACTTCCTGCTGTCAGCGGCTGAATTATGGCTAATAAAACCTGAACACACCAGAGATGAATGCAGCATGTTCTGCTTATGGAGAAAAATCACTATGGGCTTATTTATGTAGCAAAATGATTGCAGACTAGGCTCTGTTGTGATAGCTATTGAGTACTAACCCGCTATACAGATGCTTTTTTATTCTATCTAAAGCATATTTTGTAGAGCTCAATTTAATCCACTTTCAAGATACATGGGGTTATTTATCTGTAATAGGTGATATCTTCTCAAAGATAAAGGGACCTTTCACCTCACATCCCTGCTCACACCACCCCATCCTGAAGACACACTGTCTTCAGTTTATGATTTCCAACCTAAGCTCTGAAAGCGGCAGCTCCCTTGCTTGCAATGCTCAGAACTGGATCTGGAACATTATGTTTTCCTTTTCATAAGGACTTTGTATTTTTATCTAAAAGATAAAATTAAGAAATGAACTAAAACTTACTCGCAAATCCCTTTTTTGGCTGCTATGTGAAGAGGTAAGAGGCCATCCTTATTGGCTCTGTTAGCATCAGCTCCTTGAGACAAAAGAAACTCCACAATAGGTACATGTCCATTTTTACAAGCTTCATAAAGAGCAGAGGCATTATCACTGGCTTGAGTATTTATATCAGCACCTAGAAGGAAGAAAATCTTTGTAGCACCAAAAGGTTAAAATAAGATGGGAGCAACATACTTTGAATGAACACACAAATCATGACACTGGAGCTACACCATGTGCAGAAGGAGGATGTGAATGAAGTCTTCTCACAGTAAAATGACAATGTGATACAGTTATATTATAGATCTCTACTGGCTTTTACTATGATGTGAATTTGATGAGGGAGAGTTTAAACAGGGAATCATACTCTTACTCAGAGGCTGCTGGGGAAAGTAAAGTGGTAGAGTGACAAGGCACTCTAGGAAAGCGGAGATACTCTCAGGATAAAATGCACAGTGAGTGTCAAACATGAGATCCCAGTTATGAATGGAGGCTCCATTTAGTTATATCTCAAAGACAAATGCTTTAAAATATGCTTAATCTTTATTTAACATGACCTTTTCTTTGGACACAGTAATTCCATTAGTACTTATATATTTACACTATGTATATATAATATTTCTAAGCAGAAATGTGGACTAGATTACCTCAATCTCCAAACTAAATTATTCTATGATTATGTATTTATGATTTATATATTTATTTCATTTTTAAATTGTTTATAATTTATATATTTATGTAGGTACACATATATGTACTATTTATATACATAGTATATATATGTGTATACTGTTTATAATATATTTCAATTTTCACACATATACAGGCTAAAACAGGATTTTATAAAGAAACTTGCATAGTTCTGAACAAGAATTCTAATCAACTTTCATTTGGGCAAGTCTTAGTTAATGAATATTTCATTTCAAAACTTAGCACCTAAAGCTTTATCTTTCCATTTTATGAGGCTTCAACTTAGGCCTCAAATTGTAAATTTCACCTATGAAAAGATAAATATTATTGATGAGCTACTAGAGTATTTGGGGCATTTTTTCGTGTACTCTAGTGGGTGCTTGTCTTAATAAACAGCAAGCAAGAATAAACCAAGCCCTGGTACTATTTGGCCAGAAACAGCTTGGAATCTTGCTTCTTTCTGTGCTAGATATTTAAGGCCGGGCAGACTGAATTTTGACTGCAATATACTCTACCATGCTGTCCTGGGGAAGGCTGCTCCATGTGCATCCTAAATGGGAATGACAGTTCACTGGAGTTTTGCTTCTAAACTCCAGTAAAGGAGTCAATCAGTCTCCCGTTTGATCATGAAAATTCCCTGCCAAAGAGAACATTTCCCTGTGCTCTCACCCCAAAATGAAACATCTGTGTTGTGTTTGGCCCTTTGAAGATGTTGTAGCTGGAAACATCAGGAGAATTGCAGTGACAAAACATAACACAGGACTACGTTCTTAATGAAAAAGAAATGAAAAAGAAACCTTTTTTATGATGAACATTGCTCATTGTAAACAATGCAGTGATATCATTTCTGGGATTCTCAGAGGAGCTTTTGAGGGCTTGAAACAACTGGACAGTTTTATTGGATTTTCTCTTGTGTATTTTTCTCAAAATTGAACTTTAAGAAACTCATAATACCTATCAAAGTTGAAACATATATCACATTCCAGCTTAGTTTCTAAAATTGTAGGCAGTCTGATGGACTAAATGGTCACATAAAAATGACTTGACAATATTAGCTGAACAACAGAACACTTTTTTTTTTTTTTTTTTCCTCATACCTTTCTTAGCTATTCTAACTGCTTTAGAAGTTTTCCTTATCTTCATTGCTGTTTAACTCATTTCACAAGCACAGGACCCAATTCTTACCGATGCTGAAGATAGTAGTCTAGAGCAATAATAAAATATTCTTCAGAACAGTAGTAAAGTCTGTGCTCATTGTAAAGCTCTTTTACATGACTGGAGCAGTAGAAGTTAGATTTTGTGCAAACTAGAATAAAATTCACTCTGTTCATATGTTTGAACACATACACATGAGGGAGACTATCTGCTTCTCCTAGGTGTAAATCCATTAACTATACAATAGTACTATATCTATTTTCAGCAGGATTCATTAGAGGAGGAGAGAGAACCTTGCCCATCAGTGTACATGTTCATGAGCAGATGGGGCTGGTTAATATTCAGCTTCTGCCATCTCTTACCACCTACAGTTTTCTTCTATGACTGATTGGATTTAAGCTACATATGCACAGAAATACAGGTTGTGAAAGATGTCAAGCAATGCAATTAGAGGGCATCATATTAATTCCTAAAGTAGGTGACCTTGAATGAATGTTAAAGTGCATTTGTTTAGACCATGCTCTCTGCAAGACCCTACACAATCCAGCCATCTGGAGCAACAGAGTTTCAGCAGCTCTACAGGCTAGTCTTTGTCTGGAGATAGAAAAGCTGAGCCAGGGAAAATTAATGGGAACTTTGAAATATCAAGGATGAAATGAGTAACGGTGTGTCAAGGGCACAACTCTACTCACCACACTTTGCCAGGTATCTCAGAGCTTCCAACTGCCCACTCTCAGCTGCAACAAATAAAGAAGTGATTCCATAGGAGTTTGCAGACTCAATCTTGGCACCCCCTTTCACCAGGATATCAATAATCTCCAGGTCATTTCGGGAGACAGCCTCATGGAGAGCAGTCCATCCTCGATTGCAACGGTGATTGGTATCGGCATTGTACTGTACCAGAAGTCTGGCGGCCTCTGCATTCTTGCGCTCACAGGCTGTTTTGAAGAAAAGGGAAGCGATCAGTACAAGCTTTTGAAAAATTGCTAGGTGTTGTGGGTATCCACCTCATGTAGCACAAGCCAATAAAACACAACTTGGCCATGTTGAATAAGACCATCTTGTTCAATAAGATGGCTAAGGCTGCTGCCAAATGACACTGTCTGGGGCTTGCAAGAGATGTGGCAGTGAAGCCCATCTTCAGTCCAGAGCTGGGGGAGGCTGTGCCATGTGCAGGACTTGTGCCAAGCCTAGTTCTAAGGAGGGTCTGGCCCAGGATGTTTGTACCAGCTGGACATCACAGTGACACAGGGAGAGGACAAAAGACAGAAGATAATTTATGAAGAATGAACAAGTTGCAGACATCTAAACACTATATTTGCAAGTTCTGATGGCTCTGGATCTTATTGTCCTGAACTAAAAATAGAGTTCTATATAGACAATAAAATGAAAAAAAAGCCCAAACCAAGAGTGGCCAGAAAATGATCCTTGGAAAATAATAACAGGATGAGTCAGTAGCACTCTCTCAGCGTGCAACAATTCACAGCTCAGGACCATCCTGAGCTAACGGTGTTTTCTTGGTAATTAATAGTATTCCACTTATTTTTATTCCATCAGTTTGTTCCGTTGCTTCTTGAATTCCAAATCATGAGGCTTCTGATCCTTCTTATACTCTTCAAATGTGGCACCCCAAACTAAAGGCACCTAGAATAATCAGAAACTTTTACAACCCCCCTGTAGCATTTGTTCTACAATATGCAGAGAGGTAGGCCAGCACATTCTATAGTAATTGTGTTTTTGTTTTTGTTTTGTTTTATATAATAGTTTATTTTTCTCACAGTGGTCCTTTTTCATTTTTGATTCTTCCCTTGGGACATGGACATGGATTTTTCTCTCATACACAGGTGTCGCTCACATGTACTGAAAGCAATGATCTGAATAGACATTATTGTAATCACCTGTGCATGGTAGCTCTGCAGAATTAAATTTGCTAGCACACAAGGGATGACTAATTTGCCATTCAAATTTTTCACTCTTCTTATTAGAGGATGGGCCTGAAGGTTTTGCATAAAGACTTGCATATTCTGAATAATAGTTTTTCTCTGGTTAAAGGATGCAATCACATTATTATTGTTGCTACTATTAACACGTCTACCTGCTACTACCACAGTTGCTGTGTGTTTAACACACAGTAGAACAGCTTTCCTTTGACAGACTGTAAGCCAGAATTTTACAACTAAAGCATTTTAAACTGAACAGGTCTAGTGCTAGGCATCCAAAGCTGGAGGCAAGGTTGCTATTGAAAGCAGTAATATGTGCTATTTAATGTGTTAGAGCACCAAAAATAGTTATGGCAGGAACAGTCAGTCAAAGGGGGATGGACACTAAAGTGTGAGAGTTCATGTCCTCTGAATCCTTGTGATATCATAGATCTGATGTTGTTCTGCTGAAGAAAGTGTTTTCTCTGACCAGCAGCAATGTAGTATGTCCATGTTAAACACTTTATCTACCTCACTGAATTGTTTATAACTTTATACATCTCCCGTAGCACACAGCCTGGCCTGGCCCTGCCTATGAATCACTGGCATGTCTACAGCTGATAGATGTCCACACTGAACAGCTACTTAGGACCAACTGCTTGGAAAGGCATACATATTCCTGTACTATCCAGCTTTCTGCTTTCCCAAAGTTTGGGACATTGCATGGACTCCCTGTGCTGAGAAGTCCACTGAGCACCACACACCATGCCCTCAGCACCACATTGCAGCCTATGCCCCCAAGGCAGTATCTAAAATGTCTGATGTGAATGAGAAGAGAGGCCATGGCATGGCAGGTCAGATAGGAGATACAGGACTGTTGGACAGAGGGTGCAAAATGAGTTAACTGGTGAGTTTCAGCCTCAGGGCATGACAGCCAAGATGTCTGAGGTGAGCAAGGTGCAGCTGATCCTTCGAGCACCTGCAGCTCTCTCCTGGTGGTGCCAGAAAGGAAGCACCACCCTTACCTTTGTAGAGTGGAGTTTCTCTGGCCTTGTTGGAGATGTCAGGCTCAGCCCCTGCCTGCAGCAGGGTGAGCAGGCAGTCCAGGTTTCCCCGGCTGGTAGCCAGGTAGAGAGCTGTCTCCTCATTGAGGGTGCGCTGGTCAATGGTGCCAGGGTATGCTGTAAAGAAACCAAGAGCCCAAAGTCATCATGGCAGGTAGTACACAAGTATCTGCAGCACCATCACCATTCCATCCTTACAGTTTTAGGTGAGTTTCTGTTGTTTATTCCTCCTTTTGTTTTCAGCAAACAAAGTTAAGAATATACTCTAAAGTTACTATGCATCTGATCAGTCAATAGCTTTGATTACAATGTTTAGCTATGGCCACTGGTGATGCAGAAACTTGTTGAGTAACTGCACTTCAGGAGCAGTTTGAAAACAAATTACAGTAGTTAACCACTTTCAGAGAGGTGGAAAGAGGTGCTGGGCTGGCTCTGAAGCTAGTGCTAAAAGGTCACATTTATGCTTGCTGTGGTGGCTGAGCAGTTTGCAACAGACAAGATCCCAACTACGACTGCTGTGAGAAGTCTAAGGCTTGGCAAGATCTATCCAGCATCACTTTCTCCTGAAGATCCTAACTCTTAGGGGCTTAAGTCTGTTAAACTATGCTCAAAGACAAGGTTAAATTAATATGCACTCATAGAGGTTGAAAAAGAGCTTCACACACAGTCCCAGAAGAGGATTGGGCTGGTGCTAATTCTGCTTTTTAATATACTCATATTCTTCTTCCTCCTTTTGTAATTAGTTTTAATTCCACTGACCTTTTTGCAACAGACTCAAGCAACCCACTTGGCCATAGTACGCAGCTTCATGTAGGGGTATCCAGCCATCCTTATTAGGTTCAGAAAGGTTTTTTCCTGATTTCATCATGTTGCACACTGCTTTTTCATCTCCATCCTTGATTGCTGCCACAACAGGGTCAAGTTCTCTTTAAAACAAGATTAAAACATGATTACCATTTCCTTCATTCCCAAGAAGCTTTTTGCAGTAACATCACTGTATCATTTGGCAAAAACAGTGAACCCCTACAGCTGATATGCTAAGATTATTTTTTTTCTAGCTACGGGGCCTCTAAAGGTGAAATTCATCTATCTGCTCAAATTTAGCCATTCACAACAGATCAGAAGAATCACTGTCTGGATGTGTTGATCTCTTTCCATGGGGTATAGAAGAGACTCACTGTGAAAACCTAGAAAAATCATGGCATGTGCTCCATGCCCCTGAGAAGTGAGACATGAGGAGCAGCCTGCAAGTGAGCTTCTCTCCGACCAGCCCTTCCTTTGCCAAGCCTGCATCCTGCATAGACCCAGCCAGCGATCTACTCCTTCCACCACCAGTGCCTGGTCCCTCTCTGCCTGGCTGTGCTGACAGAAGGCAGCCACTGCTTTCCTATTCTGAGGCAGCAAATTGCCAAGCTCCAGGGCAGCAAACACCCCAAGGGAAGAAGCATCCTTCCAGTTCTGATGGGGGCTTGAAAAAAAAAAAAAAAAAAAAAAAAAAAGAGGATGTTGAAAACCTAGGGGAGCTTGTGGCTCACACTAACTCTGTAGAGAAAATGTTGCAGCTTTGAAAGCAGAGAGACTGGGGAGGGAGGTGAGTGTCTCAGGGAGAGCAGTAGCATCGCCAGGGCAGGAGCCCAGTATGAGATGAGGTGCTGTGATACTGGGAACAGACAGAAGCTCTAATTATGACAGGAGGTCTAAAATACCAAGATGAAGTGAGACTAGAGAGAGAAAAATATAGGTAGTTCAGCAGAGGAGTCCTCAAAAAACAGATCATTGGTACAACCTCTGCATTTAGTGCAGCTTGCAGGAGCACCGTGCCAAGGAATGGGGAAAGACACCATCCCCCAAAAGAAAATGTCCCTCATGCCACTTGCTGATTCTCTAGAGCTGGAGGCAGCAATCTCAGGACAGCAGAGTCACAAAAATAGCAACCCTGGAATGAAAGGAGATAGGGGACAAAGCCAGGCATTTTGCAGGAGGAGATAACAGCCAGATCAGGCAGCTGCTGTCCTGGCCACAGCTGGCCAGGAGGAATCACTTGACCTGGTAGCTGCAGGGCTGAGGTCCCATCTTCTGCTGCATCTCCATATTCTCAGAGTACCCTGAGGACTACAACTAAATTATAGATAAGAGACTTTTAAATAAGTGCTGGAAATCCAGCATTTTGTTGAAGCCAGTCAGCAGCAATTGGTGTATTTGGCTGGGACAGGAGGAGGAGGTGGGGGATCTTTGTCTGTAACAGCCTCTGGCACAAGAAACACTGCCGAAGCCATCTGTTGTTCTGTGCAAAGGTTCACGTTACATACGCCGGGCTGCTCACCCCGACCTCAGGATTCAGCACATGATAGTTACTGGAACTTAATGAGTTACTGCATGCCAGGTGGGCCATGGCAGGAATCTGTGCATGGTGCTTGCAGGCAGCAAATGCAAGGTGCACCACATTAGCTGGGACCTCAGTGAAAGCAGCCTACCTTGTATCAGTGATAGGGTTAAAAATGTGTGAAGAATCGGTTACTGTTCGGCTTGAGCCCTTAGATGCTGACTGAAGCAAGCTTCTGTTGGGATCCTTGACCTTAAATGATTCCTGAGTAAGAAGAGGGGTTTGCTGGATCTGGCTGTGGATGCTTTAGCCAAACAAATTCCAGATCAGTACAGAAAGTTTAATGAATCTCCATGTGAAATCCTTGTTTTCTGCTTGGCTCATAGTTGGCTGTTATAAAAAATATAAAAAATAAAAAATAATAATAAAAAAAAAAAATAAAAAGTCACTGTTCTCCTGCTTGGATTTCATCAGAAATATACAAAATGAGTATTAGGACTATGGAGGAAGCCTGAAGATCTGATGAAATCTTAACCTTACAGACTAATCAAAAGAAGTACTGCATTTCAAATGCCAGTAGCCAAGCTGATAAATACATATTGCAGAAGAGATGTATAGGGAGGTCAATTCTGAGTGCTGCAGAAGAGGTTCAGAGGAGCACAGGAGGGTTCAGGAAGCTCCTCGTTTTCCTGGCAGCCCAGGAAGATGCAGAAAGCAGGAAGGAGCAACATCTCTCCAGGTGAAGCCAACAATCAGCCCTGCCTGGCTCTGAGACCAGGGCCCTAAAATAGCCATGACAGCATGCTCCCCTGTAGCTTCCCTCCCACACTTCTGTTCTCACCTGGCAGCAGAGGACAGGCAGTTTATCAGTGTTATTCCAGCCTGCACTGTGGACTGAACCCTACTTAGCAATGTGATGCAGAACAAGAAGCTGTCCTTCCAGTCATCGCACCCAGAGAAGGAGAAAGGTGTGCAAGGAATGCAGAACACTTAACAAGAGGGTGAGATTTCAGTGGGACCAAGAGGAGGTGTCAGGTTATGGGGATAAGGGAGGCTCCATGTTCCAGCAGAAAGGGATTTTCACATGTGTCAGGGAGGGCAATGTCAGTGGAGAGCAAGGGACAGAGCTTGGATCAGCCTGGATGCAGGGAGAGACTGGGGAGAATGGTTGATGGGTGGTATGGGGGAGAATATAGAGATGGGTGATAGAGGAAAGGAAGTAGAGTGGTGGAAAAGTAGTCACTGCAAACATGCATCCAGTGAGGGATTTGAAAGATGGATATAAGAAAGAGGTTTCAAACTGGGATAAAAAAGGCACGAGAAGTTTTCTGCTGGACAGAGAAATGCTGCTGCAACACTTAATCTAGCCACTGAAGGCAGGTGCCTGCATCTACTTTGCCTGCAGAGAGCTGTAATAAATCCATTTTTGTCCAGACACGTCCACAGAACCCAGGCATGGAACAGGGGTACCCCCTTGCCTGTCTGCTTTCCTCAACCATGACTGTGGTCATCTGAGCTTATTTATGGTCTCTGTCAACAGCAAAATGTGGCCAGAACGGTCAAAAGTCAGTAATGCTGACTTGCCCCTTGGGCAGGTAGGATGAAGCATGGCTTCCCAGCAGCCCATCTTAACGTGGCAGGATACTGTAGGTATTGCTGGGAACATGCATTGCATCTGGCAGCATTAATAAAACATCCCTTTGAAGGGCTTTCCTGCCCTGTTTATATAATATGATAGAATATTTCTTTGCCCTGTTTTTCCCAGAGCTACCAAGTGACCCAGAATCCCCAGGAAGTGTGCACTGGAGGGATGGAGAAGGATGAAGGGGAGAAGCGAGCAAGTGGGGTCTGGAGTGGGAGCAGGAGGGGAGGCACTTACATGGGCTGGGCTGTGCTGCAGAGGCTGCCGTCGTACCTTCGCCTGACCCCCCAGGCTGCTCCTCTGCTGGGAGGCTGAGCATGGCCTCTCGGCTGGGCTGCCAATCTGGAGTGGCGATGACATGAATGAAATAAAGAGAAATACTCCGAATAGGAGAAACAGGTCATGTTGAGGCAGAAACAGAGGCACACATCCGCAGAGACGGAGCAAGGAAGCTTGCCGGTCAGGGCTTTGAATAAAAGCAGATGGCCACAGCTTGTTCTACGCTGGATTCAGCTGCTCTCTCAGCTCGAGATTATTTTTGGCCCTCTGAGGAAGCGTCAGGGGATTCAAATGACCATATAAGACAAGAGTGAGTTTAACCCTGCCGCCACCACACAGGAAGCAGGCACTAGGCGAGGTGACATTTGTCATCTCCCCAAGTGTCACACAAGCAGGTCTGAGCACGGGGTGGAAGACACCTGACTTCTCGGGGTGGTGGAAGAACTCAGCAGTACTCCAAGCCTGGAGTTACAAAGCTGCAAAGGCTTTTGCTGTGCTGGAAGGTCAAACACTGCTGGCCTGCAGAAAAGGCAGGACAAGTTAACGCACAGAGCAGTGGATGCAGTCTTTCAGTAAAATAGCAAAGACCCCCAAGGACAGGACCAAATGGCCAGGGAAGTCCTTATTGTGCCCAGCACTGAGTCCCCATGGCAGAGCTGACAGTGCAAGTGCCTGTAATGACACCAAGAAGCCACACACTTCAGCTGGAGCAGGAGTGCACTCTGAAGCATCCTTATTCTGCAGCTGTTAGGCATGCTTACAGCTCCTCAGATTGTCCCAAGCTTCCCAGCCTTGGGAACCAAGCAAGGACATTAGAGCTATGAGAAGGGAGGAGGAACGAAAACTTCAGTCACTCCTCCCCCCCCTTCCCCGCCCCCTAAAAAAAAAGAAAGAAAAAGAAAAAAAAAGTTTTGAAATGATATTTTTGTATCTGCCTTAATTTTGGGGTGACTACCTAAAGTCTTTCCCCCTTTACCCTTGAGAAATCTGCCTTATAAAGACTGAAAGGAGAACAAGGTCTGGTTTTCCCCTGCCAGCAGGTCCCCACTGTCACTGCCTGATCCCAGTGTGGCAGAGCAGGGGGTGCCTCCATAGCTGCATGCCTGGGACCAGACTCAGACCTGAAATAACTGCATCCTTTACAGTATCTAAAAGGTATCCATCTCACACTGTTTTATATGTCTGGTTTTGGCCTCTCTCCTATGTTTTCCCATAACAAATGTTGTGCTCCCTCTGGTGAAGCTGAAGCCTGGCGCAAAGTGTGCCCCTGTAGGAGAGGGGGGCTGCTGGCTTCAGCAGGGCTTCTTCCCTTCAGGAAA
Source organism: Nettapus auritus (assembly GCA_011076525.1). Lineage (NCBI taxonomy): Eukaryota > Metazoa > Chordata > Aves > Anseriformes > Anatidae > Nettapus > Nettapus auritus. The sequence goes on along the minus strand of CM021769.1, from coordinate 15,484,960 downwards.
GCACACAGCAGTGCCCCTTTCTCATTTTATTTATTACTTAAACCAGACAGCTCTGGGCAGATTCTCATTTCACCTCGAGGATGTAAATTGTTGACCTCACTGGATTTATAGCAGGCTCTGGCTTTCAAACTAATGACAGGCTTGCAGACCAAGTATGTGGAGCTGCTCAGCAGCACTAATTAGAAAGCACGTGTTTTGACGGGAGAAGCTGTTTTCCTGCTGGCGGGCAGTGCAAGATGGCCCAGCCTGGGCAGTCACTCACTCACCTTTGCCAAGGGTAGAGTTGGTAGGGAGGGTTGTGACTATTGGCACGGCCGGGGGTGGCTGCCTCACCAGGGCCCCCCACCACCGACTTCTGGTGGCTCTGGGCAGCTGCCTGGCTTGCCGGGTCCTCTTCCAAGCTCTGCTGGATGGCCATTTTTATAAGCTCGTCTTCGCTCAAGCTACCGTACAGGCTGTATTCCTCACAGCCTATTGTTTGTCTTTGGGTATTTGCTGCTGTTGTAGCCATTTTTATTCTTTTCTTTTTTTTTTTTTTTTTTTTTCTATGTGTTTTCCTGTAAAGGAAGATTGCGGTAATCAAAATCTGGAATTAGCAAAGAAATTCAACCATCTTGTGCTTTTGTTCAGCTCTGCCCCTTGATTGGACTGATTGGCAAACTCTTCGAAATCCTTCACCAGGGAGAGAACATTATCAGCCAAAATCTGCACATGAACTTACTGAATGAACTCCTTTCTATTACATAAAGTTGCTGATTTATCTGTTGATTAAACAGGGAAGGGAGCTGCTGCAAGAAAGGCAGGTTCTTATCTACTCTTTCTGGTTGCCACAGTTCAAGAGAAGAATCAGTAAAGGAAATCCTCGTCAGATTAAAGAGATACAGCCTGGAAGTGAGTTAGTTTATTTAGGTCAACACCAGTGGGCATCATTCTGTGTGTGTTTTGCTGTTTGTTTTATTTTATTTCTCACTCTAATTGCAGAAAATTTAGGGATGAGGTTTGTCTTTCTGCTTGTTTTCTGCAATAACAGGTTCTCTGCCAGGGTAAAGCAACTTTGTGGAGTAATTTCTTCCACCCTATCTGGGGATCTCTTGTGCAACATGCAAAGATATTCTTTGAAGTGACTTTCTTTGTCTCACTCAGCTAGCAGAGCAACGCAACACTGCTCAGTTTCACTTCTGATTTTTTTTTCTGCCCACAGAACAAAGCTCAAGGTCATCAGTTTCAAGACTTACGGTAAGACTCACTTCTAAAAACTGGTGGTTGAGATCTGGAAAGGAGAGGTGGGGGAAATACAAGGGCAGACTCAGAAATCACAGAATGACTGCACACCCTCATCATAATATGGACTCAAAAAAGGCAAAGACAATCAAAAATACTGCTGCATTTCCAGTAGTAATAGGGATGAATTAATGCCATGAACAGTACAATACTCTAGCAGGATCTACTCCATATGCCAGACAGGATTCTGGCTGTCAGTGTCCCAAAATCAAGGAATGAGGTGGAAAACTTGGCTCTTTTAAGATGACAGCCAAGAGGGAATAGGTTTGCTCTTTATAAGTGCACAAAAGTGACAAGAACTGTGTAAAATTACAGAGAACACTGGCATGAAAATAAACGGTTACAAGCTGCCCAGAAGGAGGTGGGTAGGACAGGGAAGGATAGGAAGACAGCAGAATATGACAGTGGGGAAGCATCCCCCACGTGCACATAGGGAAGGGGCTGGCTAAGTGCACCAGTGGGGTTTCAACAAAGCTGCCTCTACCTCTGCTGGGGATCAGGGCCCCTTTCAGCCCCTAGGGGTGTCAGTTCCTGCCCCAGCAAGCATGCCAGAGCATGGGGGTCCCTGCCCCTGACATGCCAGAGCACCACTGATGGAGTGAAGCCTCCACCTCTCTTTCCCACTTAGTCACCCAGGGCAGACTGGCTTCCTGGGGCTTATGCCAGGTGATTGCTCTGCTCCCACAGCCCTTGCTGCTGTGTGCACAGCTGAGAGACAGTCCTGACCTGGGGGAAACAGTAACTCCCCACATGGAAATGGACATAGATGCATGCATCAAGACACTCACAGTCATTTCTTTAACAATAATTTATATATACATATATATATGTATGTATATGTATACATGCAGAGTTTAAAGGAGTGCAAGAGTCTGAATCAAGCCACAAGAAACTTAAAACCTTGGATTTAAGCATTTCACCTTAGAAATAGTCATGTTTGCTACATCCACAGCCCCCTCAAGCTCCAAGCATGCCCCAGAGGAAGCGGGAAAGGGAAGCCCAGCAGATTTCAGATCAACATTATGACTCTTAACGATGAAGGATGTGTTTTGCAGTCATGAAAACTGCCAAAATAAAAACTTCTGTTCCTGTAAATAATGCAACGCATTATTTTTTTTTTCCCCCAGATCTCTGAAGGCTGCTCTAGTGTGAGCTGGTGCACCTCAGCTCTGCTCTGACCCCTTGCTGTCCCAAGGAACTGAAACCAGGCATCAAACCACTGGTAATTCCCATACAAGAGCTGCTGTCGCCCCATACCCCAGCTGCTCCAGTACCTGTCCTTGGCTGCACTCCAGCCCACGGCTGTCCCAAACCCATGACAGCTTTTTCCCTGCAACTTCTGCTGCTGTTTGGCTTGCTCAATTCCTGGCATGCTGGGCAGCACACTTACAGTCCTGCAGCCTAGGTACTTACGTAGTGAGTGGTGTGCTGTGGCTGTGTGAAACCCATGGGCTGGAATCAGAGAGCTTGTCTGGGACATCCAGCACTTTTGTGCCCAGATGTAGGGGCCTGGCCCAGGTGGTGACTCAGAGACTTAAACTCAGTTGTTAGTGGAGAGGGCAGGATCTTATCCTAAGCTCCTAATGAAGGTGATGCACAGTGACTCTTTGGAGGAGGCAAGATTGAAGCTCAAGTGTTCTTTGAAGGGAACCTGGACTGATGGAGCATGGGGCACAGATGCCTCTTCTGTATCTCTCCAGCACCACCACCTGCATCCTGACTGCACGGGGGCAGAGCAGCAGCAATACAACTCCATGCCCTGGAACGCTGGGCCTACTGATTTAGGTGCCCCTCTAAACCCCTATCAGATCTAGATATAAAGGCCATTTCTGGACATCTTCTCCCTCCTTTTGTTTCCTGCCTTGCTGAGGCACAGTGAGGGAAAAGGAACATTTCTTAACTTGGGGATCGTCCCTGTTTGATCCTCTTACTCTTGTATGGGTTAACTGGGTCCCACCCACTTGAGAGGAAAGGGAGAACCTCCCCCACGTGTTGGTGATCCTCACTAATCTAAATATTTTGACAGGAGTCCCATGGAGTGCAGAAACAACAGTGCTGGCAGCAGCTCCCACCACTGACTCATCCTGCAGGCAGAAATGTTGTGGGGCCCAAAATAGAGAAATCTTTAAGTGCTGCTCATCTGACTGGCACAACCCTGATGTTGCTGTGAGGGTCACATCTGGGGGCTGCAGGAGCTTTCAGGCCCATCCAGACAGCCAAAGACATCCTTAGCTGCCCTGAACCCTACCCGAGGTGGTTCAAGTTGGGTTTGAAGCCATTCTCTGGTGAGATGCTTTAGTAGACAGCTGTGGAGTCACAGTGATCAGATATGGGTTTTATTTAATTCTGTAGGGAGCTGCTGTAAGCCATGCGAGCTGTGGTAGATGCCCAAGTGCATGCCCTCCTCTGGAGGCTGGTGCACAGCAGCGAGATGGAGATTAAACTCCTTTCCCCTGGGCTGGGCTCAGTTGCTCACCTGGTGCTGCTCTGCTCGGCTGAACAGCAGTGAACCTCCAGCCACGACCTTATAAATACCCACTAGGCTAATGTGCTATAAGCTACATATTTTCCACCTGCAGTAAAAAAGATGTAAATAAACAGAAATAAAATAAATAATTAATTAAAGAAAATTTTCTTGTGTGGAATGGTTGAACCAGTTTAAGTAAGGTCTAGCCAAAGTGGTCTTTCTGCAGTCATCATGAATCTATTTACTTGTTTCAGTACTATTTATTGTAGGTTTAAAATGTTAGATCTAGAAATTAAATGCTGGCTTAATTGTCCACTTTATCTTCAGGTTTTTGTGGGAGGTTTTCACGTCAGGCTGTCCCCTGGCAGCCTGAGAGCCTATCCTCAAAGGTGGGTAGCACATCACTTTGCTTGTACTTTAAAAGAGCAGAACCTGATTTTTAATGCTGTGGTTATAGTGCCTGTATTAGTCACTGAAGAACACTGCCTTCAGGTCTGAATTGCCTCATTAGTGAACTCTCTTGTTAGAGTCACATCTTAGGATATTGCTGCCTCTGCTACCACTTAATACCTCAGTCTGACAAGATCTTCTGGATCTAAATTCCTCATCATTTCCACCTTGGGCCTGACCCTGCTCTCCTGGCATAAACAACATCTCCACTTGATTTGTAACTTTGCTCTCCTGGTTTCAGTGACTTTATTTGATGTAGCAATCAGGTCTGTGCCATACAGAGGTACCGCAGCTGCACGCGGGGCCCAGCAGGTAGGGCCAGCAGGGACATGGTGGTGGCATGCCCAGGCCTTGCCCACACTGCACAACAAGCAGATGTACCTGGCTCTGAAAGCAGAGGTACTGCTCCTGGCTGACTACTGGCAACCACTCACATTGTGGTAAAAGCCACAGACAAACACAATTAGGATGCTATTATATTTGGACTGCAGGCTCTGTCAACATCCAGTGTTTGAAAGAATGGGCCTCTGATTCCTGGTGCAGCATAAATAAACAACGAGGATTACAGCTGGCTCTCAACATGCAGGAGTGCACTGTTCAACACCATTAGCATCTGAAACAACTGGTCCCCACTGATAGCACTCCCGTCAAGAAAAAGCTTAGCAAGGCTGTCTGTCCTTCAATGCACCCCAGGCAGCAGAATTAGCAGAATTACTTCTTGCTGTCAGAGGAGGGTGGCAGGTGAGTGACAAGGTCATTAAGGGAGCACAGCCAGGGACTTTGCCTGCCTTTGCACTTCGTTTCCCCGGTCAGCTTGTAACTCAATACAGAACCTCAGTATTTATGGCACAGGGTGAGATAAACCACATATCTAAACAAAACAAAACAAAACAAACAAACAAAAAAAGTCTTTGAGAGGCTGCAAATGGGAGAGAAGAGGAGGTTTGCTCCTTTTGCCTTTCGCAAGGCATGAGTGAGCCCCAGGTTCTGCGGATACCACTCCATGTGTTTGCCTTTACTTCTGAAAGCAGCAGGAGCACACAGGGGGAAGGTAAACACAGCTGGAAGTCTTCCCAGAAAACCAAGCCTCCACTTCAGCTCTTTCTGCTGCACCTTTCAGGCCAGATCATCTGCTGGCAATGGCAACTAGACCAATTTACAGCACTTAGAGCACTCATACATTTTTTCTGTATTTTAGGTCAGTTTCCAGACATCTCTGCAGTTTTTGAAGTGTATTTGTTAACTACTGCTGGGAGGCAAATGGCATTTTAAAAAGAGAAAGATTTCCAGTGCCTATCAGATCTGTCAGAGCTGGGGCATTAGAAGAACAACACCTCATGCAGTCCATCTGCAGCGAGAGGCAAACACATTTTGTAACGACAGCTTATGCAGACTGGTCAAGATATAGCCCAGTGCTAGAGGAGCAAAGCCAGGCTTCCCAAAGGAATCCTCCAAGCAAACAAATCCACTTGTCCAGCCCCAGCTGTCAAAACAGGTCACCTATCAGTCTGGCATGGGTTATGATGCCATCAAGTTGTGATTCTGTGCAAAATCTTTACTGGAAGTACATACACCTGCATGCTTTTTTTCTTCTCAGAAAGCATTAATTCACACAGCAATGAGTGCAATATTAACTTTGTGTCATACTAACTGGAAATTTAAAAATGAAAGAAATTATTTGCTGATGACATATTTTTCCTGCACTGTGCCTTGCACACTATGCTTTACCTTTTCATGTCATAACAACAACAATTATTTCTGAGCAAGCTATTCTAAGGGATAAAGATAAAAGCATCACCTGCAAGTGAAAGAAAAATAAGGAAATGACATAACTACAGTCTGCTTAACACCAGTGGGTGTTGTATGGCTTATTTGTAAAAAATAAAATTAAAAAATAAATAAATAAATAAATAAATAAAAACAAAAACACAAAAGGAAACCACAAAATCTCCCAAGACTGTGTTAGGGTGTTAGGTTACAAACTACTATAGGAATAAGCATTTGTACAGACATAGCAAATAGAAAAGACAGATTGAAAATGCTAAATAAGTTCAAAACATGCATATTTGCATTACCTTTTTGTTCTGAAATAAAAGGGTAATAATATTGTTGAAATTAGTTATCTCCTTGATTAAGTCTTAGTTCAGAAAATCCTTGTTGGTATTCATGTCCCTGCTTTGCCTGGATGTTTCGATCAACTGCAGGACAGCTTTGAAACACTCTCGCTTTGAAGCCTGGAGTTTATTTCTGGATCACCCCATGATCAGCGAATACAAGCCAAAATATAAGTTGTTCTGAATCTCAGATTTCCTGCTTGAAGATGTACTGCTGAAACTTTTTCCCATTCTAAAGTTCTTCTTTGTTGCATTAATCTGAGGAACTTCACTTCATCAAGCATCCTGTAACTAAATGACACAAAGTTGACCTTTCTATTACATCATTATTTATTGTCCCTGACAAGTAGACCATATATGGACATGTTTCTGGAACCTAAAGAAAAAAAAAAAAAAAGAAATTACCATATAATTTTGAAGTAAAATATGTTGTCCTGGAGAGTTTTATTTACTTGGGGAGAACGGAGTTCAATTTACTTTTCCTTTAACTACCGTGTGTTAAATGAAACAGGCAAACATTACTGCGGGTATTTAGTTATCTTTTAGAATGGTTTGTGCATTTTTAAGGCTACAAGGTTTGAGAATTCAGAATTTCAAAGATGACAAAAGCAGCTGTGAACCTGTTACAAGTAATATTTATAAGAGCTTACTACTGGAAAAGAACTGCTCTCAAAACACTTAAATGTGGAAGACAAGACCCTCGAAGACAAGACCGCCTGCGGCCGTAATTGTGAAATGGCAGCCATTGTCCCCACATCTGTTATAGGGCAAACTGGCAAAGGAAGAGAGAGCTCTGATCACAGGAAATAGTCTGGCACATACAGGTGAGCTGACACTGCTGGATTAAGTGGAACATGGGCATAATCCTCCACTGGGGATGGTTACTGTGTATTTGTCTAGCTAATATGATGAATGCAGTATAATACAGTATAATACAGAATCAAAATGATGCCTGTGCTTTTTCTTTCAGCTCCTATTTCATTAATTCCTGTGACAAAACATTGCATTGAAAAAAAATAAAGCCTGGATTGCAAAAGGTCTTGTTTCCTTTCAGAACACCTTGTTGAGCCTCAGGCTAGTTGTACTTGCCCTGTCACTGCATAAACAACCCCATCCAAGGCTTGGCAAAAGCAATCTGGAAGAGAACCAATTTAGCATCATCCACTCCTACATGATCCCTTCCAACTTACCTGCTTTGCATTTAGTGTCTTTCAGGACCAGCATCATTCCTTCTCCATGTCTGTTCTTCAATCTGATGTGCTCCAGCACAAGATGGCCATTACATGACACATCCCTTTTCTCTGTTGCCTGAAAAATTGCCTACCCCTCATCACCAGTTCTAGGGCAATTGTTTTGTCCAAAGTTAAGGACATTCAACAATTATTGTGGCAGGCAAAGGAGCCCTGGATGTTGTCACTGAGTGGGTGTGAAACTCCTACACCCTTGACAGCATGTCAGCCAACCCTCCCTGACTTTTAAACAACACCCAACACTTCTTTTCCTGATATTACTTTAAGCCTTGCCTTAAAACCAAGAGTGAATATCTCCCAGATCTAACCCTTCTGCTTTCCTTTTGGCAGCCTCTCATCAGATCCACACTCTTGGCACTCTTGTGGCCTGCATGATGACCCATTGAACTCAAGGAACAATGCTGATACTTCATTGCAGATTCATACTTGGAAAAGGCAAGGGTGCCTAAGTCTTCCAGCAAGGATTATTTAATCACAGAAAAGACACTGGAGCTCAAGGTCCCAGCAGCTATGCACACTGCAGGAGGTAACCCATGTCATTCACACCAAGCACAGTGCACTTCCCTCCCTCCCAAGCTCCTGGTTTTCCTTGCAATGCCCAGTGCATCCTTCCCACACAGAAACTGTGTGAAATATACTCTGAGTCCTGGGGCATACAAGAAATTAGGAACATGTCACGGTAAGGCCTGGCCTATGCCTTGCTTTTCTTTAGTGTTATACAGATCAGACCATTCAAACTGTGCACTGCATCAGATGTTTGCATGTGAATACTGACATGCAAGGCATAGCATGAAGTAGCAAGGGCCACAGCTAGGTGGCTGCTTTTGGTGCAGGGTCCTACCCAGCACAGCACAGCGCCATAGCCTCTTCCCCAATCCACATTTCAGCAAACCAAATGCCACAGGCTGGTAGGTCAGGGAGCAGGATTGCCAGCTGTAGCTCATGTGTGGGAGAGAAACTCCACCACGGAGGAACTTTTTGCATGAATGTCTCCCTCGGTGCATGACTCTGGACAGACCAGGCAGCATTAAGTGCCAATTGCTGGAGGAATGCATCACTGTGGGCATCGGGGATTTGATGTATTTGGAGCACCTATGAAGGTTGCTGCACCCTTTTCTAATAAAAGTGCTTCAGAAGATCTATTTTTGGATACCACTGACTCTCACTTTTCTCTTAAGTAAAACATTTAACTCCTCTGTGTCTCATCTGCGTCAGTGAATAACCAAATGCATTAACTTCAGAGATGAGTTCAGATTTCTTCATAGACAGGAAGCCAACAAGATTACTTATATGGATAGAGATTGACAAATAGGACTTTATTTAATCAGTATCTGTGAAATACTTTCTTATCCTCAGAGGAAGACCTCATAGAAGTTTGAAATACTAATTACAGAAATATTACTACACAGTCATGAAATCATGCACTTGGAGGCTGAGTTTTTTTTTTTTTTCTCCCCCAAACCAATGTTGTGTCTTTATTACAACACATCCAAAGCATAATAATAACAATCATTATGATTTATTGGCATTGCATCAGATTTGTTAATATTTCCCCTGGGACTCACCGAGTAATGAATTTGCATTTTCAACTTAACCCTGAGACATTCCAAGAGATTACAAAATGTCACCTGCAAAAATAAATACATAAATTCATGCCATTTTCTGGGACAGACTTCAAACTCAGACACTGCACATTAGATCTGTTTGCTTTCTCTTTAAATAGAAAACAATGGAAATAGCCAACTCATGCTGATGGGGGAGTCAGCTAGGGTCTCACAAACAGGGAGCAATAAAAAAGAGTTGAATCTGAAAGAAGACAAAGGACAACTATGTAAAAATAGCAAATGGCTAAATGAATGACACAGTTCTCTTTATTTTTTATGTTTCCTCAAAATAGCCATCAGAAGCCAGGTCAGGAATGCACATTTAACATGTTTTATTTTTGGATTTGTTTGCAGCCGCTAATACAGTTAGTTGAATTAAGTAGCCCCTCAGTTCCACTAAAAGCTATTTTCTATTAAAGCACAAATTTATCAGGTAACTAAGGCGGCCTTTTACCCAGTTAAAGACTTGTTCTGTGTGCAAAGCTGGCAATACATTTCCCATCACGTGATGAAATACAGGTGAGAATGGACACAGCACTGAGAGTATTCTCATCCTTAGCCTGTAATTTATAGCAGCGACCACCTCTACTGCACCCAGAGGCTTGGCTCAGCAGTGCCTGTTCTGAAGGCAAGAAAATACTGAGCAGTTGCAACAATAACAATCCCTGGACAGAAGATGTGGTTCCAGGAGGTAACCTAACCACTTCATTTCTGGCTGCCATTCATACATACAGTTTTGAGCATGTGACAGTAATAACTGCTGAATGCACACAGATATGAGATGCAAAAAGATTCAGCCAAGGGGACCTCTTGCATTATGGAGTTGCATAGCAGCTGTTTGATGAGGTTTCCTGCTGACAATTTCTTATGTTTAAAGCAGAGCAAACCCACAATACTTTGCCACAGACTTTTTGGTATCTTGAACTCTTCCTTGATCACTTACATCTTGTCTGAACTTTTTCACTATAGCAAGACAGCAAGATAATTTGGGTGGTATCTCTCAATGCGAGTATAGACCTAGGGCACATCTCAGCACCTTTCACAATAATATTCCAGTAAGCAGAGCTTTGCTTTGCATTCAGTGTTGCCATGCTGTGCTTCCATCAGACACTCCCAAAGATTAAATGCAAATGCCAGAACCAAAAACACTCTTCCTGCACCTCCCGCTATACAACCCACGTTAAAACAAGGAGACAGAAACTCCCACAGGGGAAGATAGTTTCAATTTCATTTGCAAGAACTAAAGATTGCTTTGGCCACAGTACCCTGAGAGAGGTAAGGAGTCAGAGGCACTTGCATGGGAAAAGGTGCAGAGTGTCACACATGCCCAGGGGTAGGGAATACAATATACAGTATTCCTTGCTGAGTCTGCTGCCTCAGTACTTTATCACTGCAAACATGTAGATGCTTTGAGTTCACTCTACTGAGAACATAACAATGAGGAGGGATTTAGCTCTCTTCAGTGGCTCCCGACCCTCTCCCCCAAGTTGGGGTAGACTTTTGCACAGCTTGCAACCTCCAAGTTTGTGCAGTAGCTCTTCACAGAAAGCTCTAACCTTTCAGAAGCAATCAAAATGGAGCCCTCACTCTTCTGGAAACATGATATGATCACAATGGGGAACACCCTGTATTAGGGTCCTAAGCCTTATTACAGGTATCTGGTGACTCAGCCCAGACCTGCCATACCAGTGAGCTTTGGAAGAATGCACAGCTATTGCAGTCATTGCCTCTCTGCAAATGTCATCCTAAGGTTACATCCACTGACTCAGACTGAAAGAGCAATCAGTCAGAGGAGAACATGAAATCCTTATACAAAGTGAATGCAACCCCAAAACTATATATAAAAAAATACTCCTTGGAGGAAGGGGAAAAACATAAACATTATCTTTTAGTTACTCTTTGCTGTGCAAATATCATTTATTTTATAATGTATGCTATTAAGAATTCTAATGAAATGTTTTCTATTTCTTGACCTTTACAAAATCCACAGAATTCAGAGATGTTGCTGCAAACCCTTTGCTCTGAGGCTCTTGCAGGGGAGCAGGATGGCAAGAACGGCAATGTGAGACATGAGCTGCTGCAAACAGCAAAGATCTTAACAGAAGCAGTGACTCCAAAACAGCAGTGGTGAAAAAGTCAAAGAGATTTTGATGGGAAACAAGCTTTGTACTTTTTTTTTTTTTTTTTTTTTTTTTTTTAAAGAAGGAATCTGTGTAAATATACCATGGGAGTCATGGGAGTTTACCCCTCCATTTTATTCTGTAATCTACTCTCTGAATGGTCTCCCTCTGCTAGTTTACATTTTTGGATGCATTTCTCTGGTACCCTCTAATTCCTTTAAGACTGATTGGTTTCCAACTACTGTAACTGCTGTATGCAGGACGATCTGCTGTAGTGCTCTCCTTTCCTTCCCTTAATGACCTGGGAACAGCAGGCCTCCTAGGTAGAGGTCTGTCCTTGCTTTACTATTCTCCAAGATAAAAAACCCTTGGAAACCAAAAGATGGCCCCACCTAAATAGAGCAGCTTGCAAAAACATACATACCTTTCAGCCTAATGAAGTTCAAGGAATTCAGTTATGACTTTCTATGTGTCCAGTTAAACCAAGGCTACCAGAGACCCTGCTGTGCAGTGCTGCAGGGAGAAGTGGGTGGTTTGGGTTCCACAGAGATGAGCTCCAGCCTCTCTTGGGATTAATGCTGAAGGTGGCTTTCAGCCACCCCCGCTGGAAGTGGGTTCACTGCTGTCAGGCTGGGAAACTCTGAGCAGGGGAACAGCCTGTCATCCCTACTGAATCCTGCCATGCAGCACTAGCCTGTTCCTCCTAGTGAGATGGTCAGGCCTGGGACATCATTGCTTGCTGTGAAGACGAGAGCAGCAAATGGACCAGAATAGACTGTGCTAAAGGACATTGCACCATCATCTCTATTTAGCCAATGCTGTTTTTGCAGTGTGGTCAAATTCAAATGTAATAAATACAATATTTGAAGCTCTGATCAAATTAACTCCTCTCTATACTGCCACCGAGACAGCTTAGCTGTCCTGCACTGACTGCTCCAAGCACTCATGAGAACAGACCAGAGATTTATGCCTCCTTTAAGTTCAAATCACAATGCAACAGGTTTGTTTTGCAGAGTTGACATTTAATTGTTTGCCCTACTTCTCTCAGGTTAAATTTAGAGCTAAATTTAGGACAAGTGTCTGGACAGAATATCATATGACACCAGCATATATCTGTTGCACAACATGCCATACGAACATGTAACGTTCAATTCAGTTAAAAATAACCATACACTTACCTAATTCAGCAGGCTTCTGGATTCTATCTACTGAGCTGGTAATCAGACTGGGCAATAATAAGAGTCACAAGCATACTGCGGGAGGGGACATCACCACATGTAAGACAGAAAAAAAAATCCTTTCCTGTGTTAGCTCTCCTTACTGTATTGAGCAGTATTTACTGTCCCAAACTCATTTATATATGACAGCCTAGATTATCAAAAGGATGTGAGTAGGCAAATTACAGTGCAATTGTGAAATGAATTGTGGAGACTTTTCTCACCAAAGTGAGAGATCTCTGATTCCTCAAAAGCAGAGTTAAGTGGTTGTTAAAACTCCCACCCTAAATCTGGAAGAGGGCAGATACTCTCACCATTAAGAAATGGCTTGCAACATGCATGGTCTCCTGAACTATAAGAAAGCTAGATGATTCCATTCAGCATGGCTGAACTGGGGATACCCAGATCTCCAAACTAAGCATTATCAGCTTCTTGAGCTGTGTCTGGAGATGGTAAAAATCTGAGCACTGGGAAAAACAAACAAACAAACAAACAAAAATCCTATACCGTGGAAAATCTGTTTAATACCTTTTCAGATAAGATGAGAACAAGCATGACAGATGAGATGAAGGCTGGAGTAAGGAGCTGAATTTCATTGTCATAAATGAGAGCTCTAACAAGTAGAATGCATTTTCTCCATCAGAGCTGTTGCTGTGCTTCTGCCCTTTGGCATTTATGTAGTCCCACCCCACCAATGAGGACAGGTTAGAGATCTTTCACCAGCTCTTGAGTGTCAGGGCTGAAGGTGCTGCTGTCCATGGGTGATGGCTGTTTTCCTTTACAGAGGTGCACCAGGAGCACTGAGGGCAGCGTGGGAGCTGAGCATGGAGGATTTTTTTTCAAGGCATTAGAAATGGGATGCAAGCAGATCCCTGGGTCACTAGGCCAAAGCTGGTCCAGCCCCGATGGAGGGGCTGATGCCTAAGAGTTGTCCAATAGTTGAAGGGTACATGTGTGTGTGGGCTTGGCCTGGGTAGGGGGGCTGCATGACTTCATGGGCTGCCTGGGCCTGGGCACCCTACTCCGGGTGGCCCTGCTTGAACCTGAGGGCTGGGCCAGGTGACCTCCAGAGGTCCTTTCCACTCCTTTCAACCACTCTGTAATTCTGTGATGGGCTGCAGTGGGCACTGTCCACTCTCCTCAGCCAAAAAACCTCTCACCCATGGGTGGCACAGTCTTTTGGGATCAGAGTGAGGCACATTGCCACACAAGTGTAGGCAAGCCTGTGCATCCACTTTGAGCTCATACTCCAGGTACAAAAGCACTTTGCCATCAGGGCATGCCAGCACAGCACCTTTCAACAGGGCTTAAATAATGTTTACTATTTTTTACCTTTTGACCTGAGATTGTGACACAGGTTTATATGTCTTCAGCTACTCACTCTCTGTGTGTGTGTACATAATTACATGCAGAGTGTGAAAGATATTTTTATTGAAATGCTGCAATGACTGAGTCATTTCTTGGTTGGCACAGCCTATTTTTCATGACAATGGTTTTGTTTTCTCTGCTGCAACTGTACATCATGACTGTCACATTAGTTATGTTCAAAGTTACATATAATGGATAAATCTCTCACTTAACCTTATTTTCCATTTCTTGATACCTAAAAATCATTCAGGCCAGTGGTCAGCTTAGCTTGACCCCACTGGTTGTGTTTTGACAGTGGTGGTTTAGGAGCATTTGCAAGAAACTTCTGGCAGGATAAATTGTTCCCCTCAGAGAAGTCTTGATTGCTCATAAAGACTGGATTAAATCTTCAAAACTTGGCACTTTGCAGCCTCTCCAAATATTTTTTTGATTAATTTACTTCTCAAGAATCCTGTTTTCATGTAGTGCTGAGCCCAAATTTGAACCTTGCTACATTCTTTATCTCCATGACATTGTGAAGCAATGAGTTCCAGAGCCCCAAATAGCACATTTCTGGGGCTGTCCAACTTGTGGCAACCTCTTGCTGTGTACCAGCAGAGACCCTCATGTGGCTTTGAACACCAGGAGCGGGGACCCCCATCACTGATGGAGGCTGATGCTGTGAGCCAGGCATTAGAGGAAAGCAAGGCTGCATGCACTAAGCTTGCTTTTGACACACTGGGTAACAAAAATGACATTGGGGCATGCTTTGAACACCAAGTTCAAGTTGTACTGGAAAGTTTGTGGTTAGCTTCAAAAATAGTCAGAGGAAGAAAAAAATCCCCAAACACATGCATGAATCAAAACTTTGCCTTTGCCATCAATACAGCAGCTCTTGATGAATTTGCAGGCACGCTCACCAGGGCAGGCTGTGTAGCACAGGACACCACAGGATGTCTGTGTCTGCCTAGAATCAAAATATTTGTGTCATAAAAAAGCAATCAATAGTCAGTGTCAGTTTTCACCAGTGTTAAGAAACGTCTCAGGCTATTGGTTCACTGCTCAGGATGTGAATAGGAGCAGCTTGTTTTCATAATCATTTTATTTGCTTTTAGCATAATGATGAAAGAAAAAAGAATAAATAAATAAATAAATAAAAGAGAAAAACAAAGATTTACCAGAAACCACCAGAGTAACTGGAAGGTGCTCTCCTCATCACTGATCCACAATCCATACCACATGTTTGGCCTCAGGATCACTTTGTTTCTGCTCTGCATCACATCTGTAAAATAAAGCATAAGAGCCAATACTCAGCTAGTGGCATGCTCAGGTAGATTGGTCCTGGAACAGAGAAGCTGATGGTGTTACACTAGAATTAGTGAGGACAAAGCAGTCAGTCAAAACCCAATAAGGTCTCATAGAAAGAACAGATCGAGCCAGCCTTTTCTTTCCCTGCTGTAGTTATACTTTATAACAAATTATTGTCATCTCTTCTGACCTTCCTGTCACATGTAACACACATGTGAATAAGCATTCATTCTCTCTCTTCACATTTATATTTGCACATGTACAGATATCTTATTGGAAATCTGCTATCCTTGGGTAAAGTCCTTTACCTGAGACACTCACTGCAGGTACAAATTAGCATGGCAAGAAAGTAGCTGGGTTAAACACTGCAGAAGGTGTAGGCTTTCTCCCAACATTCTTCTGATAAAGAATTCCTTCACAACCTCTACTTCCAGATGCTTTCTACCCATCCTTAAGTTCTTCACTTCATGTCACAAAATGGACAGACCAGTCCAGGGAACTCAGTCTTTTGCATTTATTTATGTAAAAAAAAAAAAAAAAATAATGAGCAAATGTTTAGCTAGTAGTGATCAGTATAACCCTGTTTATTTTAGTGGAACTGTGCTTTGTTGTTTCCAGAGAAGGTGCAGCTCAGACTGAAGAGCACAATCAGCACTTCACATGTAGGCATGTCACTCCCATCAAGAGATTTTTAAAACAGAGTTTCTGGTCTTTGAAATTATATGACATGCAAATGGCATACACTGAGTTGCCATGTGAAATTCTCATGACGTTTTAGTGCTTTTTCTTTTAAGCTTCGGAGTAATATCTTACGTCTGGTAAGAAACAAACAGCAAGATTTCAGGATCTTTGGAGATTATGAGAAGATCTCTGTCAGTTCCATATGGTTCAAGGTAATTTGCTGACACAGAATGACAACCACATTTGCAAATAGATCTGGAAAGGACCTTGGTGACATACTTGTGCACAGAGATCGCCACTCTGTCTGAGCAGAGCATCAGTTAAATATATATTTAAACAAACAAACAAGCAACAACAACAAAAACAGATGAGTGTTATGCAGACAGGCTGAACTGAAGCAAGCAGAAAAAGAGCTTGGCTTAGGAAGTTTATGTCTTTACTATATGGGGTGGACAGGTCAAAGCTATATTGGCTAAGAATCTTCAAGGAAAAAAAAAAAAATAGCAGCACTGTGTGTATCTTAGCAGAGAAACAAACAAACAAAAAGTAATCTACCTATAAGTAAAAGGAGTAAACCAGATACAAGCATGAGGCTCTACACCACTTTTGCTGACTTTATAGAGGAAAGCATACTTTGCAGTGCAAATAAAACAAAATACACAGTGCTGCAGTTTGGAGGAAGACAAAATTTGTGTATCTCTGTGTACACTACAGTGGACATACCCACATGCACACACAGACGCAAAAAGGTGACTGGGAACCATGTGTAGTGGACAGCACCAAGGAAGTTGGGCATCTTTTGAAAAAATCAAAGAAATCTAATGCTGACCCTCAAATTCTGCTTGCAGCATTCATGTTTTGGGAACATATATATGATTATATATATAATATATATCTATTATATAATATATATATTTGTTGATTTTAAAGCTTTCAGACTGAATTTTTCCCCCAAGGTGTTATGCGCAGCAAAGAAGGGAAATTTACTTAGCAAAGAAGGGTGTTAGCATGACTTGGCAGTGCTTTGCGTAGTGGCAGAAGTATTTGCCAGGGCAAGCACCAAGGCCCATGATACCCTGTCCCCTGCCTGGGTATGGCTGAAGCTGCCAGGGGAACACCACTGCAGGAAGGCAGCTGTAGCACTGCAGAGTTCAGCTCCTTGATATACTCTCCCTGCTGACCAGAGATCGGCAGGAGACTTGCCATATCCTTAAATTCAGAAGGAAACTATATGGGGAATATAGTGGCAAGGAATTATCAGAAATAAAAGTGTTTCTAAAGAATTTAGGACAGAGAGAAGGAGTGACTGAATAGCAGCTTTCCTGTACATGTGAAACAGCTCTGAGTAAACTTCGTGTTGTGCATTTAAGTGTGGCATCCCAGAAAATAAAAATAAACTGGAGTGATGTCAATAGGCACCAACCATTTATTGGGTATTTGCTACATTTCTACAGATGGCTCACATTGACTGAATTTAAATCTGTCTTGCAACATGAGGAAGGCACATTGTAGAAGGCAGTGAGATGATTCATCATTTCAAAATTAAA
The DNA here is from genome assembly GCA_011076525.1 of Nettapus auritus. Classification (NCBI taxonomy): domain Eukaryota; kingdom Metazoa; phylum Chordata; class Aves; order Anseriformes; family Anatidae; genus Nettapus; species Nettapus auritus. Next base: position 15,467,574 of record CM021769.1, on the reverse strand, counting down.
ATTTATAGCAGATAATATGGAGTCAATAAAAATAAAAAGAACAACCCCAAAGAGGTAATATGACACACATGTGCACAACTGGTTGATTATGCCTTGGAAAGCTTAGGACAGCTCTGGGAAACTGAGTGTGTGCAGCTGCTGCTCATATGTGAGCCCACTTAATCCACCGATCAATTGCAACGTCCCTGTCACTGTGATACTTACTTACATGCCACGGAGCTCTGACACATACATGCATCAACTAGCTTGAACTGAATTTCTGTCCAAACCTACTTGCCTAGCTGCCTTACATCTGGCTGACTTGCGTGTGGGTCTTCTCAAAATGGCACAAAAGAGTCTTTCCCACGTGTTTTGGCAGCATTTCTTTCCAACAGAACCTCTCTTCAGAAGAATCAGCAACATACCAGATATGCCCATTAGTTTTGCACATTTCAGAACCATTCTTTTGCAGCCCGCCCTCAAAGGCCTCCAACCTGACATTTGAGACTTCCAAAATTTGTAACCATTTTGCAGCATTATCCATAAGGAAGGATCTGTTCAAGAGACTATGACACGCTGAATTATACTGATAAAAATATATCTGATTCTTGCTTATCAGGATCTGGGCTTGTGGATTTATAAAAATTCAAGTCTTCAGATTTAAACACTGGTTTTAAAATTAAGAGAAAATTCTTATATAATGACTACCCTGCTGATACTTTGTGGGTTGAACCTTCTTGGAAAACACATCTACCTCCTGGATGCCTCTCTTCTTTGCAAGATGTAGTACAATTTGTTTACTGCCTGGCCCCTGTGTGCTGAAGTACATACTAAAGTATAATCTTGGCACCAACTAGTCAAGAAAGTGCACAGGTCTGTTTTATATTCCCTTGGTCTTTACTTCATCTACTTTTTCCTTAAAAGGAGCCCTGCCCACATGTGTGTGGATATACATATATGTATATAAATAAATAAAGGCACCCATTCATTTGGTACACAGAATATGTCAAAGTAAGTAATCTCTGTAAATATACAGACCAAAATTCCTTTGGAATTGAAAGTGCTGATGCCAGAGTGACTCTTTTCTTTGTGCATGTACAGCCCTTTCTCATCTTTGCTATCATGCACTACCAAGCACTACAAGACTCTCCATATAATTATATGCCATGACAATGCACCACATGTAATTACTATTATCCGGGTTAAGCGATGTATTAAGAAAATCATCACTACAGCTGATATTTTTCATGCAAGGTCTGATTCCAGGAGCAAATTTTTGATGTGTTTGAAAACATGCAACATAGCCTTTCTTAAAGAAAAAGGCAAAATCTAATAAAAAGCAGCAGATTTCTTGTTTCATTTCTATTTGGCTTAATCTTAAATCTAAAAGAAAAGTTGAAATATAAAAACCCACTGAAATTATCTTGCATCATAAAATAAAATTTTCCAAATAGTGCAATTGCTTTTGAAACCGATCAAGAATGACAAAAATCAGAATATTAAAATTTCTCTGTCAACAATTCGTATATTTTTAAGAACTTTTCACAAGCCATCACTGCATTCAGTATTTTGATGACAAATCTACTAGAAACAAGGAGATGAATCCTGCCCACAACTCTTCTAACTTACAAGATTGTAACACCAATGAATAAAATGGTTTCTCTTTCAATTTACATCAGCATTATTGAGCTTATATGACTTGGTCAAATAGTTAAATAATTGTGTTCTAACGTAAATTCAGTAACTAGAAATATTATCAAAAGGAACCTGATGAAAGCTGTTGCCTGATCAGTCTCTGCTGGCAAATAAACAATACTAATTTTTTAAAAACACCTCTGTTCAATAATTTTTCCTGGTTGACGCAAACACTTTGACCCATGTTGGTAGTGTTACCTGCCAGCAGAGAGAGTTCAAGTCTGGAACAAAGGATAACTAAGGAGACCTACAATTGTGTCATGCATGGCCTGGGTGGTAGTATCAACAGTACTAACATCTGGTCTGTCCCTTTCTCTGGTCCCAAGTGAAGGGAAAGAAAAACAGCCACCTCCAGCCTGCCTTCTGTGAGGAATAAGGGACAAGTCTTGCTTTCCTCTCTCACATACTGGGGTATGAGGCCAGAAAGGTCGGCAGCCCTGCATTATGTTCAGCTTTTTCTGTGTATTCTTGTGCAACACCGTTCTTTAACAGCTTTATAGAGAGAGCTGGTTATGAAGTATTTTCTAAGGGCAAAATGCCTGCTGAAGCCAAGGGCATACAGATGAGTAAACAGGGAGTAAAAAAATCATGATCTGGGTAATGTTTTGGTTGATTTGATTGACTGCTGCATATTTTCCTAGGGAAGAAGAAGACAAAGTTGTCACTCACATCTCCATCAACCGTGAGGTTGGACAAATTTTTTTTGCCTATTCATATTTCAGAGAATCCCAGAAAACTGCATTCTCTCCTTAAATCAAAGCAACCTCTGAACTCTTAAATCAAATACTGCCCTCTCAGTGTACAGTGCATACATCCAGCCCTCTCGGCCAGGTGCAGCAGTGTCATGAATGCAGGAAGCCAAACATGCAGTAGATACAAAATGTCTGTTCAAGTCTGAGCCAAGCCATATTACTACATGAGGACTTCCCTCAAAGTAAATTGTACATCAGAATATTATGGTTTTAGTTTTATACACAGAACGACCCAAAAGTGGTAATTCATGATGAGAATAAGGTAACAAACCAGTAATAAAATTGAAGAAGAAAAACATGCTGTGTTAAGGAAATAAAACTTAGTTCCAAGTCTTCTACAATAGCATTATTAGTTATGGACCACTCCTGTTTGGTCTGTGACATGTTGTGTGTCCTACCTCAGCTAATCCTTCTTTTGTACAGAAAGTGGAAAGTGCCTTGGCACCTGCGCAGCTCATTTTCCACTCTCCTTAGCCCATATTTCTACCACATAACTGTAGGTATTGACCCATGCTTCATGTTCTCATCACTTCACACTCCACTAAACAATGAGAAAGAGAAGCGGTAACTCCTCAGCCACCACAGAGCTTGAGTGGGCCACAATAACCTCTCGGGTGTTTATTTTTGTTTATCAGCTTTAAAGTTGATTAATCTTCTAACTTTGGCACCTCTTTAAATACCTAGAGATAATCAGGATACTTACTCTATGTTCTATTAAAAACATCACACAAGGGTAGAGGCCCATATCTTGCAAGTCTGTCACACACAAGACCATGTGTGGCAACTCACTATTCATTTCAGTCAACAGGCACCAATTCCACCATAACAAAGCCCTGAGTGAAACTTGGCTGAAGTTCACACACTTCCCAGCCTCATCCACCCATCTCCATGGATGTTAAAGCTGCTCAGACCCACGTGGCAGTGCCCTGCCAGCCTTACAGGTTGTGATGGGGCAGGTCCTGCTCAGCTCCACCACCACTGCATCTCCAATTGTTGGTGCTCTCCCCACTTTATGCATCTTGGGGGCTGTGGCAAGACGGACCCCGGGTCACAGTAGCTCCTAGTATGGCCCAATGATGTCTCAGTGGTTTACTTTGACTAAATGGGGACTTAAATCTGTCACTCTTCTGTTCTGGTTTGGGCCCTTGATGTGAGTGTATGCCTGCACTGTGACGGCGAGGGGGTGGAACTTGAGATTTTGGCCAGCTTTAAGACAAAAAGTTATTGTACTCTGACTTGGCTCTGTGCAAACACAAGGGGATTTGCTGTGTGCCTTTACTGACTTGCAAAGCCAGCTCACTTGATAGGCCCCCAGTAAGACTCTGGAAATTTCTACAAATACACTCCAGAATGCTCTGTTTCTAAAGAGAGAGGTTGAAATCCATTGTATCACAGAAGAGGTCATTGCCAAGAGGCAAGAAATTGAAGAGGGGATGGAAGCTGTGTCCCAGTGGAAAGTAGAGGTGGCTGCCAAGCAGCAAAATGTAAGCATCCTTGCCACTTTGAGGTAGGAGAAGAGCTCTGGTGTCAGGGCTTAGTCTTGATGTGTCCCTGGGTGACTGTGGTGGCTGTTCGTGAGGGACATTTGCACTTTCACACATGGTGCAGTCAGTGGGGCATTTAAGCAGCAGGCAGTCTGCTAGAGCAAGGGAAGAGCTGCAAACAATAGTCTTTCTCCAAAGGGAAATAATGTGCTCTCTCTCCCCTTCTTTCTCACAAGTACACAACCTGAATACAGTGCTTTTGTATTTTACCATGGCTCGTGAGTCAACGCTGCAGCCTCTGCAGACTGAAGCTTATTATGTCTTTGCCTGTGCTGTAAAGTCCTTTGGGCTGGGTTTAACAACAACCCAGGGCATCTTCCCCCCTGCTCCAGTCTCAGTCTGGACATGTCAATTATTATACTTGTCAATCTGCTGGAAACTAATGGAGCCTATTCAGGATATTAGATAAGTTGGCAGTTCACCCAATGCATTCAGGTGCCTCATCCACATTTTAAGTGCACTTTTTATTTATTTTATTTTATTTTATTTTATTTTATTTTATTTTATTTTATTTTATT